>WBMY01003247.1:9532-64028 GCA_013397315.1 Donacobius atricapilla | reverse complement strand
TTTTTTTTTTTTTTCTCTCCTGTCTGTATGATGAAGACTTAGGCGCACACAGGCAAAGCACAATTTCAGCGTGACAAGGCCAATCTTTCTGAGATGCCCCAGCAGTCAGTGGGGAGAAAGGCCAAACTCAGCATTTCTAGGGACCCTTCCATGGGATGTCAGCCAGTGCAGGCCACTGCAGGGTGGTGTTGGGGCAGATGTCTGCCTTGGTCCCAACCACCCCTTGTGGGAAGGGTCCAACCTGCAGCCCCCAGGAATGGGGATGAGCCTTCCTGAGCCAACTTCATGAGACTGGTGCCAAGCCTTTCACAGGAGCACAAGGAACCCTGTGTGTCCAGCACTTTCAAGGAAGAGCTGTGCTGCAGTTCAGCTCTGCGTGGCACTGGGACAGCTTTGGTGGTATCTGCAGAGGCCAGAAAACCCAAGAAGAAATTCCTGAGACTGCTGAAGGACTGGGGCAACTTTCCCTTAACACAGCTTGACTTCTCCGACTTTCACAGGCCTCCTGCTTCAGTCTCAGGTGGAGATAAATACAGAAAAAGCAGCTGTGGAGATATGTATGAGTGCAAGACATTTACATTTCTTTCTACCCTGTTGCAAAGAGCTAGACAGGTAACTTCTTTTGCTCTTCTTGGAGATGGAGAAGAACCAGAAAGCATATTTTTATAACTAGACACCATTAAGGATGCCAAAATAAACCTCATCTGTTATAAGCATTTTATTCCAATACAAATCTGCTTCCTGAGAACAGAAAGAACATGGCCATGGCACAAGGTGCTCTCAGCAAGGAGAAAAGGAAGTCTAGATCTGAAGCCTGGAGTTCACGCAGGATTCACTAACCCCTATATTGTGACTGAAATAAATTGGCTTAAAAATTGCAATCCAAATCCAACTGGGATCAGTCTCACTTGTCAAAGCTATAAATTTGAAAGTATTTGTATTGTTCGTATACTTTATGTTCTGTAAATATCTTCTGTAATGATCTAGGAGAGTTGGGGTTTTTTAAAGTCTATTTCAAAAACTATTTTTTCAGAAAGAAACATACCAACCACAAATTCCTTGCTTTTGCTCTTGGTAGAGTAGGAAGACTTCCCTGTTGGTATATGGGTCTTTTACCAGACCTTTGGACCTTATCATTCCTGTGAGGAGATAATCTGAGGGCCTAGGTGTTTATGGACATGCAAAGGACAGATTCCAATGGTTTATAGAGGACTGAAAGCTAATCTTCATAGACACTGAATTTCAAGCAAAGTTTGCCTCCACAGTCATTAGTCCTTGCTGCAGCAGCATCTTACATATTCTTTACGGCCTGCAGTTCTATATATCCACACCAGCCCTGTTCCAAGGCGATCTTGAGGCCTGGCAGGTTTCCTGGGACAAGCTGTGTGGTCTCCAACAACCAAGGCACAATGTACAGCCAGTGCCTACTGTTGACAACGTGGCCAAGGCAACATCATGCCACTGCTGCCATGGGTCTGGGGCTCCAAAGCTCCCCCCACAGCTATCCCTGGAATGTGCATCCATCCCTGCCACAGGACACCTGTCAGCTCTTGCTTCAAGTCTCATTAAGGAATGGCTGGGCATTATCTAATCCAAGCCGGACTTGTTTGGATGAATTATTTCTGCAGCAAGGATCCTGCAGTATAAAGTTTCAGCTGAAGTTTGGTGCTCTTATTCTTCCAGGCGTGGAAATCAAGAGAACACATGCAGAAGGATTAGGAGGACTGGATGACTCTTCACTGAGGGCACTGATTAAAAATCCACTGCCACCTTCAGCCCTTGTTGGACTACTAAGAGGCAATACCAAAATGGACACAGCTGATGAAATCAATGTAAGCAACAAAAACACAAAACCCCTGTAAAGTGTTCTCAGCCTGAAAAAATACCTCTTCACATACAAGCAAAATGTTTTAAGACATTTAAATAAGTGCTTTAGTTTTACAGGGGAAGGAATATGGGTGTGCAGTTAACGTGCTGGGTGCTTGCAGCCCAGCTGACACCACAGGAGGAGACCTTGACTTCAGGGCCTCCTTCAAGCCACTCAGTTTGGAACTGAAGGGAGCCAGGACAGGGAAGGAAAAACTCACCAGTGCCACTGGCTCTCAGATCCCAACCTCTTTTCTGCCTAGTGACAAAAAAAGTGACAATATAATAAATGTACAACTTGGGGGTGGGAGGTGTCCATTCCCTCCACCCGCAGCCTGGCTGGGTGCCGAGCTCCCCACAGGCAAGGAGCCATGCTGCAGCATCCCAACAAGTGCTTAAGCGCATGTTTAGCTGTTTGTGAGTCAGCTGCTGATTTCAGAATAGCTCTTCTCACTCAGAGTTGAGTGCACTTGAGGAGCTTTGCTGAATCAGGCCACAGGCAGATTGTTACACAGGCACGTTATATTCAAATGGTGATGTTTTTAATAAAAAAATGTATCTAGTCTTGTTCTAGCCATTTGAGGTTTTGCCGCTGACCAATAGAGGGCCTTTCTGTAGTAAAGAAATAACATGAAAATGCCAATACAGCTGAGGTGTAACCAGTTTCAGCTTTTTAGAAGCTTTCCATTCCATTAGCCAGAAGCCACGTGTTCAGGCAGTACATGAAATGATAATGATGGGTACATAACCCTTGCTCTGTGTGTAGCAGGGTGATACCATGTACCACAGCCCACAGAGACAAAGGGAGAGACCATGGCACAGTGTTCCTGCAGTCTGGTCCCACATGTTCAGCCAAGCCAGGCTAAGGACACTTTGTACCTCAACTGCTGTCCCCATTTTCCCCAAACTCAAGTCCCTATCATCCCATGAGCCTTCATTTTACAGCACTGGGTGAAAAATATCCCCCACAAGCTGTACTGGGAGGAGCAAACCTGGTCTTCCCTAGGCTGAGGGAAATACTACAGGTCTTTATTTCCCATGTGAATGCCACAGTCATTTCTCATCCTCCAGGTAAGCAGCAGTTGCAACAGTCACCAGTGCCACCACTGAATTTAGTGAGGACCCTGTTCCTGGAGGGGTGGGGACACAGGTGCAGAAACCAATATATGGGCTCCAAGAGAACCAGGTGGCACCTCTGGAGACCTCTGAGTGAGATGTGATGCCTACCAGTGCTCCCTGTTCAGACTCTGGAGCCAAACATTGGAGCATGATGAGTGTGGGCAACATGCAGGAAGACACTCTTGCTTGGCTTGAATCATTTGAAGGGGTACATTGGATCTGAGGAAATTCAGTTCTGTCTCAGTCCCTTTTCAGATCCCAATGATCATTACCACAGCTAGCCTGACAGGATTAATTTGGCGATTACTGGCCATTTTCCCACAGGTTTTTAATGTCATTCTTTGCTCAGAGTCTCATCCTGGTGGTGGTTTAGTAAAGGAAGATGTTGCCCTTTGGACCACTTTTGCCTGTTGTAGCATTGGTACCTTCTGGAAGTCTCCAGTAGGATGTCAGGAGTCAACCGAAGTGAGGGCAAAGTACTCCATAAAGCCATATAGAGAAAAGGCTCCCAGGAATCCTCAACGAGCCTCTAAAGTCCTGCAGCCAGGCTGGCCTTGCCAGAAGCAGGAGGTTGAACTTAATACCAAAAAATTATGATAATGATTCTAATTGATTTAGCCCCTGCTGGTTTTTGCTAATCTGGTTCTTTTGATTCTATTTTGTGTTAGTTTTTTTGAGGTTCTTTTAATTGCTGTGATGTCTTCTTCAATGCCACGTTCTTTAACACCTCAGTTATAGAAGTGCATGGCTTTCAGAGGCAGTATTGGTTGGGTTGCTCTGTATCAGTACAGTGTAGCCAAAACAGAGGCCTGACACCTATAGAAGAGACATGCACTAATCAGGATAGCGTCAGTAATAACTTGCCTTCAACCTGGACACCAAAATAGGGCTATTACCAACTGCATGCAAGTATTTTGTAACATTGTGATGACATCGGTAGGCACAGCTTTTTCAAAAGCACGTGAGCAAGGGCCAAAGACAGCTGTAGTTGCACATTGGAGGTATCCCAGTAAAAAAGGTTTCCAGAGAGAGGACAAGTGCAGGGGCATAGAAATAGATGGAATAAGAACTGTTGGCAAGACAACAGAAAATGGCACGAGTGGCATCAGGAACACAGGAGACCCACTGCCCCTGTTTGGAGAGGGCCGGTAGCACAAAAACATAAGGCACCAACAAGGAAAATCAGCAACGAAGGAGACCACCTGTGCTCTGAGTTCTCTTTCTGATGAATTCTCAGGAGCTTGGTGATTATGAATGACCAAGACTGTGGCCAGCAGTGCAAACTATTATCTCTGTGGTATCATATATTCACAAGTAATTTATGACTGTCAGGGACTAAGACTTTTCTCTGTGTAGTGGCAGTGCTTAATATGGTGCAAGAAATATCCATTTGCACGTGTGCTGCTAATGAATAAATTTAGCGGACAATTTCACTTTAGAGTTAAGTTGGTATGGTTTGCCAGTCTTCCTAATACTGCCATCCATGATCTTGAGCAGCCTGGAGGATATAATGAAAGATATATTCAGTTACATAGGCAGGACCCACCCAAGCTGTAGCTGTATCTTGTGTCAGCTAATATGTAAGCACAATTTTATTCCCACATTAAGAGCTGCAGCATAGCCAAGGGCTACTTATGAACTTAACAGCGATATTGTTCCTGCCTGAACATTTGCTTGGAAGGTGAAACACAAATTGCTGGTCAGGAGGTCACTTCCCTGATGGCTCTGCACCTCAGGATTCCTATTTTCAAGCACTTCTAACTACAGTATATGCACATTTAAGTGGAGTATTCCTGTTTGCTGATATGCTTCCTCATGCTGGAGCTGCAAGGGGGAATTCAAAGACACTGTGAAAATCATTATGAATCACAAGACTTGACACATTTATACCAGCTGAAAACTGAAGTTCTTAAACATTTAAATTGGATTTTGATTCATAATGGGATCCCAAACATGTCAGAACTTTGAATCTGTTTCAACAAGGGCAAGGAATTAAATCAATTCACTGACTCAGTTGCAGTCTCAAGGAAAGGGCTCAGACTCACAGTTAAGAGATCTCTCTTTCATTTCACGTTCAGCTAAGCCTCAGCCTTTTCTCTTTAAGAGCTCACTGATCAGCCTCCAGACATTTCCTTGCCTATCAGGCTTATCTGAAAACCTCCTTTTGGTGTATTCTTCCCTTCTTATTGTCTGCAATCAAGCATGGATATTTTTCCCGATCAGTATGAGCTCAGTGCTGATAAAGATGTTCTGGTATTGGTTCCTCCACCAAGGTGGCTGTAAACAACCACAGCCCATCTGCTTTGTAATGAAAAGGATGAAGAGGAACGTGATTTGGAAAAGATACTGTGCCTATTTACAAGACCAGCTTGAGCTATAATTAGGCAGTACTCAAACTGGATGTGAAGGAGGTCCCTGAACTGTAATGTAATACTTCTGTGGAATAGAGTAGAAACAAATTTGTAATTCCAAACCCAAAGACTGGATAAAATATGGAATAAAATTGAGCATATGAAAATGGGGAGGAAAAGAAGAAAATGCAGGATTAAAATCTACCCTGGATTTTCTACCCACATTTTACACCAAACCTTTTTAGCCTACAAATTAACTCCCTCTATGTCAAAATATTTCCATCCCAGAAAGAAAGAGAGGCAAGAGCACAGACAGGGAAAAGCATTTGACAAGTTGCAACTATCTTTTTAATCTCATTAACTATTTAGCTTTACCTCAGGATATGTAAATAAAAAGCATCCCTCAACTGTACTGCTGTCTTGTATCTGCCAGACTTTCTGGGGGCTCATGGGGTCTCACCAGCCAGAGAGAAATCTCCAACTACTGATAGCATATGGAGCAAAACCACATTTAGTAAAAATGGGGGTGAACCAAAAGTACAGGTATTTCGAGGCTAAATGAACCCACAGAATCACAGAATATTCTAAGCAGGAAGGGACCCAGAAGGGCCATCAAGTCCAGCTCTGAAGTGAAAGGTCCATATGGAGATCAAACCCACTATCTTGGTGCTATTAGCACTAACCATCCCCATCCATTTTATCTTGCTGACTCAACATACTCCAAATTTCTGACCTCATATTGATTTCTGATTTTAGTGGAGATGGTGTTTATAAGAACCAATTGTAACTTGACCTACTTATGCTTTCCAGGTCTAAAAATAGTGTGTTTGGGCTGCTGCTGCCTGCCAGGACTGGCAGCTGTGTCTCAGATCACAATCAAACATACTTGAAAGGGTGTTTTCCACTTAAGAAGATTGAAAAGATGCCTTTTGCCTTTTTTGGGCTTCATTTATTGATGTGGGAAAAAAATACCAATTTTAACATATTCGTGACCTAAAATGAGCCTTGCAAGAAGTCACCCTCCCTGTCCCTTCAGCAGCACTCAGCAGCACTCAACCCACCCCTTTGTGGTGCTCAGGGCTCTGCTGCCCTCGTTCACTGCAGGCTGCACCAGGCTCTAATTTACACCTGTCTTTCCATTATCCTATTCTGGGTTTTCCACTTCATTGTAACATTTTTTTTCCCAAGATCAAATGCACTCATAGGTTTCTGGTGACAGCCAAATATCTTTGATTTTTTTTTCTCCTTTTATTTCTAATTTTAATTTTTTCCTACTTTTAGGATTATAGAGCACCCTCTAGGTAAGAGCTGTCAGATTTCTCTCCCTGAGAAACATTTGTGTTTTAGAGAAATGACACAGAAAAATAATTAATTTGCAAGTATTAGAAGTAGTGGGGAAGGTAGAGAGGGTGTGGAATAAGGCTTGAATTTTCATTTTAAAGAAAGCAAAGGAGGAACCTCCACTTCCTCTTCACTGAAGGGCGATGAAGTCCATGTAAATCTCTGGGTGCATTTCCCAGGGAGTCTGAGGGAGGCCAAAAAGCAGCAGCAGGCACGTCCCTGGCTCTGTGCCCTGCCATGCCAGGCAGGCTGCAGTGCTGCCCTGGTTGTGCCATGGCTGTAGCACCCTGGCTGTGGGGCTGGCTGGACTCTTGCCAAGTTGCCCAGCCCCAGCGTGCCCTCCCCAGGGCACCGTGGAGCTCATGGGCACCTCGGCTCTCCCTGCCAGCTCTGCAAGGGGAGCTGAGCAGGAATGGCAGCAGCCAGGGCTGCTGGAGACTAATCCCAGAGCAGATTTATCACTGGGGCTCACAAGGCGCAGACAGCCCGTGCAGCGGCGCAAAGCTGCAGCATTCCAGGCAGGGCCACCAGCCCCAGCAAGGCCCGGCCAGGCACAAGGGCTGCAGCCAGGAGCAGGCAGCAGCTCCCCCTGGGTCGCAGCATCAGTGACCAGAGCCACTGCCAGGGCCCACCTTTGGTGCTCTCTGGGACACTGAGTGCTAATTACACCGCACATTCCTCCCCACTGAGACCAGCTGACAGGTCCTGGGGACAAAGTATGTGCTTCGGCGCTGCAGCTGGAGACACAAATGGTTCCTTGTCCAGGGAGCACTGGGGACTGGCACAAGGGAAATCGTAGAGGTGGCCCCATGGGGTCCTTGTTGCGTGGACACCCACACTCCCAGCCTGAGGAAGATGCCTTGTGACGCTCTAGACCAGAGCCCAGAAACTCCAGTGCCAAGGTGAGTGGTGAGAGCCAAGCCGAATGAAGAGAAAGGTGACTGTAATGCCCTGGGCAGCCCTGTGCAGGACAGAAGGGCTGTCCTCCCTGCACAGCCTGGGCAGGTCCTCTTCCCCTGCTGTCCCTGTGCCACCTCTCTCTCTGGCCCCAGCTACAGCATCACTATTTCCCGCTGCCTGTGAGATAATAATTTCCCCTTTTCAAGCAGAGGACCAAACAGGACACTCACTGGGCTGAGCCTGAGCCCCCAGCTAATTGAATCTTGTTCTGATGACTGGCAGCTTTCCACCATGGAGTGTGGCTGTGAGGCATCTTCTCCCCTGCAGTCCCTGAGATGCACACTAAGCCCTTTCCTTTCTGGCCACCCAAACCACTACTCTACTATGTAAATTTAACCATTTACACTAAGTGCCTAACAGAAAGTTAGAGCCAGTCCTTCCATTCCCCAAACCTTCAGAGACTGAGGATAGGATTCATCCAACTCCACACACAGATCTCCTGAAGGCAGGAGCTGGAGGATGGGCCTCCACCACCTTTTTTTTTCCCATGCTTGAGCTGCTGTTTGTGGAGACCATGGCTGGCCAAGGACATGCTGCGGTAGGGCATGGCTAAAAACATCCTGAATGAGAGGTCAAAACCTAGAAGATTTAAGATCTATACGCTCTCAGACTTTGAGACAAGGGCAATAAAGACAGACTGTATTTAAAATATGAAGGAGTTCTCAGTGTAATATGATGTTTATTAATGTGATGCTTATTTGCATTAAAATCAGTGGTATTTATTAATACTTGCCATTTATAATAGACATGTTTTGTAGAAACATGTTTTGATCCATCTTTCTTTGTCACCTGATAGCTGTTACTAACTGTCACAGCTTTGTGATTTGCTGCTTTAGAGCATCATAGATCACTTGAATCACACAATTTTCATCTTTCCAACTGATCACTGTAGATTTTATGAGCAGGAATACCCTTATCTCCTTGGAAATTACATTTAGATAAGTTCAAATTTTTAATTACTACCTCTAATTTATAGTCTATTACCTATTTGGTAAATAAAAGTGTTTGACCAGACCTAAAAAGTAATTTCAGTAAGTGCCCTCCCAACCCTGTTATCATCATATTTTATTACAATGGTAGTGTTCCAAGATCAGACCCCATCCAGGATGCACCAAGCAGTTAAATAACAATAATATCCCTGTCCTAAAGAACTTACGTCTATACTCAACAGTATAAAAAGAGATAGTCAAACGTGTAGGTTTTCTTTGCATTTGCTGCAAATAAATGCATGAGGAAGAACAAGTAATCTAAAAATGTTATTGGAGGAAAAAAATCTTTTCTACTGACACAATCAAATATAATGTGCTTAATTCAAATAATCCAGCAGAGAAAACACCTGCACTCAAATACCTGCAATACTGTGTGACTCATTTGCTGTGTACTGATGATAATATTCCCCATGTCGGTTTTGTTCAGCTTCATTTACCCAGTCCTCATCTTCAGGACAGCCAAGGAAGCAGCACCAGAGCAATCACCACCCTGCTGCTGTGATACACAAGGAAACCAGGGCTGTGGACTGTAGCTTGGTCTGAATTGCCTGGGTAGTTGCTTCTTTTCATCCAAGGAATTGAACAAAATTGCAAAGTGTTTCTACTAGGAAGAAAGGCTAAGAGGTATGTTTTTTTCCAAGTAAGTAAAGAATTTTTTCCCCCAGAGTATACAGTAAGAAACCACCAGGAACATACATTGTCTCTGGCCTTGACTCCTTCCATCCAAAGTATCATGCTTTGTTTCTTTTTTTTCTTGTAGTTGCACAGAAGGAAGTTCTCTGGTTGCCTAGAGAGCTGAACCCAGATGGTTTCCCTCTTTCTCTCACAAATACACAGCAGCTACCACACCTTTCCTTCTTACTGAGGTTTTTCAATCAGAGCATTAGGAAACAAATTGGATCCCAGGTCCAAACGCATCACTTTGTCATATAATCATAGAATGATTTAGGTTGTATGGAACCTTTAAAGACCTACTCCAGTCTTTGACCATGGGCAGGGACATCTTTCACTAGATTAGGTTGCTCAAAGCCTAGTCCAGTGTGACTTTGAATTCTTCCTATGATGGGGCATCCATAACTTCTCTCAGGAACCAGTTCCAGTGTCTCACTACCCTCATCACTTGCCCACATGCAATAGTTTTCCATTATGTCTAACCAAGGAGGCATTCAGTCTTCCCTTGCTCCCCAAAATGAAGGCAGCTGCCATGGCCAGAAAGCTTCTGCATGCTGATACGACCACTCAACCCCAAGCACACTAAGAATTTGTTAATTCTTCTTCTGTTTGATGGTGTTTTGGATGTATGAAGTCAAAAAGCACAGAACAAACTGAGGCAAAGACACAGAACGGTGAACAACCAGTCCTTGAGTAAGGCACGAACCTCTCAGAGCAGAATGTATGTGGGACCAAAAAAAACTTAAGCATTGACTTAAATACTTCTGCCACATCCATTTTGACCTGGCTGGAAGCTAGTTTCGCTCCAGAATGAAACAGATCCAGGTCAGGGTAAGGATATGGATAGTGTGGACATTAAGCTTTTGATAGGCACTTCATAGCATGGTAACCAGAGAATCACCTCACAGGCTGCATTACCCCCTGTGTCCCCTCTACTGTGACAGTGACCCCTGAGCTAGTAAATATCTTTGATAGGAAGGAGGTCTGCACTGAGGTCTGAATCTAAGCTATCAACTAGTGCTTTGCTTTGAGCTTTTTACTTCAAAAAGACAGATGAAGCCTTTAAAATAAAAAGTCTTGGTTTGTTTCTTCTTTTTTTTTTTTAATTAGCAAATAACACAGAGCTCAGTGAATGAAAACATTGGAAATCAAGAAAATGCTTCATAGAACTACATTATGCCAATTGTGTTAATGGAGAAAGCATGCTTGCTTTCTTGAACCCCATTTTGCCTGCTCTACAGCCTTTTTTTAAACCAGACTAATTACTTATTTCTGCAGGACTTTCTGCATACTTTCTGCAGAAAAGGCAGGGATGCATGCAATTGTCAATGTCGATTAAAACTCATTTACAGCCTCAAAATCTGCACCGAGTAGTGCAGCCGCTCAGCTGAGCCACAGACCCACAGCCCCTCCTCTGCCAGAGCCTGATGATATTGAGAGTGGCAGCAGCTTCTTGCGGGAGTGCTGAAGTTGTGCTAATGCTCTTCCCTGGTTTTAATTTAACCAGGCTTTCTTTCGCAACAAGATGACAAATAAGAGCCCCAGGAACTCAGAGGATGTGCATGGACATCTATTGAATTCATAGAAGTGGTGCTGGTCTAAAAACTTGTCTCTTAGTGATAAGCGCCTCTGGAGCAAATTTCCACATGCCAAAGGATTGCCATGCATGTGCACGAGGTGCACAGTGAGCAGAACGACAGCTGACCTTTCTCCTACTTGTCCACATGGGAAAGGTGATTTTTATTTGGGAATACATTGATGACAGGCAGTGCTGTTCTGAAGCAGCCTATTTGCCTAGGACAGTGACAAGCAATCTGCCATGTGAGACAAAAGCGTACAGGAGCTCTCATGCCCTACCTAAAGGAAAGACTTACACTACATCCCCATTCTTCATATGGGATTTTCATATGAGAAACAAAAGCCTGCTCAAGAAGTTTGCATCTCACCGTGTCTCAATATGATACTTTAATGACCTCTTCTGCAGTAGTAATTTCAATGGTACACATTTCTTGTAGAACGAAAATAAGATACCTGCAAAACAGTAAATGATTTTGCTTCCATCTATTGACTTTCTTGAGCTGAAAAAATGTGAGAAACTTCCCATTTCCTGACTACACAAGAGACATGTTGCTAGAAGAGCTGGATCTTGATTTGAAATATGATTATAATTTTCAGATCATCAATCCAGGTCTCCGCTCTTGCAGGATTTTCCTTGGAGAAGGGATCCAAGCCAGCTAAATCAATGTACAATTGGATGTGGAGCTTGACTTTCTTTTTCCTCTTGTTCTTGTTTCAGGACACCAATGCTCAAATGTGTGCCATTACTGAGAATTCTTGCATGAACAGGGAAGACTCAGGTCCCTGAGTGTTGTCACCACCATGATTACTTTGTGAAGAGCCTGTAGAAATTTTAAGTGAAGAAACAGAGTTGAGTTACGACTTCCAGGTTCAAGTATTTAAGTATGATGAGCCATATTCCCCAAAGTCCAAACAAAATTTTCTTTAAATAGCAAAGGTGTTCTCTTGACTTCAGCTGTTGTTATTCCTCTGGATCATATTTCCTCTGCAAGCACAAGGGCAAGAAATTTATTTTTTGTAAAAAGCAAGACCCTCATCTCAGATCTTCAGAACCCACATGTCTAAAAGCTCCCAAGGTGAATAAAAACATCAGAGGCATAGCGCTAAATAAAACTGTCTCCAAATGCTGCCTTGTTTTCCATGCGCGTTGACTTGGTACCTGGACTTTTCTTCTCTTTTCTTCAGCGCTTTTTTGTTTCACATGCAGAGGGGGAAATCGTGTTTTAGAGGGTAGCATAATAACATTCTTGCAAGTAGGTCCAGAGTCTCTTTTTCCTCTCTGAAATGCTTTAGATTATGAGATATTTTCAAGTTTAAAAACTGCCAGTGAAGGAAATTTCTTCAGAAGTGTCCTTTGAGTCAGAGATAAAAGTGATGCCCAGCAGGTATAGGCTAGCAGTAGTCAAAGAAAAGATGAACTCCCAGCAGAAGCTATGAAATTCACTCCCTCTAGTTCTGCTACTGTATAAGCCTACATCATTCTTTATTTCTAACCTTTTCTTTTCCCATCCACTGACTGTAGTAATAAATGTGCAAAAAAATCTGCCTGTGAATGTGTATTCTCAGCCTAATTATCCTGCTGTTCATGATGTTTTCCCTGAGGACAGGACTCAGACTACCACCACTTCATGCAGTCACCCAAGCTCCATCAAGGGGTGACACATATGGAGACCTCTGCAGAAGGTGGAGTGCACCCGGGGCTGTGGGATCAGGCACCAGCTTGGACCTCAGGAAAGCAATATTCAATTTCCATGTTTGGAAATGGTCTTTTGATTCATCAGTGAGCATTTACCATCCTCTGTCTTGGTAAATCTGAGGGTTTGTGAAAGTTCACAGGTAGTCTCTGGAATTTTACATTTGGATGCAATGCTATGAATGCAGGAAATGTTAACATCCTTTTGCAAAGGGGAAAAATTTACCTGGAAAGGCAGGGTAAGAGTATCCAGATGTAACAGGAGAGATGCTGGTGGTGAGAAGAGCGCTCCTGAGAAACCTGCTTTTGTCTCCTGCAAACCTGTCTCACCATTTCAGCCCATATTCCTCATTTGCCCTCACTTCATGCTACATATATTTAATTTAAACGCGAGACAAGCCAAGGACAGAAACACAAACTCTGTGTCCATGACTCTCTCGTGCCATCCCCAGCTTCCCCAAGAAAGTCAAATATGCAGAGGAGAGTAACACCTATTCTTGCAGAGCAAATTAAAATATTGGATTCATTGGTGCTACAACATAAAATCAATGTTGCACATTAAAGGGTTCTTTAATGGACATCAGGGAGGAAATTACATTCTTGTCTGGCTAGATAAATTAACTTTTAGATAATCATATTTAGGTATTGGTATTCCTAATCAATTTCTACCTCCCAGCCCTTTAAGACTGCTGAAGAACAAACCCCATATATGCAGTTTCTAACTTCAGAAACATTTACAAAGGGAGCTGCTATAATACCTGGAAAACTTGAGTTTGGAAGATTAAATTACTATTCACAGCCAATTACCAGAGCTGTGACAGACAGTCTCCCAGCTCAGCTCCTGGGCTCTCAGCTATCAGTACAGCTGCTCAGACCATGGCAGTTTCATTGTGTTATTTGAGAACCTGTAATAAAATACCTTATTTCCATGTTTTCTAAGTAACCTGTACTCCATGCACCGCTTCTGTGACAGTACTGCAGGCAGAAACCAAATAAACCTGTGCTGACTCCTGCCTACCCAAACAGCAACCAACACCCCTGTATGCAAAATACCTCAAATACTCCTCTTCCAAGTTAATTAAATGTTGCTGATGTTCTCTGATAAATAAGAGCCCTATAAATTGTTCCCAATGGTACAGCAGTGAGCAGAGAGAAGTGTATTTGAAGGCAACTCCTTTACACTGAAGTTTTATATGAAGAATTTGCTGAAGCTTCATCATAAATAATTAAATACCTTTCTAAACTATTAATGCAGCTTGTTGATGGCTTCTGTTTTGCTTATGGTGTTTCAAAGGTGTTGACTGTAGGCAAGTATAGATCTTAATGATTAAAAAAAAAAGCTTTGAAAATATTAAAACACCGTTGCAGTTGAAAGTCTTTCTCCAGAGAGGGACTTAAAATTGAAGTGTGCTGTCTGCAAGGCAGCACTCCTAAGGAGGAAGATCTAAAAATCAAAAGATCTCAGTAAAGTTACTGCAAACAAAATCTATTTGATGTTTGACCAGCTAATGTCAGCCACTTACAAAACGCAGAAGTTTCACTGCATAAGGCCACCACCAGAAGTATGCTGGGCCAGACAGAAACTGTCTGAAGCAGTAATCGACATTATTTCCAAGCTAACACTGAAAGTGCTTATTCAAGGCACTCCAGTGCTGAGGAATCAGGTATGAGACTGCAGTACATCACTTTTTCTTGTAGTTTCCCTCCATATAGAAAGAGCTTATGGGTTTCAAGGCAGATGGTATCTAACAGATGAGTACTACCCCAGTTTCTGGAGCCCACCATGACGTTACAAATTATCAGAACTGCATTTTTGAACTTGGAGAAATGTGACAGAGGTTTTCCAATCATTTTTTTGTTCAGAAAGAGTTGAGGTTTCTAATCAGCTGATGAAGAGTTGCATAGAGAAGCCTGGAGTATACCAGTCTCAACCTCCACCAAGCAGAGGGCACAAATGCCACAGCTCTGGTGCTAGATTTATAAAAAATCCCTGTCTAAGCTCACTCTGCTAAGAATGATCACATTTGGCCACGAGCAATTTTTGCTGTGAGCCACATGCCCTCTTCTCCGAACAGCCCCAAGCTGATCCACAGCTAATATTTCTGTGCACTCTGGTGATGATGACAGCCCATTAAGGGCAAGTATCTCAGTGGATTGCATTAGTGATTTCATGTCAAAAAGGTTTACATGAAAGGATAGAGGGAAAACTAAGCTCAGAATCAAAAAAATATTCTGCAACTTGTAAGTAGAGTCCCAGATGTGGAAAAGCACCCCGCCTCACCCCAACCCCACATCCTTGCCTTTGTGCTACCTCAGTAAAATAACCAATTTCAAAATGCCAACATTAAATCGTCTCCTGTTAGTGCAGTAAACCTGCAGATGAGCACTGCTGACATGTCCTACAGAACACAGGGAGCTCCTGTTAGTGCTGTTATCTGCTGAGCTGGGATTCCCATGCTGCTCATGGCTGCAAGGCATTGGAATGCTAGAGCCCATCTGCTCTGATATTTATGTCAAATGCGTTGTTCATGTAAATACCAATGTAAATGGTCAAACTCATTATTTCCTCGTGGGGAGGTGCTCTATCTGTTTCAGTTAGAAGGGGCTGCTTCTGTTGACTCCTGCAGCCTGCCTGTAGATCTCTCATTGCAACATGATCTCTAATCTATTATGCCACTTCAAAATAAAATGAGAATATTGAGTGCCACTGGCAGATGGTGAAGATCTGTACCAAGTAGGATAAAGTCCCTGTACATTTTAGCAGAATATGAATGAAAATAATAAGAAGAAAAAAATGAAATGTTGCTTGACTTTGGACAAAAAATCATGTTCTGCTTTGTCTGGACAGGAATAGCAGAGCAAGGAGCAGGGGCATCAGAAGGGGTGCTCTCCTGCAGCCTCATCTGCACCACTGACATTCCCAGAAGCCTCCACTCACAAACAGAGCCTAAGGAAAATAATTAAAGTCTTGAGTACTTTGCAGTTCAATCCCGTTAGCATGGATAATGCACGACTTCCTCCCCACATTATATAGCACCAATATTTTTTGGTATCATGCACAGACATTTCTCTGAGTGTCTGGTCCATCTTCCAGAACGGGCACTTTAAAAACTACCAAAAGGCTTTTCAATTGTTATAACGCTAGTGGTCTGGATTCTTATCTTGGTAATTTAGCATCAAAATGTCACTGCCTAATCAAAGTGCTGGAATTCATACTGTTTTTCTTTGCTTGAAGAAGCAAAATGATTAACTAGGTTATTAGAATAAAAACTTAACAGTGTATGTATTCACAATATTTTGCTCCCCCTAATTAATTTCTGATCGAATACCCTGCCAGAGGATCAGCTTACTACTGAGATAGAGATCACAACACACAGAAGCTTAATTGGATGGGAAGTAGTCCCAGAAGGACACAAGTCCACTGCATCTTGATACTGTGCCGGATCAAAGGCTGCCAGGGGCTGGGCAGAACTGGAACCCCATGAAGGTGGCTGCAAATCCGGTTTAAGGCTTTGCTGGCAGCGGAGCCCTCATTGCAAGCACCAGGGCATCAGAGCACAGGAGAGAGAGTGTGTCCTTCATTAAGAAAAGGGTCTTTAGCCAGCTTTGCATCCCTGGAGGAGGCAGGCTTACATCCCAGCAACAGCATATGGTCGGGTGTTTCACAGCACTGTGCTGGGGCTGGGATGCTGGCACACCTCAGGTGTGCTTCTGTGGAGCACATCCCCAAGGCTGGCTGCCAGAGCTCTGGCTTGGGTCACTAAGAATTGCCCATCACACCTTGGTCTCCGTTTGTCTGTGCAGCCTTCAGCAGCAGAGGGGGTGGGCAGGGAGACCCAGGGTGGGCACCGTGCCCATGACCCTCCCTCCTGGAGCCACAGGGCCATTCTGGACCTCATGCCCCCTGCCAGACCATGTTGCCAGCAGCCCCTGCTAGGGACATGACCATTGTGGTGCAAGACTGACCTTGCTGTGGCTGATGGCAGAAAGAGAGGACTGATGTATTTAAGTTCTTTTTAGCCAGCTTTAGTCAATTAAACCAGGAGTGTGACCAAAATTCATCCAACAAAAGCATCCATATGACAATTCCTTACCGTGAGAAGTTAGACTGGCAGTTACCATCTGCTTTCTCTTCCCCGCTTTAAGAGAAGAGTGTGAAGGACTTGGTCACAGGTGAGCGCCTGTCCTGCGCTGACTTTAAGGCCTGTCTTGTTTTCAATACATGGTCAGCACCTCATGGACATAAACCTATCAGCGTTGTCTGGAGGATGTGGGGTGCAACGCTCAGAAAAGTTCATCTGTGAGGCTAAAGGTTAATGCAGTAATCAATAACTCAACATGCAGCTTCTCCAAATTATAATCAAAATTGAATATTGGATCATTTTAATGAAATTAATCCATCACTTCTGCTAACTGAATTGTGGTTAAATGACCTGGGGCAAATTTAAGCAGTCCCTGTGGAAAAATTCTGAGCACTACAAGCAAATAAAAAGAAAAATGTAGGTCTTCTTTAAAACAGTCTTAATTCAGTTTGTTATGAACCTGACTCCAAGTCGTGCCAGCAGCCTGATAATGCTGCTAGAAGACAGTTGTACTCTGCTGCAGAAAGAAAGGGGAGCAGTTCTTCAGTTCTCCTCATTCAATACTGAGATGAAAGGTCCTTTCCTTCAAAAAAAAAAGTTACTAGCTCTCAGTAGACCATAATCTTCATGTTGGAGTCTTAAGGTTAACAGCCTGGGTTGGGACATTTGTCTTTTGAAACGTCTTTCATGCTTGGATAAATAATTTCTTTCCCTCAATGCAGTACCTTTTTTTCCCAGCAGCCATTCAAAAATGAATGAAAAATCTGTGAAGGAATTGCAAACAAAAGAGAGCAGATGTCTCAAACTTACAAGTTTCGAAAAGACCTACAGAAAACCCAAAAGGGTGTGTGATACAACATTACATGTTTTATTAGCACCAGTTGTAGCTCACTGGAGCCTCTGAAGCATTTCCCTCACTCCCCTGGGTGACTCATTTCTCCCTCATCCCAAACACTGCAGCCCATTGTCACGGTAGGACACGAAATAGATTGACTCCATATAGTTGTCAGAAGAGAAAGAAGGCTTTATTTACAATTTCAACAGTTTCTTTTGTAACATGCTGCGCTAAAAAGGTCTATTATTGGTCCATGGGACTGACACTTCTCTCCATTGGTTAAGTAATAGGAAACAACACCTGGGGATAGTTGTTATGGGAAAAGGAACACTGTTTACTTAACCTGCTTTGAGAAACGGAGAGAGATGTTTTGAAAAGGGAAAAACTGTTGACAGCTTTTCCTTGGGAAAGGTGCTAGCAATAGCTAGCAAGCTAAAATTCAGACTCAGAAATGTTGAGCCCACAGCCCATCACAGTGGAAAATACTGACTTTGCAGAGCAACATTAAGGAATGAGGAACATGCACTCTGAAAATTCCCATGCTGTCCTTTAACAAAAATAGACCTTGCTGAAAGAAAGCAGGGCCCAGGCGTGTGCACAGACTTGACATTTGAGAGATTGTCATCACACCAGCAATAATAAAGTCTGCACTAACACTCATCACTGGCCATTCCTGGGTGAAATATGTGCAGATTCCTGATATCCAAGTGATTTGTTGCAGAAATCACACAACAGAGGACATTATAAAAGGAATCTGGGGCATGAGTGAGATGGGCCTCACACATTTAACCTTGCTCAGTCTCCTGAAAAGGTGTCTCAACAGAATCATGGTGCACATGAGGATGCAGAGGAATTACTGGATCTGCCAGAGTCTTCACTGGGTGAAATATGGAAAATAAAGTAAGGGCTGCAAATTGTGGCCTGTGTGTGCTGAACTTCCCCAGACAAAGTCAGGGAAGAGAAGCACAGACCAGCAGCTCACCCTGGAAGGCATGCCTTTAAGGAGGGACATGTAGGGGTTGGGACACAAGCTGTGCCACACTACCTGCATGCAGAGCCAGTCAATGGGTCTTGAATATCTTCATTTCCTTGCTGCCTCCTGGATCTTGCTGTTCTGATCATCCAAATCAGCAACCTCCAAGACCAAACCCAGCCAAGGGCTGCTCCAGATGAACAGCATGGATAAGGCTGCACTGGCCTGGGCTCCCACAGCCGTCTACAGCCCCCAGCACTCTCCTGGGGGACTCAGACAGAACTTCCTACTGCCTGCCACGGCCTGTGAGATGCATCCTCAGTTCCATGAGATGAGACTATTCTGCTGGTTGACTATGACTCACCCTTCATGCTTCTTCAGACTCCACAACTAAGGAACCCCCAAAATGATAGGCAGCATCTCAGAGATTTCCCCTGAGCCCAGGGAGGATGAGAGCTGAGTACCATGGCACAGGAGGCAGCTGCCAGCTGTGAGCGCAGCTTGCAGCTCCACACCAGTGCAGGAGACCAGAGCTTGAGCCCCAGGCAAGGTCCACGATGATCCACAGCCTCTCAGAAAAACCTGCTGTGACGGCAAGTCTGTGTGTGAGGCAGACAGCCTGACAGGATTTCTTTTGTTCCCACTTGTTTCTCCTTTCTGCTGAGAAATGTTTTCAGGGCAAGAAATGCTAAGAAATGTGTTAATATAAAGCAAAACAGGAAGGGAAAACAAATGCAAGGATTAAGTTTAACATGGTGTTTCTCAGGACCTTCTTCATATCAGCTGCCATGAAGATGGAGATGCTTTCCTCTTCGCAGAAGCAAGACCTCAGCTGTGACTGAACCTGCAGTTTTGGCTTAGAGGCTAGAAAAGAGCCTCTTCTACTTACTGGTACAAACACATTCTCAAAGTTGTGCCAGTGACCTGGCTCTGCAGAACATGTCTCATACAGTGTTTTGCATCCAGAGTTGAAGCATCCTAGATCCCTGCACTTGGTGTCTGGTTATGATCATAACCCACCAGAGTGGAGGGCTGAGGTAACTCCAGATCGTGCCACATGTTCCTCATACCCTGCTGCAAATCCCTTCCAGGAAGTCATCACTTCTGTATCCCAAAGTGGGCTCCAGAAAGTGAGGCTGGATCCAGGTTTCACTGCAGTTAAAATGATTTTGTACCCATCATCTACACTCTGTCCTTGTGAGCACAGACTGATGCTGCTGGGGAGCCCATGGCAGCTCTATTGCTGCAGTAAATGTTTTTTGCAGAGACCAGAGGCCACTCACATTTGGCAAATGATGCTCCACTGGAAACCAAGACCCTGAGAAAGTCACTGCAGCTCCAGTGCATCCCAGCCAAGGGCTGCACTCCTGCAGGTCCTTCCTGCTGCCCCAGGGGAAGCCCCACAGCAGCTCCTGAAAGAGTTAGGGGAAGGCGAGAGGCGCCCAGCCCCCTGCCTCGTCTCCGGTGCTCTTGTGCAAAGAGAGCAACAGCTCTCAACAACAACTCACTTCCTGCCTCCCTTAGACTGAGGAAAACAAGTGGGATAAGAGCAAAATCTCTCTGACAAAGCACAGCATGTGTCACTGCCCATGAGCTGAGGTGGCATCTCCCGTCTGCACACACAAAAAACCCACAGGCAGTCCTCATGTCCTGTTCAACTAACACAGACATTTCCATGTCAGCACGAGCAGACAAAAGCCACAGCAAGCAAGGAAGTGCATCTTAGTGCACACTGGTTCCTGTTTCACTACATTCATAACCTTAATATCACATTAACACAGCAAGTGCACTGATGCTGTAATTGTGTTCCAGCTGTCTGAATGCTCTTAATTTAGTCATGCTACTTTAGCTTTGTTGTGAGTTACAAATCATTCTTGCTCTCAAGAAACAAATCAGTTTACAGATGTTGCAAGAGATAGGATTACCCAGCAGATTTCCTTTTTTTGACACATGCAATGTATAAACTATTAAATGAAAGCAATTTCTCCAGGGATGTCCAACAGGCACTTACCCTGATGGCAGAGGGAGACTAATTGCAAAGGTTTTTGAGCTTCAAGGAGCATCACAGTCTCCTTGCAACTGACTTGAAGGAATTCTGCCACAAACAATAGAGCGAAGCAAGAACACAAGTTGTATCCTACACCTGTGCAGGTTTTTGAATACTCATTGATTTTTCAAGGGCACAGACATTATGCATACACATATGTTATTATCAGATCATGAAGCATTGTCTTGTTTGAGATTGGTGGCATCTTTTTTACTCTGAGCAAGTTTTCTCAGTCAGTTTGAATTTTGCCATGGTTTTGACAAGGAAAGGTGACCCAATAGTTTCAGGCTAAAATTTAAAACATTCCCTACTTTGTTACAATGATCTGTCTATGGATGGGTTTTCTGGTTTATTAAAAAATAACAACTGGTTAAAGCAAAACAATTTTTTTCTGTTCTACTGGCAAGCAGCCATACTCCTGTGCAACCTTTTTCTGCTACATTTACCCCATTTCCAATCACCCCCTTGGTCATGCATTTACTGAATTACATGGTTGTGCTGGGAAAGCTGCATTTTTGCCTTATGATTGCTGTTCCTGATTAAAATAATTAGAGACAATGTCAACAGATGGTGCTGAAGAGCAGCAACACTGCCCTGGACTGCTCTATGATCAAAAATATTCCAGAGAACTGCAACCACTGTCACCAGCTGCTGATTACAAAAATGTCCACTGACAGGTACTTCTGGAGATGCATTGCACTGTTTCCAGGCATCAGTACATAATAAACTTTGTTATTTCTACAAAAACATAGTATCATCTCAAATAATCATCAACATTCCATTTTGTACTATAATAATATGTCTCTATATTTTTTTAAGCCATCTTCTTTAACGCCTTCTTTGGAAGCTGTCTGTAATGCAGTCTCAATTCATGTTGTCTGCTCCTCTGGAGTACTCTGAAGACTGTGAAACTATGATTTATGGGGATGAAACACATTTCACCTGTACTGCCAGCGATCTTTCTGCCTTGCTGCACAAGCTCGGCTCCTGGTACTGACGCAGGGAGACAGGCTGGAGATGAGCTGGGGAAATAAAGTTTATTTTGAATAGGGTGATGACACGGGCCTGAGTTCAGTGATACTGACCCCAGGCCATACACTTAAGAGGAAAATATCACAACTGCTCCCAGCTGCACCTTAACAAAAATACATCAGTCTTGAAGGGCATGGAAACCTGCTTTTGGAGGCTGTTTACTCTCAGATAGCTCTGAGAACTGTAACTTTCTTCACATTTTATATATACAAGAGCCAGTTCATGAAAATAAAGTCAATTCTCCTACTTCCAGAAGGGATGAATTCAATATTGCTTTGAGAATTCAATACCAAGATTTTAAAAAAACGCTGCAACCTTACTAAAACCTATACCTTTTTCTGGTTTTGGCTGGGATAGAATTAATTTTCTTCCTAGTAGCTGGTACAGTGCTGTGTTTTTAACTTGTGAGCAATCAGACGCAATATGTTGACCTGTGTTGTACAAGTAATCAGATTTTTCCTTCTGGCTCTTTTCTGTAAAATCTATAACTTTCAGTCTTGAGAGCTCTTATACAAGAGAAAAATTAAATTGTATCAGGAGAGGAGTGAAGGATGCACATTTTAGATACCACTGCATACAAAATCTTGTTGAACCAGCCACAGGCTTCCCATAGCTGCTAAGAAAATCTCTCTGTGCCTCTTTCATCTCTCACATAAATTGTAAAAGTTTCAGTTTGTATAGCCCCTTATGACAAGACACGAATGTCCATAAAAATGGGACATTGCATTTGGTTGGGATCTCTAGATTTGGCTTGACTCTACCCAAAACAAGCAAACTCAATAAATAAATATTGGCATCTCCAAGGGATAGCTGAATTGCTCCTTCCGAGGACTGCAAAGAGAGAGCTCAAGAAGGTGAGGTTCCAGTACCTTGGATGATGAATTTATCTGATGAATCTATGTTTAGGTGTAGCCTCAAGTTAAACATTAAATCTGCAACATCAGCTCATTGTATTCTCATCAGGTATAACACCGAAATTGCCGGGAGGCTGTAGTTTGGTGAAAGACCAAACTAGTCACAGAATCCTTCAATCCACATTCTTAGGAATCTCTGTTGGCTTGCTCAAAATTGTTGATCGTGACTGATCACAGAGTATGTGCAGCTTCTCTCTGTCAAACCTCCTAAATTGATTGAAATAGATAGTTCCAAGACAAGCAAATATATAACACAATGAAATATCCCATAATAAATAGTGTGAATGAATGGTGCTGACAAAAACTGATGCGCTTGTTCCAGACACCACATTTTCCAGAAGTATGTGCGACCTAGAAAAGGTCAAAAACCTTAAAATAGCTGATGTCCACAAGCCTGTCCTCTCCCTCAAGCTCTAGAGATGTTAGGATTCAATTAGTGACACACTAATTTCTTACTTTCCAACACACCGTGACATTTTGATGCCAGGTAACTTTTGCTGTTTTGTAACCAAACCTTGGAGGAAGGCTGGATGTCACACGTTTTTATTTGGATTCTTGTGTTTAATGCAAGTGACAAATGGGTATTTTTTTTCTCCAGCTTTTTCCAGTATTCCAGAAAGATTTATGTTAAAGACTCACCCAGGCACCTTGTCTCAGAGGTACCAGAGGATCTGGCATATGCGATTTGTTAACCGAACATTTGTTTCCCCACGAGCAATACATGTGTCACTTGTGCTCTGAAGCAATGCATCTTTCTTCACGAGTCTGCACCCACTTCCTTCTGATTCACGGGACAGACAGCAAGGATGACTGATATATCTGGCCCCCTCCCACACAAAGCAGGTTCGAGGGATCAGCACCCTTCAAGGTCAGGTTTCAAGTACCTCATGTGCCCAGAGCTTGGACCACACCATGGTGCTGGTTTGTGATGCAGAGCTCTTCTGCAAGCCAATTTTGCCTCCACTCTACCCAGACAGGCATTCCAGGGGGATGCAGTGGAAATTTAAGGTGATGAAAGGCAGGACACTAGGTGTGCATGACCATCAAGCATGTGGCTGGCCACCATCCCAGGCTGCCAGAGGAGGTCCCTGCATCCAGCAGGATCACAAGGAGATAAATGGGAGCCATCATGAGGATGGCAAGAGCACAGAGTCATTGACAGAAGAACTGACAAAAAAAATATCAACCCTGTCCTCACTGGGAACTTGAAATCCAGAACTTGCCACCTTCTTGGTAGCATTAGCACATGTGAACCTGAGCTACCCCACGATATGCCAGGAAATCTATCGCATGGCATAAAATCACAGCCTAAGAAATTAAATCACAGCCTGTATCTGTGGAACAGAGTTTTAATGTTTTCAACTCAGAATATAAGTGTCAAATCACAAAAGTGCCCCAGGGTCTGTGCTGGGGAATCTGAGCTGCCCCACACTGCTCCTCTCTCCTTGCAGCTCAGCAGAAGTCCTGTCTGGCCCAATTTACTTGAATCAGTGTCCAAGCTCCTAATACAGTCAGATTTTAAAAGCCTAGGAAGAAAAAATCCAGGCTGTGCCTAGAATCTCATCCATGTTTTACACAATTTGGTATTGAGAAGATTAGCTACTGCCTGAGAACTCACACCAGTCCTGTGTTTTGAAGACCAGCCAAAGCCTGAGTCAATACACGCTTCCATGTACTTTCTGATAAAATCTATGTTACACTGATCATATACCACATTATTTTAGAAAACAAAATAAATACCATCCTCCCTCAAAAGGAGCATTCTACATGGGAGAGGATCCAAATGCTTTCCATAAAACATCAGCACCTGTTCACCCTTCTGTGCATGAAGTACACAGTGAAAGAGCAGTGATTGTTGCTGCAGTATCTGTTGAACCTTTGTTTTCCTATTGCTAAGTAACAACCAGGTAAGATTTTTCCTGGAAAATTTTGCTTGAATAACCTACACCAGAAGCACAAACCCAATCTGTGTCATTTGACCACCAGTATCTTCAGAAAATGTATTTCCTTCTAGAGCAAAGCTTAGCCAGTAAAAGGATTATTGAGTTGGCAAAATTAACGAAAATAATTTTGAGCAGTAAAGAAATCCTGGCTTAAAAAATAAGCAAACCAAGAACACCTCTCCAGCTGCTGAATACTTTATTCTTTTTTTACTTCATACACCTGAGCTATGAAGGCTTGTACAAAATATAAAATAAAATAAAACCCCAGTATGGTTTTACAGATCTTAAAACTGCAGCCTTGTATTTTTTAAACATTTATTGAAAATATAAAGGTAGGAAAATTGCCAGTGTATCTACTGAAAGCACCTAACCTTTTCGATATTATATCATTATTGTTGCCATGAGAGTTGGCTTAAATGATTCAATTTTTTGAAGAAACGCCAATTTTATTACAACTCATTCAGCAGAAATGCATCCTGTTTCAGGGAGAATTTCACTGAGAAGTGAACTTCCATTCAAACCTTTTTGCTTTCTTATCCAGAAAAAAACCCCACGTTCAGTTCTACTGAAGAGAGGAAGAGCCTGCTTTTGCCTCCCCTACAGCTAGCAGGAATGCACCAAACAAAAGGCCACAGAGAGAAACAGAAGGAATTGTAAAAACACATATTTAAATTCCCATACTAGAAAAATTAAAATAAAATACAGGTAGCTGCCCCAGTGCAACAGGGAGTGCAGCAATATGAAGAGATGGACATTTGGGTGGAATGTGGGCAGCAAATCCTTCTGTAGAGGAATGAAGCACACTGGCACCCAGAAGGTGTATGAATGTACTATGGCTTGCAGAACCAGGTCCTGTGAGAAGCTGAGCAGCTTTGCAAGATGCTACCTGAGGGCACCCTGCACCGAGGGGTGGAAACCATGAAGCCCTCAGACAGCATCGTACAGATTTAGGTCCATAATGCAACATAAAACATATTTGCTCCCCAAGATGTGACCTGGGAGCTTGCTTTGGCTTAATGTTTTTCCCCAAGTGTTTGTTGTTAAGTTAATCAAGCACTTAAAAATAACAGTCTCTTACTTTCCAGAGACTCCACATAAATACTAATCTGTCTTTGTCTAAAGGCCAGATTTTCTGCAAGGGCAAATCAATACAGTTTCACTGACTGAGGATTTGGCCTTAAAAGTCTATCAAGTGCATAAAACCCAGCACAGTATGACATGTGCCTTGGCAGTAGGACAGTTCCCTGGATGAATATTTGAGGGAAATTTGTCAATTAAAAAAAAGCTCTGTTTTGAAGTGCTGCCATTTCTTTAATCAGTGCTGACCACCACGGTTTCTCCTCTAGTGAACTGCACAGTTATGGCTGGGGTTTCACTGTCACTCTCCTCCAGCTTTAGCGCAGCGTTGTCCAGGCCGGCGCTGCTGGACTGCGGCAGGGCCGTGGGTTCTGCCGTCCGAGTAGGAGTGGAGATGTACAAGATGAAGCCCACCATGATGATAACAAAGGACACGATGTAAAGACCTGAAAACTGGCAGAGGAGAGAAACAGATGCATTAAGTTGTGCCTGATGTAGGAACATGCTAAAGCTGCCTTGTTTCAAGAATGTGAGAGCTACCCTTCCGTGTAAAAAATATTTTAATGAGGATTATCACCATGAGCTGGACTCAGGTCTGAAAACCAAAATTCAACAGCTCTGTTTACTTAAAGACTTGGGCCACTCACTGATTTTCTCTGCATCTCATTCCCAAGACTGTTGGACAGGGAGTTTCCTCAGGTATACAAACAAGAATCTTAACAGAGAGAACAAATGGGTGTAAACACAGTCATACTGAATGAAAGTTGTTTACATGCACGAATACTGAAACACTCTACCCCTAAGAGAATTTTGATCCAGTACATGCAAGTATTTCAGGTTCTGGCAAGAGATGAATCTCTGTGCTATTTCAAGTCACCAGAGCAGCTGGTTCTCTGCACAGATCTCTTAGCCATCTGCAGGGCTAGATGAGTGTTATTGCTGTATCAAAACCAGTTTGCTCTCTACACCCAACAGGTCCTTGAGGGGACAGAGGCTGAGGATCCTTTTACAAGATTGGCATTTGCAAGCTGTGAAGTGGTGAGAGCTAAAGAGTACAAACTGCAGAGGTACATCAGGAACTCTACTGTTCAATTGCCTGTTAAAATTGCAGTAATTGCCAAGATTCATCCACCTTGACAGAAAGATAAATACTTACTTCATAACACCAGATTCAATAACACCAAGTGTTGAAGTTATCCACAGCCAGAAACACTTTTCAGCAGGTTTATTAAAATCCTACATATTCCCTTCGTCAAAACACACTGATTACACACTAGGAACAAGGACACAGCATATCCTACATACCTCTATCAATATCCTCTAACTTCCTTAAATTCCTTAGACATGCTTGAAAAATATGTTTTAGTTTATCAGGATGAAATGAATGGTAGGACCTAGACAGTGGACACGCCTCCAAAAAAGACTGAGGCATCTAAAATTAAGGCACTGCAATTCCTAGCTGGCAGTCACTTGGCTTGGCGACTCTTGGATGGCAGAAAGGAAAAGGAAAAGCAGACTGAAACACACCGGCCTTGTGTTAAGTGCCGTCTCTCCTCACCTGGCTGGCTGTTTGCCTGGAGGAGCTTGGACTTAAGCGTTCGCTCCACACAGGAGGAGGCACCAAGCTCTGAACTATCCCAACAGAGGCAGCAGGATCACCCATGGTCATACCTCTCACTGACCTGCTCCCAACAAGTGGGCAGGGCCTGGGGCTGCATCCAACCACCTGCACAAATTCTCCAGCCTAAGGCCCTGAGTGAGCAGGTGCCTGTGTGCATGGACCTGAGGCTGGGCAGCCACAGGACCTGCAGACCCCTCTCGCAGTGCAGTGCGCAGAAGGCTGGAGGTGTCTCTGACCCTGATGAGTCAATTCCACCAAGGCAGGGTGCCAGAGCTGTTGCAGAGAGGCTGTGACTCAAGGCCTGCCTGTATTTTTGCATTTATTGACACAGGTGAACATTACCCATGCTGCTCCATGAGGCCTACACTCTCATTTTTTATCTTCTGAGGAGAACTCAGTGGTTTCTTCCTGAGTTTTTTCTCTCTCTCTCTTTTTTTTAATTTCATATATTGCAACAACTTTATTGCTTCAGACACTGATTTCAGTCATACTTTGTGCAGCTGATATCTTCATTCCCACCGCTAAGCCTTGAGAGTACTTTAAATGTTACTGGAGGACTGTACCTCCATCTAGTGTCCGTTTGTGCAGTATAATCCCTTCCACAGCAGTTTATAGAACTAATGCATGTGAAGATCTTTCTCAATATCTCTTGAGGGATTATAAGTATCTATATAATGAGCTCATTGGGAAGCACAGCAAGGATTCATAATGGAGTGAAAGGAAAAAAAATAAAGAAGAGTTCAAAACAAGCATAAAAAATTCACATTCCACTTAAGACTGACATGGCTGGGGCCAAAAAGTTAAGTGCATTAGCAAAACACTGTGCACAAGTCAAAACTTTATCAATTCCTGGGCCTGGTCTCTGCTGTAGCCACTGATTGTGGTCCTTCTGCTTGTTTGTTTCAGAGCAGGCTCAGACCATGGCAATTCAGAGCTCTCCATGGCCCTCTTCACTCTACAGCCCAGCCAAGCCTCCCAGCAGCCTTTTGTGAAATATCACACGATAATGGGGAATACAGAGCAATTCCCTGTATTTTTGCTCGTAGATTCCTCTGTCCAGAGAGTTTTTTAATCCAGCAAACATTCTACTTGGTTTCTTTGCCCCATAGGTAAAGCAACTACATGGGTAACTTGGCAAAAAGATTTTCTACTGCTACGAGCCATGTTAAAATTAGGCTCTCTCAGTTCATGGTTATCTCAGATAACAGATGGGATAATAACTTATTTCAGATCCTCTGATTACTAAAGATATGACATTATTATTGCTCTCCTTTTTCTACTTCATTGTTTCTAGCCCCAGATGCAAGTTCCCATTTCATTAAATATCTGAAATTCCCTCAACACAATTTCGAAGTCTTCACCTGTTCATTTTTCCTTTTGGTACCAGAATACCTTGCTGTTAGCAATTATGAGAAGGCTTGCTCCCAGAAAAACCTCTTCCCAAAATAAGCTAAAAACATGAAAAATAGAAATTTAATAATATATCCCTTCCAAATCTTTTCTTCCTCTTCACTATAATGAATATGAATTTATAACTGTTTCTTGAGTTAAGCTATCTGGGTGCAAAAATCCACATTTGGAAGTGACTTAGAAAGGATTTAATTGTTAGACCATAAGCATTGTTTGCTTCCTGCATTCATTTTTAATGGATGCTTTGTAGTTTGGAGCTAAGTTTGGAACTCAAAACAGGGAGGAAAGCTGAGCTAAGAGCTTTCCTTCTTGAAAAGGAAAATCTAGCTGATGTCAGATCATACCATTACCAGACTGCACTGCCTTCATTTTCAGAAAACAAATCTGACCTAAAAGCTTCTGGCTGAAGAGAAAGCAACCACATGGAATAATACAAATTAAGTTCCTAAGCAAAGTTCACAAGCTTCTCACTCAGCCCTTCCAGTCAGTGAGCGGCTGACTCAATTACTCCAATTACTTTAATGAGCTAGGTTCTCACAAGTGATTCTGGATGAAAAGTGAAGGGTGGAACGAAATCCTTTTAGCACTGTCATTTAGCTTGAGTAGACACTGCCAAAAATATTTTAGAGCACAATGAAAGTAACTGCTTTTTGGACAGTGTACAGAATAATACATTTATCTATATTTTTTCGGATCCTTTAGTTTCTCCTTAGCAGCAGCCCTTAGAGAGCTTGGTTCTCATCCCAAAATGTTGGTAAAATTAAACTTCTCTCAGATTAAACTTCTGAAAGAAAATATTATTTTCTGAAAATCAAACTGTTCTTCTTTTGGACACCAAATGCCTTTCAGGACAGGGAGATTCAAACCTTCTCCTTGGACACTTGGAGTAATGAACCAGATCTAACAGACAATTTCACAAAGGGCTTTCAGTGAGAACTCTATTATTGGAACACCTCAGGAAATTATTTACTATCTCTTAACATTAACTTATTCCTTCAAGTGTGAAATGGTTTGAAAATGGCCCTCTGGCTAATGGTGCAAGGCTCTGTCATTAACTAACACGACTCCTCCTGACTGACACCTGCCAACAATGAATGACAAAAGCTGCAGAAATGTGCAGGTGCCAACGACTGTTCAGGGCTTTTAAGAACATTATGCTTTATTTATAATTCTGGAGTAGAAACGTAACTGAAAGAATGTGAAAGTGAAGGAATGAATGTACTCACATTGTAGAAAAACAGGAAAAGCCCAAAGAAGAGACTGTAAAGATCTGAAGTCAGAATCCCCAGGTTGACGGAGGTTGCGCTGGTAACTTTCATCACAACTGGCATGAAGCTGTACAGCGCAAACATGCACAGGGCAAAGGCTATGAACAGTAGTGCTGCAAAACAAGGTGACAAGTTACTCCTCAGGCACAGAACTATATTCTTTTAGAGCACTGATATTATACAGCACTGATATTCTTCAGATGCTTATAAACTACGCATTTTTCTCTCCTAAAAGATATGGGAATGTACATGTAAGAGAAGCATGGAAGATTACCTTGTATTGCAAGATTGACTGTATCTATACAAGAACGTTCTGGTTCATTTTTTCATAACATAAAAGCTGACTGAAGAAATTTAGAGCCACACTTCTTGACAACATTTAGTTCTGTTCAGGTCAAAATGTATCAATTTTTCCCATATTTCATTTAGGAAGGACAACAGAAAAACATTCTTGCGATGTTTCAACAACAAACATGTCAGTAATTAAACAGGTTTCATTTTTAATTATTTCAAGTCATATGTAAAATGCAAAACCTGTTTTAATGTTCAATCCTGCAGACCCTCTCTCTTTGCTGAGCTGCAAAGTTTGAAGAAAATAAACTTGCGAAATATAACAATAATGCTGCTTGTTATTCAGAGAAAGAAAAGCCCCACAATTTAAAGTCTAAATGATTATAATTTTCCAGGGTTCTGTAACATGCACATTATTTTGTCATACACATACCAACTTTCCAGTTCCACTGAATTCTCATTATCTCCCTATGTTCCACAATGGCTCTAGAGTTAGAGAAAAGATATAATATAGTAAAAAAGGGAAAAAATCATACTGAAATAGAGAATTTAATTACTAAATATATAAGAAACATTTTGATTTATAAGCTGTTCTTTTTTTGTTTCAAATTTTACTGAATGACTCTAGCTCAAACATCTAACAAGCATGAAAAAAGACATGAAAATTAAAGTGCCTGAAAGTCAAGAGCACTGTTATTTAATTTTTATGCCTTCCTCACGGGTGTTTTCAATGATTCAGTTTTATTTGATATACCATTTGAGGAAATTATTTACTATAATGATGAGAAATGAGGACTATATAATTCATTAGACAGATTTAAGTTCATCTGGTCTGTTACTCAAATGTGGTTATTTGTAAGAGTATACATGGCTTCATTTTAACTTGAGTGTACTATGGCAGATCTCCTGTTAAAAATTATCTCCTAATCTTTTTCACAGAGAAAATCTATTAAGAAATACATTCCTATAAACAGTCCTCAGCATACTGAGTGTCCTCACAAACATCAACAAAATCAAAAATACAGCCAAGAATCCTGTGTTCAACTGCAGGAGTTCAGCTTTAGAACTGCTGTAATAAGGGTAGTGCACATAAAAAGGATATAAAGCAGATGCTGATCAGCAACAAAAATCAATTCAAGTGGAAGGACTCCCATATAGGCCAAATACAGATGCAACAAAGAATTTAATAACATCATTTCAGGGTATACAAGCAATCATTTGTAGTATATTCTTAATTAGTTTTAAAATAAATATTAGATCCTTACAGCTGTAGACCGCTGATAATAGTCCCAAACAAGCCCACCATTCCTAGAAACTCCACTCTGCTCAGATTTTTCACAATGTATTCCTCACTCACATTAGAAATGGCATACAAAGAAGAACCAAGAAGCACTAAGACATCTCCAATCACCACGTCACTACCTGTACAGAAATATTAATCCACAATAAGGGTAATGCCGCAAACACTTTTTAACTTTCCTTTAAAAAGCAAGCAAATTTATCTTGAACATGTCTGTCTTCCTAGCTGGTTCCAGGGGAAGGGGGAAGGAAGCCCTTCCTGTGTGTGCAGAGGAGTGTCTGAGCACAGACTGCTGCCTGCTCACCTCACCCAGCACAGTGTGGAGCGAGCCAAACCCAGCATTTACATGTCATCCCAGCCAAGACACTGCTGCATCATCGGGTCCAATCCTACTTCTGCTGACCTCAGGCACTGTAGGGAATTGAGCAAATTCCCAGTTAGAGATGCCCTCTGCATTTCGAGAATATTGTCCCCACTTTTGCAGTAAGGCCTGCTAAAATCAGTCTATTGATTTTGGAGGGACCCGGAGTCAGGTTTATGACATGTCCTAAGTGGGCACTGCAGACAGGTGGTCCCGTGTGTCCTGCTGCAGTGTATCTATACTGCAGCTGGGACTCCCCATGCTACAATCGCTCATCATTAAATGTCTCTGTGCATCAGCTAAATAGCAAGATGATCATTGCTGTTTAAATCCTTCGATTGGTTTAAAATTTCCTTCTCTAAGCAATCACTAAGAAATTGTCTAAAATATGAGGGTAAGCAGCAGTAAGAATCCCCAGGTCAGCAAATAAAGCACAACTGCCTAATGTCTCAGAGAAATATTCTCTCCGTCCAGGATACTTGTACCACATAGCAGTAAAGCTAAACTTCAGTTTGTCTTATGTCTTGCCTACAGTAAAGCCGCAAAATAACACCACAGTCTTACCTCTATGCTGCCTGGTGGAGGCAATGCCCTGAAATTTACCTTCTCTCATACCCTCTGGCTGTGAAAATTCAGAATTCTTATTCAAAATGAGATCAGTATGATATGGGTTGATTTAGGCATCTGTCATAGAGAAGACAAGACCTGCCCTTATCTGCACCCAGCTGGTTCCTGGTCCCAGAGCCCAGCCTCCCTCGCAGAGATCCCAGGAATCCTGGCATCCTGCCCCACCTCTTCTTGCACTCCCATAGTAAGCCCCTGCTTTCCATGCTGTGACCTTGGGGACACGTGGACCATTTCTGTCGGGTCTGCCAAAGAGAACTCTGAGAAGTCAGCTGCTGTGAGCAACTTTTCATGTGGTACTTGCACCCAGAGAAAACCGCAAATCAGAGCAGCCTGGCTGCCAGCAGGTTGATACTGTATAAACAAGGTTTGCAGGGAGAGGCAGCTTCTTCTGTTAAACCACCTCACACCACAGCCAAAGTGAACAAGCTTTCAGGAATGCGACTTTCCATCACATTGGCTAATGAAAGCAGCGCATTGTCTAATGAACAATTTAAACTTAACACAAGTGGTTTTGTTGGGTTTTTTTGGGTTTTTTTTAAGGTGGAAGCAATATCCAAACATACAAGCAAAGAAATTCCACAGCTCCCCATAAAATCAACATCTCCTCTTCCTGGACAAGAAATAAAAACAGCAACATGTTCTCTTTTAAAACAGAATCTGCTACTATTTCTGCTTTACAAGTTCCTGTCCACAGCAGGAACCATCTCTCTGCTCTTCCACCCCACAATAAAGGACTCCTTACCTTCACCCTCCGGCCTCCCTGCCAAAATGTCTGCACCCACCATTGCTCCCACACCCAGCAAACAGATGGCAACAGCAATAAAATGTATCAGCCTGTATCTTGCTCGGAGAATGAACCAGGACAAAGCCATCAGCACGGGAATCCCAAAACAGTCCAGGAGCTGTGTGTACAGAAAAATAGTTTGAATTAGAAATCCACCCCAAATCTGGAATGCAACATCCTGAAAGCAAATGCACAGGATCTTACTTCCAATCATCAAATGTTAAGGAAATCTGCAGAGCAGCCTGAGTAGATTTGTTTAAGAGAGAGGTAAGACCCACATTTTATCATTAGAAGTATTTTGCAAGTGAAGGAGGAGCTGGAACAGGGGTCCACTTTCTCTTGTACTGATTTAGAAACTCTTCTAATGATGGATCTAATCAATCTTTGCAGCTTCACAAATGAATGCTAGGATGTTGCTCTGAAACAGCATTGCTCCCCAGGGTTTCATGTACAAAAATATGGAACTATTGATGGGTACAAGTAATCTGATTTTACATTGACGTGACAAGGACCTGACCCTGCAGCTTTGGGTTTGATGCTCTGACATATCTTTCCTTTCTTTATGTTTTCTCTACATGTTTCTGTGCATCTTTGCTTCGCTCTTAGACCCACCCATAGAATCACAGAATTGCCTGGATTAGAAGAGACCTTCAAGTTCACCAGTTTCCAACCCTCCTGCCGTGGGCAGAGATAGCTCCCACTCAACCACTCCAGCCTGGCTTTGGACACTTCCAAGGATCTTCTACCTATTCTCCCTTAGTAAAGAAAGCATCAAGAGTTAGCTGTGTACATAATACAGAAGAATATACACTGCTCTATATATGCTAATCATAATTGGTTTAATATTTAATTCAACAAAATAGATTTTGTTTCTGAATTTGTTGAAGGAAAGAAAAGGTGCATTTTCTGACCTGTCTCAGTAGCGTGCCACAGAACTACACAAGGGAACAGCCTACAGCAGAACATATAGTCAATTTCCCAAAGATTCCTCAGAAATTACTCTCAAATGTCAGCTCTTAAAACTTGGCCTCTTGAAGTCCCAACAAAATATGTCCCGATAAGTAGGACTGGGGCATAATCCCTGCAATCAAGACAAGAGTCCTTAGTTCTTAATGCTCATTTCCAGACTCTGCCTGCTGCAGTGCACCACTGCAGTCGACTTCTGTCCTGTGCCATTGTCCCCAAGGGCTTCAACCAAACTTGTTAACATTTTGATGATAAGCCTGGTTTTACTTGTTCATAATTATATATAGTAAAGTCTTATATGCACAGCGCTAACAGCAGCTATTAAAGATTAAATCCTAATAGTGCCTCTAATCCTTCCATCTATTTGTCTTTGTTCCTTGGACTGCCTCCAGCTTGTCCAGTTTGTAAAGTCTATCAAGTGTAAAAGTACTTCTTCAGGCTGTACTATGAGACGTTACAACTACCTGAGTCCCAGTATGTGATACCATGTATTTCAATACAATTTTACACCACCGAAATTATCACACTGTGACTTTCTACCTTGTCACGGGTCTTGTTCTCTATCTTACCTTTAGTCTAGACTGAAGAAAACACATTTCCTTCAAATTTGACTGTTTTGACAAGTATCAAACAACAAGAAATACTACAAGCATTAGAAAGCAAAATTTTTACCCCTCTGGTGGTAAAATAGATTCCTCTTCTACTAATAAATAAGCTTTCACTTCTCATTAACTGAGATGTTAGCATGTAGCCTTCCAACCTCCCAGCAGTTTTTCAACCCAAAGTGAAAGAGTAGAAACTCTTTAAAAAACATCCCAATTAGGATATAAGGGATAGGCCAGAAGCCCTTTCAGTAATGCCAGATACGGAATTGCTGCATCCAGACCAAGAACACACTGTAGAATCACAGCACCATGGTTAGAGGACTTGCAGCCAGGACACACAGGCACCAAATGATGAAGAGCATGCTCTGGTAATCTGTTCCAGGAGACAATTACCCTCAATTACAGACAGATGAAATCAGATTTCCAACTACTGGATCTTACCTTCCCTTCATCTAGTACATTACCAAGCTCTTCTGTACAGGATCAAGATCAAAGAGGTGCAAAGCAGATGTAATATCACGATGAATTGTGTCAATGGAACCAGTTAAAAGAATAAAGTTTATTTATTGAGGTTTTACATTTACAGCAGTACTGTGTTACTGACTTCTATTTCCTCTTCAAACTCTCATCTTAATCAATTCTAGCCTGTATTTTTAACAAGGGGGAAAAAACCAGATAACCTGGTGATTTGATTTACAAATGTTTTGACTCAAGCCACGCTTTGGCCACACTGTTTATAGGAGGTTTTAAAAGCGGGGTAAATTATTAAAAGATGTTTTAATACATGGTTAATAAATTACCACAGAGAGTTGGAGGCCATTGGTTTGCTTATAATTGCCAGCTTTCAGACAGCTTTGTAAGCAAGAAAGCTCAACTGCTCGTCCTGCTCATTCCCCACAAGACTCCCTCAGGGCAGCCATCAGCTGAGCTCCAGGGGCTCATCCTATATTTTCTCCTATTGAGGCTAGCATTCTTCCATCAGCTGACAATCTGTCAATAGTTGCCTGAAAAACATTTCTGTCTGAATTATCTACAGAGTGAATGCTAAATGTGCCCAATAACATGTTAAAAACATCAAACCACAGCTATACTGCCTGTTTTTTTACAATAAATCACAGAATTGTTATCAGAGAATATCCTGAGTTGGAAGGGACCTATCAGGATCTTTAAGTCCAACTCCTGGCTGTGCATAATACACCCCAAGGGTCACACCATGTACCTGTTGTTCAAATACTTCTTGAACTCTGTCAGGCTTGGTGCTGTGAGCCTGTTCCAGTGCCCAAACACCTTCTAGGTGAATAACTTTTTCTTGATATCCAGCCTGAACCTCTCCTGACTCAGCTTTGTCCCATAATAGGTGGTCAAATGACAGCACAGTCAAGTCCTGCCACAGGAAAAAAGGACACTGGCTGCAAGGAGTATCCTGGCACTGCCTCAGCCACAAACAGTTCAGTGTGAACCAAAGACTTCTTCAGTATTTACCAAGAAATAACAGCTGCCATCCCACTGTCATCACCTTAAAAACCTCCAAACCCCTCCTGTAAAATGCTATTTGGTATTTGATATCTAAAGGGAAACCAGTTCTGCCTGTGTGTATTATGTGAGAAAATACATGGAAGTTCCTTGCTGAGCTGAAAAAAAATTATCTTTGAAGCTACGTTTCATAGTGGTGAGCTGAAGCTCCAGTCAGACAGCATTTTAACAATGATTACACTGCATTTGGGAAGGTACCATAAATCCCTGTGTTGTTTTTATGGTACCTGGGCATCCACTCACAGCCAGTACTGCAGACAGGCCATCAGGCTGGGTGCTATGAACCACAGGTACTGATGTAGCTGCAAGACTACTTGCCAAAAACAAAAAGAAAATGCCTTGCACTAGAGCAAATTGCAGGCTTTTGTTGTGTTGGGTTTTTTTCCTGTATCTCATTTCCACCAAAGGAGAGAAACTGGTGACTTCAGAAAATGTGCAAGAAACCTCAGGGCAATTACAGCAAAATTACAATTACTGAACTAACACAAAGCAGCATCAGTCACAGGTTGCCACAAGAGAAAAAGGCTCAGAAAATGCTTGAGTTTTTGGCAACTGGACAGGACAATGTGTTATATCTATTCTTAATTTTTTATGAAAAATCATGGGAATATACTTCTAAGAACTTAGATCAAAGTCCTGGCTTGTTAAGCTGTGAAGTGTAAGGTCAAACAGTGTCTCACTTACTAGCTTAACTTGATCTTGAGACTGAAATAAGTCACTCTTAAAAGTTCGATTTCTTAGGCATTATTTGTAAGGAGATTAAAAACCTAATGAGTCATAACACATAAGTATGAAGTGGAAATGTGACAAAACAACCCAAGAGACACAACCAATCTCCACCAGTGCAAAGAAAAGTTACTGCGATTCCCTAAAGGGAGCCCAGATTGCAGGAGTTTATTGCTTTACAGGTAATTCTCTTAACCATTAACCCCTATTACCTTGACTTTCTGAAATCCTGACACCTAAACACTCCTTTACAACTAACAGCCAAGTCTTCACGTTACTTCTTTTTTTTTTTTTTAATTTGGGTAAGTGGGGCCATGACCCCAGCCACAGATCCCCACCACTGGTAACAGCAGGCATGAACTGGCACAACCTGGACTCATTCCCTATTTCCTCATGCACCATGCTCCCCGTGTTCCCACAGCAGCTGTGAAGTCACACAGTGAGTTAACTTGGGCCTGACACAGCTCACCAACAGTACAGCCAAAGGCGGGGTTACTCCCGCTTTGCTCAGTGTTCTGAATCAGTTTGTTCAAGAAAACTGGCCCTGCAAGCTCAGGAGACGGCAGCTGGAGGCAGGAGGAAAGCACTGACTTTTCCAGCAGCTTTTGTCCGTGTAGGGTGACAAAGAGACCCCAGCTTTAGCCCTTCTGTTTACACAGCTTTTTCAGAACACAGGATTTATCCTACTGCAGCAATGCAGCATCAAGCACTGGTGTTGCAGAGGATGTCTTCTATTACTTTATTTGTGCTGACCTTCCTTCCACCTCTTCCAGAGAGAGGGCCTTGAACTGCCACATCCAAAAGCCACAAGGCTGGTCCCTCACTGCTTGGGCAGCAACACCAGCTGACATTCAGTGTCCTCACAGGTGGGGTTACATCTCACAGTGCCTCCCGCAGCTTCTAGGACTAGGCAAGACATCCACCTCATTGTCATCAGCAAGAACCTGCACTGAGTAACTGTTATCTGGTCATAAATCTTTATCTTGTGGCAGGAGAAAAAACTGAGTGGCTGTCAGCAAACTCTTAGAAGTGCTTTTATCAAAGTAATTAGGGTTCAACTCAAGAGCTGGCACAGGGTAATACCAGCCAATCCTCTCTGCGTCCTGGAAAGGTTATTCATGATACAGAATGCTCTTCCCTGTACTGCAGAGAGAAAATAGATACTGGAAAGTTCTTTTCAGGCTTAAACAGCTTCCATGTCTGTCCTATGAATCTCATTTTAGAAACCAGCCCAAAACTGCACTAAAAGCAACAGTTCAAAAAGAGAGATCAGTCCTTACCTGCACACTTGTGAGGGTTGTATATTGGTAGGCTTTTACCATCACATAATTGGCTTCAACATCAGCCAGTGCCAAAAAAATATACTTCCACCACCTCTGTTTCAAAATCTGCCAAAGACTGTCACTGCCTGTTTTAGAAGAAAGCAGCAATCAATATGTGTCTCTTTCCAACCAAATGCTGCACGGGAATTTTGCTTTTTAGAAGCATAAATAATACCAAGGTTTACTTTGCCTGCCCCTGCTTAAGATACAATAACAGGAAACACAGCCTGGGAGGAGACGATGCAAATGGTGAAAAGCGCAGAAATTCTTCCACATGAAGAAAAATACAGCAGGACTAGAGCTGTCTAAAGAGTAAATTAATAAGAATAGGATGAATACTAAACAGCCTCTGGCAACAAGGTGTGTTACAACAAAGCTTCTTTTTCCTAATATAACAGAGGACTTCAAACCAAAGAGCACAAAACTCTAAACAGATATGACATTCTATCAAATTAAATGCACATTTAACCTGTGAAGTTAATTTCCATGTGTTGCTATAAAGCGGGAACTTTAGAAACTAGGATGACTATTGACATCTTTATTTTCAAATTCTGAAAGGAAAATGTAGAAAGAAAAAAAAAAGATGAACCAGAATCTCCCATCCCATATTTCACATACCAGTCCTAAATGCCAGCAGTGTTGTATAAACTAGAAGCAGCAAAATATAGTTGATGAAACTTTGCAACATTGGAGTATTCACTTGGTATTTTTCTGCCAGGTACTGGCTTGTAACAGCAGTCCCACAAATAAACAAGGAGACCATCTGGCCCAGAATTATAGTTTTCCAAATATGCCTGTGAACAGAAAAGACAAAACAGAAAGCTTAGAATTAAACATTCAAGTTTCTAAAAAAATATTTACTAGTTTTACAGGGGAAATGCCATTTTTTAGACCGTCACTTTATTCTTTTTCTACTCCCTGCCAATGTTGTCCTGATCTACAGGCAAGCAGGGTTTTGTGTAGGCAGAAGGTCTAGTCTGACCTCAGGACAGCCACGTGAGACGTGAGGCCAGTTCAAACCACCAACCATGGAGACTGCAGTTACTTGCAAGGATCTTCAAACAGGTCACCTGGGCAGGCTTTACCCAATAGCAGGTCCTATTCTTAGTAAGCAGGTTTTGAGTTAAATCCTTTGTCCTCCACTGAATTCCATCCCAACTTTGGTCAACAAAGATCTACAACATGGAGATATAAAGCACAACTACGCTCAGGTTCATATGAAACTTGAGTTTTAGTGAGCTCAGACCTTAAGATGAGCAGTGCTAAAGAAACACAGAAGTATTAATGATGAAACCAAAGGATAGCTCAGTTTGGAAGGATCTTGAAAGATCATCTGGTCCAACCTTTCATGGAGGGAGCCTCAACGAGACTATTTAGCACCCTGTCTAGTTGAATCTTGCAGACCTCCAGTGATGGGGACTCCACAACATCCCTGCAGAGGTTGTTCCACTGATTGCTTGCTCTCACCTTAAAATAAATCTTTCTTATAATAAAAATTATTATAATTAATACTTACTGTGGATCTTTTCAGTTCCACTACATCATATTCTGCTGCACTGAGGATGGAGTTAAGAATGCATTTTGGGTAAGATCACATTTGCATTTACAGCTCAAGTCCCACACAGCCAGCAGGGAAAAAAAAGAAAAAAAAAGCTCATGCTCTTTTAGTAGCAAGTCTTCTCCTAATGTAAGATGAATATTCCAGATGCTCCTAGAAAAACAGGAGCATGTAACTCGATGTCTTTTTTTTTTTTCAGCTTGCTCTTTCTCCTGCCAGTGGAGCTACGCAAATTTGTACTACCCCGGTCTCTGCACGTGCACAATATACAGTGACAGGAGCCTAGACCTGTGCTGTCTGTACAGGTCTGCTAAATTCATATTTAATCTGTTTACTCCGAAGACTACTGATGATAATTTAACTGTCTGCACAATCGGTTAATTTGCTTCCACTCAAATGAATTGAGCAAAGGAATAAAGGACCCCATTAGGATTCTGCACCTACCCTGTGCCCACATCTCCCCACACTGACTTCTGGCAGGACACCCATGTGTCAGGCACACCACCTGAGGAATAACACTGGCTGTTTTCCCCAGGTGGGTGACTTCAACACAGTAAAGACCAGCTCACCCTGCTGTGCAGTGCAATCCAGCTGCCAGGCAATGAGAAGGGCGTGCTTGACAGTGCTGAACTCGACTACAATCATACAGTCAATTCCTCCTTTGGAAGGGAGGCATCTTCCTTGCACAGACTCTAATGTACCTGCATGAATCCTGTTTTCAATCCAGCCTGACACCAAGCCTTTGAAAATGCTGCTGGGGACATTTTTCTCTCCACATCCATTCTGATAAGATAACAGATCTCTACAAAGTCCAACCATGCTGTACTTCCAAGAGATTTGAACCCCATGCTTTACTACAGCTTGCCTTGCCAATCCCAGGAATGGTACGCATTCACACTCAAAGTATTATATATCATGTGACTATCATGGTACTATCCAGTCTCATCTGAGTATCTCTTACTGGCATGTGAAAGAAAAATATTCTCACTCCTAAACAGATTTCTAAAATACATATGGGGTGGTGGGTGGTTTTTATTAAAAATAGCAGGAGAAAAATTTGAAGCTACCTCACTTCTGTTATATTTTAACTGATTTCTTCTGCATTTCTTTTTGTTCTGGTCAATGGTCTGATTGTGCTATGTAGTGGACAAATCAGACACATTCTGGCTAATTATTCTGGCTGATGCAGAAACATCTTTTTATGGTCATGTAAAGAATTTAATCAGTTGCCATTAGAAAAAATGTGATGTAGGTTAGCTAAAATTTCAAGCAGGCATGGATGAGGACTCCAGCTCGCCCTTTGCCAGCCCTGTGAACTCTGGCTTCTTTGCATTAGGTAAAATGACAGAAGACTCATTGAAATTCAAAGGAAGATACACTGTGGTGGACAACATACAAAAACATCTTTTCAGGCATTTAAAAAAAAAAACACATATGCTTTTTATTATTCAAATAAAGATTCTTGCCCCAAACTAGCAGAAAATTTTTTCATCACCATCAGCACATGAGGAATACAGCAGGCCTTTAGCAGTTTATTGGACTAAATTCACCCTGCACTTGGACTAGCTGGGAGGAGAGTGTGGAGGTAGGGATCAGAAAAGAATAGAGGCATGACTGGGCAAAACTGGTGCAGTTTTGCTGGAGCAAAGCCTGTGTGCTGCACAAAATGAACTCCACTCGTCAATACGCTACCAGGAGAAGTTAAAGCTGCCTTGGCTGGCAGAAGCCCTGATTTGGACACAAACTTCCCTTCACCCACCTCCTGGGTGTTGCCACAGAGAAGGGCAGAAGCACAGGCACCACCCCACAAGCTTGTTTAAGGAGGCTCATTAAACATGGACTTCTGTGTGGCAGGGCTTTAAACACTTTTGTCTAGCATATGAGTTGCAAGGGGCAAGTTTGCGCCTTCCAAGCTACAGTGCCTTCTCCACATGCTCTCTCACGCGCAGCGCCCTGGCAGACTGGATAGCAACCATGTTCCAATGAGAGGGTGAAATGGGAAAAACCTGCTGCCACTCAAATTTGTTAACAATTGAGCTGCTTCAACCATCATTTACTGAAGACATTACAGACCCATCTGCTCTCTTGCAGTGGAGTAACTCCACTAAGTTGATCCTCAGCTTTTCTAATAACCAAATATCCCCAGTTTAAAGTACCTAAGAAATTCTCTTGCATTTTTGCATTTAGGAAGAGAGACAGGTCCAGAACCTCCAGATCTGTTTGCTTTGTGGTTACTGCTCCAGCAATCATTGCTATTTAGTTAATATATGTCTTGGCAGTGATACAGAGTTTACTTCTACCGTAACAAAGTTGTCTGACAAAGCAAGCAGGCTTCATCACACCTCAGGTCCTTCTCTGGTTTTGTCTATTTCAATTCAGGGGTTTTTTTGACTTAGCCCACCAACAGTGGAAGGCTGCCCTCAAAAAATGTCTTCTGTGAATCCCAAAATTCTCCATACATGGCAGCTTTCTTAGCTGTGTGACTAAGGTAAGAGCCTCTTGCCCTGAATGCTCCCCAATGCCAGCTGGAAGCCTCAGCAGGAAGCAGCAATGGTTTCCCCTCACACTGCTTGCCAAAGCGTCAAAACTGATTTCTTCAAACTGAGAAGACATCACCATGCTCCTGGCATGATGCACTGGGCTCATAGCTTATCTTAAAAAATAGGTTTGATCCTCTGTAAAACTTGGGAGCAAACTTTAAATCCTAATGTTTGGATTTTGCAAGGCCATTTCTTCTGAGAAAAAGGCTTTAAAGACACAAGTTTCCATTCTTTTGGTATTGATACAAGTATCAATGACAGTGACTTTCTCATTAACAATTGATCAGCTTTTGAAATATATTAATTATTAACTTTTCCATGCCAGAACTTAATCTTCTCTGGGTTTTTGTTTGTTTGTTTGGGGGGGGGTTGTTTTGTGTTTTTGTTTGGGGTTTTTTGTCTGTTTGATTTTTAAATGTATTGGAAAGGACTAATTCACTTTGGAGTCTCAGATGAGGTGAGGTAAGTGGTTTGAAAAGGCCTTTAGTTTTGTAGTTGGGGGGGAGGGGTTATTGTTGGCTTTTAATGTTTGGTAGCAAGCTACTAAATAATTACTCCTCCCCTCCATTCAGCCACCCTGTCTTAGCTAGCTGTATCTATGGCTTTGAGCAAAACTTAAGTCATTTTGGGACTCTTTAGAGCATAAAAGTTTGCCACAAATTGGTCTAAAGTAAACACTGAACAATGTGCAGTTCTCAACATCATGAGAAGCTCAGGATGGCTTTCCTTAGCTCCCTGTGAAATGCAGAATAAAAAATACACCCAGGGACTAAAATACACAGTCTATATTGGAGGAAGTTAAAAATAATTTAATAAGACCACAGATAACAATTTTACTGGCAATTAGTTTACTAAATCCTGTAATTTTAATGTGAATTTATGCCTTACCATAAATACAGCTTTTCAAATATTCATTTTATTTATGCCACCAATCTAATACTGACATGGCAAAGCCTGGCAACACTGTTCACATAGAGTTTACTTGCACTTAGTTTTAACTACTGAACCCTTCCTAAACGGGGCAGGGAAAGTCACCTTTTAACTTCAATAACTTCACTTTTTCATGCTAGTGGTTAAAGGAAAATGCAGGTTCAGACCGAACCCATATTGCAACATAATTAGTAACTAACTAAGAACAATAGAATATATTTTTAAGAACTAACATCATCAGAAGTTAGTTTTTCCATGGTCTGCTTTGAAACTGATGTCAATTTAATTTGCAAAAGGTAAGAAACAGAAAAGCACCAGAAATATATTTTCTAATGGTTCTACACACAAAAAAACAAACAAACAAACAAAAAACAAACAAAAACCCAAAAAAAACCCACAACCGGCCTAGTTTATTACATACAACTATTAAACCTTCCTATGGCTCAGAAAGGCATCTAAAAAAAACTGAAATGGCTGAGCCTACTGTCACCGGGAGGAAAAAAAAAAACAAGAAAAAATATCAATTCAGTATCTCAAACAATACTTTGTAAAATTCAGTGAAAGCTCTTAATTTTCTTTCAAGTACCTTCCACAGACTCACTTAGTGTAGCCCTTTGGCAAAACAAATGGCATAGGTGAGGTTACTGAAAAACTCAACAAGTTTCTGTCTTGCCTTTTGGGTCTCTCCTGACAGGCAGGGGGAGTGAAAAGAGAAAAACTTATAACCAGAAGAGAAGATAGGGCTTTGTCCACTGGAATAATGCTCTGCTTGGGCAGCACACACCATCACATAATCCAGCAGCCAGACTACAGCTCACGAGCATGAGGCTGGCAGGAAAGCCAGCACCTCCTTGGCTAACAAATCTGATCCAATAACTATTCATGACCGAACTTACAGCTCAAAAAAAGCCTTTTTAACAGGGACTGGTTTTGCCCCCTAGAGGGAAAGTGAAGTGAGGGAAAGTGAAGCTGTAAGTGGATGGCCTCGAAGTCTGAGGATGTAGTCCTGCTCTCCTGGAAGGTAGTACTTCCCAAGTACCAGCTTGTCTGCACATCTTGGCAGATTTTTTCCCACAAGTTTTTCATGCTTAACTAGTGCTCGTATTTCAAGAGATATACCTGAACGGGTCTCTATCCTAAGCTGATTCACGGAAGGAGGAAAGGGGGATATTGGTCTTTCTGGACTGCACACCTCATTTCAGTTACTTTGTTCTATTATCTTTGCTACCCCCCGTGACCTGTCCTTCATAACGATGCTGATCGAAGACTACAAAACAGATGAAGTGCAGGGGAAAGGACGGAAAACAGAAGGGAAAAAAAAGCCGAATGCACTTGTTTATGTGTGAGAGCACAGTCCTACTTCAACAGAGCCGAAACGCCACTCGCTAATTGCACGCTCAGCGGATGCGACCCTGAGCGCTCTCGCCCAGCAGCATCCGCAGCCTGCAGCTCGGCGGCGCCCCTGGAGCAGCCCCGGCATCAGAGCGCCGCTCCCGGGGCAGCGGCCGGAGCTCCCCCGGGCTCCCCTGGGCCCGAGGCGCTCGGGCTCTGCTNGCTGCGGAGGCGGCCCCGGCGGAAGGAAGGAAGGAAGGAAGGGATGAGCAGCAGCACCGGGACAGCGGCACGCACACTGCCACCCGGGCAGCGGCCGAGCCCGGCTTTGTGCCCGCCGAGGGTCCGCCCCCGGGAGGGGCACGGCTCCGGCCGGGGCGGGGGCCCGGGGCTCTCCCGGCGTTGCGTGCCTTGGGCGCGCTCCGGCCCCGCGGTTGCCTTCAGGCGCCGGCTGTAGGTGGGATAAGGCCGGGGCTCTAGCAGCGCCAACGCCGAGTTGGTGTTCCCGCTCTCCCGCGGCGCTCCCCGGCAGCAGCCCAGCCTGGTGCCCCGGTGCGGTGCAGGCGCATCTGCCAGTCACAGGAGTAAGTTACGGCGTACCCTGCGAGTTCAACTTCTCGCAGCTTTCGGCGCCGCCTCGAGTCTTCTAACGTTCCACTTAGAAACGTTAGAGCTCTAACTCCCACTTCTTTGCTGCTTCTTTCTGCCGCTGGATTTTTCACACCCTGTTTGTCTTCACCCAATCTCGGGGCAACTCGCCTGGAGAGCCAGGTGATATTCTGCATACTTTGGTGGGGTTTTAACAGCATTTCGAATGATGCTCTCTGTATGTGTCACAGATGATGTAATTGCGCCCCCGAGCTGTCTACAGGAAAAGCAGTTTTCTGCCCTCACTGGGGCAAATATTTATCACTGTCCTGGCTGTGCCGGCAGAAGGGATTTTCTGACACAAGACACTGTTGGTCTCTACCCTCAACTGCTCCCCGCAGAGCGCCACGATTTAATCGTCCTCCCCCAACACCATAACATTTTTTTTCAGACGTGTTTTTCTTTGTCATGGTTCTCTCATTCAAACTGAGTTTATTTCCCTATGCTACTACTCAAATTCATCCTCATAGGATTAGATTTCAGAGAGTCAAGAAACATTACTGTGCCATTTTCAGGTTATCTTTACAGCTCCATGTACCTATCCTTAATGAAGGTGAATTTTGGTCTCCCCCTCCCTCATGGGCCCAGGTCCAAGTAACCACTAAGGTATTGGCTACATGGGAGAGGACCCCAAATACCCTCTTTGGCACTGTGATGGTGTAATGTTACAGGTCATGATGAAAGAAAAGCTGTATGTTTTGAAAGCATTAATAAATATACTTCTGTATTTATAAAATGCATACCCATTTCTTTATTACACTGAGATTTTATGTATTTTTCCTTCGCTTGTATAACAGAATAGTTTATTGGTATTTTAATTTTGAATTCCTAATCCAATAAAAATCCTGCTGTGCCTCCTGCAAGAAATCAGTCTGTCAAGATTAGTCTCATTGTTATGACAGTTATGAATCAGGTCATGCTGGTCCTGATTCTTCACAACTAAACTAATAAAACGTTTAAAAGAAGCAGACTCATCAGACCCTGTGTATTTAGTCATATCTGAGTTCCACAACTGTGATACTATTATCTTCACGTTTAATTGCATTCATTCTATGTCTGCAATCTGCTGCCAGTTTTCCAGAGATGAGGAATCACATCTTTGGTGCTCTTTGTCTCCATTTAAGCTCAGCTCTTGGAGTTCCTTGCTACAGGTAGGCTGCAGACAGAAAGACACTGCCAGGCCAGAGCTTTACTCTGGAGCTGCTCAGCTGCAGAAAGATTGCAATGCCAAAGGGGTATTTATGAACTCTAAAAATATGAAACAAAATAAAGAGTTTGAACAGGCTGGGGTCTCTTTTTAATTTAAATTTTAACTACAACAACCAAAAAAACCCAGCAACAACAACTGTAAAAAATGCCTTCTGTTAGACTTTGGGGACAAAGTTCATTGCAAAGTATAATAAACTTCGCTATCACAGGAAATTTTTATGGCTTGCGGACAACATGGCCATGAATGCAGAGGTATCTGAGATGTCTAAACACGACTTCGTGTTCAGCTACTCCAGCTCCAGGCTGCTGCTTCACTGCAATTCAGGGTCCATGCGTCCTGTGAATGTGGCTGTAAGTTTGTGGATCTGTCGGCCCCTGAGTTTGCCTCGTGCCAGTGAAGAGCTGCAGGTGCCTGCAGTGTGTGCCTGACAGGCTGAGCGGCCCTGCAGACACCCCTCATTCAGCCCAGAACCGATACCCCGCTCCCCTGTGCCGCCCCACCAGTGGAACACGGCCGCGGGTGCCTCTAAGGCTGGGCATCCCCTTTCTGATAGAAACTCTGGTCCTGGCGCCCTACAAAAGTAACTGGTTTCACTGTAACATAGTTTGCTGGGTCTTTTCCAGGATGAGTGAAGTCCCTGGGGATGACTCTAGTTTATCTGCCGGCAGGATGTATATGGAAGCTTAATGCCCCCCTAGACTAACTGGTAGGTACATACCTCCTTCTTGACTAAGAATTTTTAGCAATAAATTTACTGAATTCTTTCACAATTAATTATTCATAGTCAGAAGTTGTGTCTAAAGTATCAAACGGTTTTGAAGTGTGACTGAAAGGAACTAAGAATGCAAATATTTCTTATAGTTGGATATCTTCTAGAATGGGTGAAGGATAACTCAAAAGTACCAGCATAGCTTTTTTTGCTGCTTAAAAAAAAAAAAAAAACCACAACAAAAACAACAAAAAAAAAACCACCCAAGCAAAAAAAACCCACCAAACTTTTGAGCCAAGGACAAATAAAAGAATTAGCACAGCCATAACAAATAAGACACAGACATAGCTCTGGTATCCTCATTTGCTTTCAACTCCTTTTTGCTAAACAGTTTCATGTCATTGTGTCCTACCAGGCTGTTCCTCCTCCTAAGAAAATGATAAGTTTGAATTGGTGATAAAAAGTAGATAACAATGATAACAAGTAAAGGGCAAAGCCATTGTTCAGCTAGACACTTTGTTATATATTACTGTAACAAATCTATATTTTTTGCATCTGTGTCCACTGAAGGAAAGACAAAAAATATTACATGAATGGAAGTCAAAATCTGAAACTGCAGATGTGATTCCTTCTAAAATGCTGAGCAAGCATAATGTCTGGTGTTTTTTAGTTGGAACCGTATGTGCCACTAGGGGTCCTTCGTGGTCAGATTATGTTTTACTCCACAACGTTTTGGGAGGGTTTTTTCTACTCTTTCATCCATGGTATATATGAGAATTATAATTTCTAAAGATATTTATTTTGTTGAATGTATTAAATCCTTGGAATAATAAAATGATTAAGCCTTTTCTGGGAAGATAACAATACAGTTTTTCAGATAGCATTTCTTCGGTAAAAGGTCTTGTTTTCTTATGAAATAATGAAGTTATTTATTTTTACTTCAATAACTGCATGTTTTCAAGTTTCCAATTTTTCACTGTCTTACTCGGTGTCTTCAACATAACCACTTTTCTCTTAGAAAAACAAAGGAAGGAAACAAACGTCAAAGTAATGAGTGAAATTAGGATAAACAACTGGAACAATAAAACAAGATGTAAGGTAATTTTTCTCTGCTGTGTCATTATTTTCTTACTTCTCCTAGCTGGAAGTTGGTTTGAAATGTCTGAACACTTTCTTGGAGGAACCGTGCAGCCCGGGGACTGACATTAAATTTATCACTACAGAACACAATGTAATTTCTTGGGAAACTAGTGACAAAGATTAGTTGGAAATTATTAGGAACTAAGGCAAAGAAATACGTGCTGTTCCTCGGATGATCGTGAGCTGGAAAGGCCTGATAGCTGCACAAAGGGCAAATAGAATCACAGCATGCATCAGCTGAAATCAAGACAGAGATGTGTTACACCGTACAAAGTCCTGGGGGAGCTTTTAATGAAAGGTAGGATATGTGCTATTTACTCGTATTCGAGACAAATATGCAGAAAGATGCAAAAAAGATCTGTGGGACACCATGGGTTCATTGCCATGAACCATGGGTTCATTGCCCTGACAGCCAAAAGATTCCTTACTATCCTGTATCTTAAAAAAAAATCTGCAGATGAAGGAAATCACTATTTTAAAATTAAAATATTCTAATATTCTCTAAAATTCTCTAAAAAAATTTAATCTGAGAAACATCACAGTAAGATATGCAGTGGGAAAACACACCTTATGTCTGCACTGCCATATCCTGGGGCGCAGGGGTGGTTCTGCTGTCTCTACCAAAAAGGAAATTTGAAGAAAGATGTGTTTCTACATTGTAATGTCAAAGAAAGTATCTACTAAGCAAAAGCAACTGAATGAGGAGAGGTGAGAATTTCAATATGTGCTGACATTTATTTAAGACAAAATATCAATAATGGAGTTTAGGTACTTGATTGTCATTGAAAATCACCAGAGCCAACAGAAATGGTAAGGCAGATGCATTTTGGGGGCAATCAGGATAAGGTCACACAAGTCTATGCATCTGTAATTCTGACCTCACACACCATCCTCACTTCCCACTCACCTGAAATGTGACCCCCTGCTTGGAATTGTACCCAAACAAAAGAAGTGGGGGGTTGTTGCAAATTTAGTGTTTCCAAGACCTAAATAAACCATCGTGGGTGTTACTTTCAGTAATAACTGACAAAATCTCAAAGGACTCTGGTTTTGCACCCAGTCCAAACAGAGCTCCCTCAAATCTTTAACCTTCCAGCTCTGACAAAACATATATAATATTGAAAGAGCTAGTGGGACAACTGGAGATTACAGCTTGAAACCATGTGCTTAGTCTCAGAAAGGCAGACATAATAAAGCCCAAGGACCATCAAAATTTGAGCCTATTTAGCACATGTTGAAGGCTTTTTAAAAATCCAAAGTCTCGGTCCCTGAAATAAAAGAAAATGCTCTTCAACCCTCTGACAGATTTCTTTCTCTTAAAAGAATTGTTTTCTCACAGTGGTTTCATGGAATAGCGTCTAATTACCTCTGAGACTGCTTCTGCAGGATCTAGTAGGTCCTCTATAACAGGCATCTTCTGCTCTTTGGGCTATACAGAATATTTTGGGATTTTAGTCTTAAAAATAAAATCACAAACAAATTAGTCTTTTTACTGCATTGACCCTGTTTTTCTTTTAATCAGAATATGGCACTGCATTCAGCCTTGCTATTACAAGAAAAATAAAACATGTGTAAATTTAATTGCAAAATTTGACAGCCTGAGATCTTCCTTGATTAAGACTGTGCAGTATTCATTTCAGTTTACTTGCTTGTCTGTGATGGGATATTTTTAGAGTAATTGAGACTAAACTTAGAGTAATGAAAGCCAGAATCCACAATTCCCTGAAGAATGCCAGACTTCACATTGTGTGGTGCATCTTTAAATCTTAACACTCACCTATAGACTAGGGCTGAGAAGAGACTAACCAGGCCCTGACTAAAACAGGTTTAAGGTGATATAGGCAGGTGAGACCCTGTTTCCACTCCCAACCTAACAGAAGAGTTGGGACAATCTTTCCACGATAGTTTTTACACCTTCCCGGCACTGGTACTTTTTCTTCACACCTTGGTGAAAAAGTTGTAGGTAACATGATTTAAGGCAGCATTGCAATGATCCACCACAAACAAAACATGGATTCCAGGCAGAAGAAATTCTTTAATTAAATCAACCAGTGTAATTTGAAAAGAGTCTAGCCAGACACACAGCAGTTTATCCAACTTGATTTGCACTGTTACAGATTTGGGCTGCATCAATGCAATATTATTAAGACAGGGACCCTGATATATCAAAAGATATTCATAGAATTGCAGAATAGCTTGAGTTGAAAGGGATGCCTGGAGACTATTAGCCCAAACTCCCTCTTAAAGCAGGGTCATCTTGAGCAGGTTGTTCAGGATCCTGGCCTGTTAAGCTGGAATATCTCCAAGGTGGAAGATTTCACAATTTTTTGTGTTCTTGTTCCAGTATCTAAGTATCCTCGCAATACAGTAGATAATCAATCAATCCTTTTCCCTACTCAGAAATTCTGTTGTTGCAAACTGTTCTTGTCAGCCTTTCTCCTTATGCCATGTGCCATCAGGAAGGTGAAGACTGCAAAAGGATTCCCCTTTTCATCTCCAGCTTCCCTCAGCTTCCCCTTGGCTGTCACATGCTGCAGACCCCTGACTATCTCCCCTGCTGAACACCCTCCTAAATGCCATTGTTGTTCTTGTACTGGAGAGATCAAACCTGATCACAGCAATGAAGGTGATGCTGCAGAGTGATTTCAGCAGTTTTAATATTTCTTGTCTCAGAAACATGGATTCTGCCAGGTCCCCTCTGATGACTTCTATTCTCTCACTGATCTATTGATTCTTCATTATTTTTGTGTTCATATCTACATTGAAAGAAGTGTTACTTATTCTTAGGATAGACTTTGTTCTCGAAACAAAAACATGCCTTCTGATATCTTAAATCATACTTTGAGGAGGAAAAGCACTCTGTAGAAGCATATAAGGTGTTACACAAGGAAAAGCAAAAATTGAGTATCAGCTTCCGTGTGGAACTAAGACCAAATTTTTTTCTTCCTTTCCATTTTTGGCAATCCACCAAAGCACAAGTAATACCAGACATTTGAATGGTGTAAAACAAAACTATTCTACATATAAAAAGATACTGTGGAGAAGCAATACTATATAAATAATGCAGAGGTAAACGGCTTTGCTTCTTTTTTTTTCTAAAATTCCTACATATCCAAAAACCATTTCATTGAAATTTCAAGCTTGAAGAAATTTTAGTTAAATAATATGCTCATGTCACGTGTCGATTCCTTCCCAGAAAAATAATTATCTTTTTTCAAGAACTTTTTTTTCAGTATTAAGTATTTAAAGTTGGGGAGGAAAGGCTGAATATCTCTGTTCTTTTACCCATGTTCGAGTTTAAGAGTTTGCATTTTTATTCTGAACAGTTCCTAAACACTTTCTTTAAGCAAGGAGAGAGAGGCGAAGGTTTTGCAAAAGTAGAATAAAAGCTAAAGAGGTTAGGTGTCAACAAGACCTGTGGAGCTGCATTCCACTCTCTGTTTTAATCTTGGCAAGGCATTCCACTAATGAGTACATGATGCAAGCTGCACCTTGACTGTAGCATTACTTGAGTTGAACTTTCACCTTGTGGGAAGATGTTGGAAGACATTTTGAACCTACAATTTAATACAAATTCCAAAGGAAATTGTTTTGTTGTTCTCAAAAATTAACACAAAATAAGCAATGTTAATTACATGTTTGTTTGTTTGTTTTCAATATGACTGTAAGAAAATACTGATTTTTGAGACACTTGCAGAGCTTAGTTGCCAGGTTAGGAAAATATCGAGTACCCACTTAGCTTCATGTGTTGCAGTGCTTTCCTAAACACTTTTCACCATGAAGTGTAACCAGATCATTTTAGTCATTCCTAGTCCTATTATGATTCCATCATAGGACTTACATATTTTAGGACTAAGATTGATCACAGAGTTCTCTTTATCTGATAGTTTTAATATATAAGCAACCTTAGTAAATTCAGTGTTATACTGAAACGTAAGTTAATGAGAGGGGAATTATTCTTTTTTTGGGGGGGGGAGGGGGAGGTTTAAAAATATATGCACTTACCTGAAAGCTTAGCTGTTTTATGATAAAGTGTGCTCTGTGTTTCAGATTTTTATATCCTTTATAACAACATAAAGTAGTCATAAGTTTGCAAATCATGGCATTGACCAGCATTTTATTTGGCCTTTTTCTTACAACTTTTTCTTACCTGGTCTTCAGTTCTAGAAGCTACAAGTTAGGTCTTTCCACAGGAAGTACACAGGCAAAGAGTGTGTGTCCAAGACTGAACTACCATGGTATAACAGAGTGTTATGATTGTTGCTTTTTCATGCTGTTTGAGTATGATAAATGAAATATCCCACTCCAGAAAACTGGCATTACATTTGTGAAAAAAAGAAGAAGAATGGCTAGACTGATTTACAGGAATGACTTGGACAACTATATTACTAAGTCACTATTTTATGAAAACTGTAATTTTTGTTGTGTGCCCTGTTTCTTTTGTTTACATTTCTTTTGTGTGGGATCTCTGTTTGGCACGCACAATTTTCATGTCTCCCCATCCCCAGCAACCCCTGATCCATCAATGTCTCTTAGTCCACCACTACTGCTCAGCCCACTTATACCACAAACCCCCTTGTCAGCATTGCCCAGCCCTCCAAACCAGTGATATCAGCCACAACTTCAGCAGTCACATCAAATGTCTCAGGTTACAAAGACCACTTCCAAGACACCTTCTGATTCTATAGTCAGTACGTACAAATCAATAGCTGTTCAATTCTCTCAGCATGCTAAGGAGGGAACTCCTGTTATGTCCATTTCATTAACAGTGAGCTAAAGACTTTTTCAAATAGCTCTGATTATTTTTGCATTATGAAAAGGCCATTGTGTTTCCTTGAGCTGTAAATAGTACAGCATCTTAGACAATGCACACTTAAGAAAAAGAATTTCCTAAATTTGTAGTCAAATATGCACTTACTTGTGTTTTGACTTGTCTGGAACTGTCACACCTTTTCCCGTTTCCTTACAAGTCAGTCAGAACCAAAAGAAAGAACAAGGCATTCTGCTATTTGGAAATCACAAGCCAGATTTTGATTTGAGTAAGAGTGGAATAAATTCAGGGTGGCTGCCAAGACTGTACATATACATCTGAACTCCAGCTTTGATCTAGCCACGCTCTATTTTCCTTGTGTAGAAAAATAACCCAATTCAAAGGACCAGGTAGCTGAGCCTGCCAGCTGGCTTTGGCTAGCTGTAACTACTAGATGAAGGCAAAAAAAACCCGCAAAAATAGTCTCTACCACTGTTTGAGATAAATGCATCTATTCGAATGAAACACAAAACCCTGGATGTTTAAAAAGGCTAATGAGACTTAATAAATGTTGACCAAGGTAAGTAGATTTTTATCTTCAGGTCTGGCTTGAAGAGAGCTGGTGATTGATCTGAAATGCCAAAAGGCCTGTATGTGTTTAGCACCTTCCAGAAAAAAAAAAAGAGTGAGAGGCTGAACATGTTTAGCCTATGTTTCCTCTTAAAAGCAGCTGGATAATTGTCATACAGATGATCTGATAATCTTGTATGGATATCTGCTTGTATTAAATAACATTTATTATAGTGTTTCTCTTGGGGTAGTGGACATGATACTATCATTTCCAAAGACATCACAGAGGAGAGAGCAGGAAATATCTTAATCACAACAATTGGAATGTATTCCCAGAAAAAGAGTTTTTATAATAATGATCCATCTATAAACATGTCTGTGGGTATGTGTAATGGGTTAAAATTCAATAACCGGGCGGAAACACCAAAAAATGTAGTGGTTATCACATTTGCCGAATTTTCATTTTAGTGGAATAGGATTAAAAGAAAAGCAAAACAGGTTCAATCTAAAAATAGAAACAGTTAGATTTATTAACATACACTAAAGGTAAACAAACAAAAACCAACCACGAAACCCTCTCAAAAACAACCCCCCTCCTCCCTAGCAACAATCTACTTTTCCACGAAAACAATGCAAAGAGACAAAACATCAGAACTCTTAAGTCAGTAGCACTTAATAAAATAGTCTTTCATTCAGTCTTTTGAGAGAGACAAGTCCCTCCTGATTCTTCTGGTAACTTTCCACAAGAGACACAGTCTGTTTGTGGCTTCCAGCTCTCACAAACACAGCCCGCCCGACACTGCATTTGTGAGCTTCCCAAATG
>WBMY01003246.1:202396-218628 GCA_013397315.1 Donacobius atricapilla | reverse complement strand
CCAGGCCACTTACCTGTCAGCCACACTGCTGTCAAAGTTTGCTGGGAAAAGAGATCTCGATTTTTTGGCTTAGGCATGTATCTTCCACCAAATTTAGTGAAGGGAACAGGTTATAAGCCCCATTCAACAAACCCCCAAACCCACAAAAAACCCCAAACCAATGATCCGGAGATTCTAGTTGATCTTGACCAGAAAGGACATTAAAAGAAAGGTAAGGAAGAGCAAATGGCTATGCATAGACAGACAACTTATACTTCTGTGTAGGTGATACACATAATAGTCATGCTATCAAGAGATTATTCAAGAGAATATTACTAAAACCTCTGTAGATGATTATCAATTTATAGCCCTGTGATTTTAAAATGATCTTGGAAAGAGACATGAAATAATCCTTATCACTAGTATTTAAGATGGTATGTCATTCCCTTTTTTCACAAAATTTGCCATGTAATTTCCATGACAAAAATTGCATGTAGAATTCAATGAAAACTGAGCAAATAGCAATATCAACAAAGCAAAAGAAATAAATAGTATGATATAACAGACATTTTGTAGAAAAGAGACAAATAGATGAAAATTATAGTACAAATTGCCTAGGGAGAAAAAATAATTTCAGTGAAATGGGGGACCTCTTTTAGTTATAAAACATTATAACTAAAAGTGAATTTGTATAAAAGAATAAATCATGAAAAATCTCCCATGAAAATGGAAATCCACTAGGCAGAATTTGCCCAATACACTCTGCAATTTCCATGGGAAATTGAACAACTCCACCTGGCAATTGTGTTTTGGACTTACCAGTGCAATAAGAGTGAGGACTCTGGCCTTTTGTTAGAGTTATACTGTGTTGTATTGCGAATAAAACTTGTACTGAGTTTATAAAGAATTTTGCTAGTTCCCAGGAAAGCTTCAGGAAGAGAATGGACAAAAATGAAAAGAATTCTTAGGAAAAAATATAGATAAGGACAGTACCTTTTCTACTAAGCAACTACATTTTGCCCTTTTCATCCTTCTTCCCACTCACATTTAACCACTTAAGTTTTTCAGGGTTATTAAAATACCTGCTCATCTTTACCCCTTGCCCAGGCATGGGCATGTTTTGCTTCCTGTTTCTTACTTAGAGAGAATTAGATGGGAGAGAAATAAATTAATTTTTCAAGTCACGTGATTATGTAACAGAAGACATGTTACTCTGCTATGTTACAAAACATCAAAAATAATAATGCAAACTCTTAAACTNACATCAAAATTAATAATGCAAATTCTTAAACTACGGTGTTTCTATAAAAAACACTTGCATTGTATTGAAGTTACAGATATAGATAGATAAATATGGACACATTATATAAATATAGATATTGATAGATATTGATATATGTATAGATTATTATAGATATGGATCTGGATATAAATTAGATATAGATATAGATTACATATAGATACATATAGATACATATAGATACATATAGATGCATCTGTCAGCTGCTGGCATTAATTGAATTTGGGAAAGCATAAATGATTAAGGCCTGCCAAAATAATTATTTTCTTTTTGTACTTTAATTTCAGGGCAAGCTAGGCAAACATTTTCCAAGAAGTAAGAAAACAAAAGTCATATTTATTTGCTTTTTTCCAACATAAGAATATATTCCTCTTCCAAGAAAAACAACGTTACAATAATTGGGAGGGTTCCTTAACATACACTAGGAATTTTTAAATCATATAATTGTAGAATACCTGGAAGTCCAAGTGACCCATACAAATCATGAAATCCAACTCATGATTAGGAGTTTAGGAATGGATTTCCCCAATTTAGTGTTCACATCAAAACACTCCAGAACACTGGCATCTCGCTCACCTCCCCTTTACCCTCCCCATCCACCCCCAGGAGGATGGAGAGGAGATTTGGAGGCACAAGAGGTAAAGATTATGGGCTAGTATAAAGACTGTTTACACACAGAGGCATCTGTTACACAAGGGAAGTGAAGAGGGGACACCCCTCACTTCTGCAGTGGAAGAGTTTTGGGTGTTCCCTGTTGCTCACTGGTACCGAGTCTGAAGAGTGGCTTTGCTGGCAGACCCTCTGCTCTCTGTCTTTGAAGCAAGGCAAATGGAGCTGCTTTCTGTACAGCAGAAACTGAAAATCAGTGAGCGAAAGGGAAAGGGTCTGAGTTTGTACAAAGGTTTACAATCTCATACAGATCTAGTTTGTTTTACTAAATAACTTTCTTCCAGGAAGAAAAAAATAGCCATTTACACAGCTTTGATCACAGCATAAGGTCAAATTTAATACACTCTCATACACAGAAACCCCATTGCTCTTTTGCATCAAATATAGAATCATTTTATTTTCAGCTAGTGAAAAGGATGCATTGTCTAATATAGAAACATGTCACTGGACCAGGTTACTCACAACTCCATCCAGTTTGGTCTTGAACAGCTCCAGGAAAGGCAGATCATAATCTGCTTGGGCAACCTCTTGCAGTGCCTTACCACCCTCACAGGAAAGAATTTTCCTAACAACTAGTCTAAATCTGCCCTTCTTCAGCTTCAGGCCACTTCCCCTTGCCCTATCCCTACAAACCCTTGTGAAAGGTCCCTCTCCAGCCTTCTTGCAGGGTCCCTTTAGGTACTGGAGGGCCTTCCTTGAAGTCTCCTTTTCTCCAGGCTGAACAGTCCCAGCTCTCTCAGCCTGCCTTCATAAGGGAGGTGATCCAGCCCTGGGAAAAACCTAAGAGCCTCTCCTCCTGATTTGGTCCAACGGATCCACATCTTTCTTGCGTTGTGGGCCCCAGAACTAGGTGCAGTGTTCCAGGTGGGGCATCTCAAGAGCAGATGATTATAAAACAAAAACAAAAACAAAAACAACACCCACAACCTGTCCACAAGAGATAAAAGAAAATTTCTTCAAGTAATGGTTTGGAGAAGTAGTTCTGTATTACTAAGCATAATTATTCTTAGACATAGCTTGAAGACTGTTGTCTTGCATTAATTCTGACACACTGCATTGAAAATACTCTGTCTCCTTACCATTCATAGATTCTGCTCTGGTTTTCAAAGGTAATAAATTAAAGGAGACAGGGAATCAAAGATATGAAGAAAATGTAAACATTCCAAATTCTAATAAAAAATGTGCTGTGGCTTTTGCATCTGTTTATTACATTCTATGTAGAAGTTACCATTCCAGCTTAAAATTATTCAATCCTGATAATAATTTGGCTTTAGGCCTCCAAGATAAATAAACCACCTATGAATAGGAATCCTGGGACCAAGAAGAAATTAGAAGCATATTGTCTTACAAGCACACTGTTCCATCTATGAGATTCAGAAAAATTATCCTATTACATTCAAAATTAGAAATGTATTGGTCATTTACAATATATTCAAATACATTTGTAAAAACTCTGGCTCTAAAAATTATCAGTATTAACTCATAGGCTTTAAGCTGCCACCCTTTTTTTTTTACTTCAGAGTAAGCTTTGGACTTTCAGGGATCATGGCCAACCCACCATTTGGATTGAATTAGCTATGAAAAGCATCCTGATATTTAACATTAGAGACCATTTCCTTTTATTCTTATTAAAGTTAATATATATTTTAACTAATTTCAAATCATACTGAGACAATCAGTGATATAAGAAAAATCACTACAATAGGATCAGGGGTTAATGCATGAATTTCGGGGATAGAGTTTTGAGGTAACGTGCTGGGTTAATGGTTCTACTTGATGACCTTAAAGATCTTTTCCAACCCTAATCATTCCATGATTCTATGAATTCTTAATGAGAGGATACTCAGTAAGCAAAGACCTAAATATAGTGAGGTTTTAGTGAAGAAATAAACAACTTGGAAGACTTTGAGAATTTTGCCAGCAGACAATTTTTTTCCATTGATGAATTTTTCTTATAACTTCATTAAAGTCATTATCAGTGTCTTTTGAAGCACAGTTTTATTTTATACTTTAGCTATCATAATTTTCCTGTCAGTATTGACACCAGTGACAAAGCATAAAGGAATGACACACACAAAGAATGTGTCAGACAAGGCTCAAATAAATTAAGTTTACAAATTTTCTGGCCCCAGTGAAAAAAAATTCATATTGATTAGTAATTTAGTGATTTTTACGAACCCATAGAGCACAAGATTTCAAAGGATTGAAAAATTTCAGATAAAATGTTTATCATTACTAATAGGTATAATAGGAGAAGAAGCCAGGGAATTTTAGTTTTACTTGAAAAATTTTTGAAGAATTTACAAATATGAACCTAACTTCAAATAAAGCAGCTAGAGGGGAACAAAAGCATGAATAACATTCGGTGTGCATTTGTTGAAAATAGATTTTCTTTTCTATTATTTGGAGGAGTACCCCTCACAGTAAACAAGAAAATATAGGTGTTTGTTAGGACCTTCATGTCCTGGTTTCAACTAAAATGGAGCTGTGTTTTGGATTCAGAATGAGAATGATGTTGACACACTGATAATTTATTTTTTGCTGTTATATTTATTCTAAGTCAAGGACTCAGTGGAAGTTTTCTTGTCTCATGCTCTGCCAGTGAGGAGGTGTGCAAAACAAACTGTACCTGGGACAGGTGAGTTGAACTGACCGAAGAGATATTCCACACTACAGAAGGTCATGCCCAGTATATAAACTAAAGGGAATTATCCAGAAGCACACCAGTCTGGGTTTGGGAAGGGGAGTCTGGCATCAATCAGCAGTTGTATTGTACATCACTTGTTTGTTTTTTATCTTTCCATTTAAATTATAGTTATTATGATTATTGTAAATTATCATTATTGCTATATTTTACTTTAGTTTTGAAAATCAAAACATTCTCATCCCAACCTACAAATTTAACTTTTGAGTCTCCTCCTCATCCCACTGGTGGGGGAGAGGAGGAGAGGACTAAGTGAGCAGCTGCATGCTGCCTAATTTCCACCTGTTCTTAACTACAACACTTCAAGAACATGAGATCATTCTAGGAACCTCTATTGATATGAGTTCTTCCCAGGAACAAGTAAGAAAAACATGTATATTATGAAACTATAGCAGGACCAAGTAATACATTCAGACATACTGAAGATACATGGTGCACTATATCAATGGTGCACTATAAAACGGGAAAGAACAATTGAATATCTTGTGGGTGTATGCATGATATTATTCAATTTTTAAGATTAACAATGCGCTTATTAAATTCACAGATCTCAGAAGGACTACACACACATTGAACAACACAGAATTGCAATAAAAAATATGAAAAATTGGAAAACAAATCTGATGGACTAAGACTGATATGAAGTTTATACCTGGAAAAGAATAATCAATCCTGCAGCTGACAGGTAGGCAAGATCTGATTAAAAAGATTAGCTGAAGAAGACACGGAAGTTATAGCAAATCACAAATTGAACAGTAGGTTAACAATTATGTGCTGCTTCAAAAAAAGAGGCAAATATCAAAGAAAGATATAAAGAAAGATGAAGAAAATTGGTAGTAAAGTGTGTAAAGCAATCTTTGCACTCTGCTAAGAAATGTGAACTCAACAAGAGTCCACTGAATATATTTATCAAATGGAGAGGATCCAGAGAAAACTAATGTCAGTTCTAAGAAGAAAGGAAGGAAGGAAGGAAGGAAGGAAGGAAGGAAGGAAAGGGGGGGAGGGAGGGAGGAATACTTGGTTTACAGAAGCAAAAAGAGAGATATATATTTCTTAATGAAAATACACAAAAAGAAACTGTAAGAGGAAAAAGGGAGACGTCTCTCCTCTACTACAGAGGCATGAAGTAATGGGTTTGGACTGCAATGAATGATTGAAGCTTGGAATCAGGAAAACATTTTGTGATAAGAGACACTAAAGCATATGACTAGGTGGTCTGGAGGATCTGCAATGTTTATCAGTGACATTGCAGAATCCTGCCTTGGATTTGTCTTGCAGAAAGAGATGAAGGACAGAATCTTTAAAGGTTTTCCCAAAAGGGCTTTTTCTGATTCTAGAACAAAATACACAAGATGGCTTCATTAGCACTGAACAAATGTGACACTGGAGTTCATCCACTGAAAAGGTATGGCATGCTTTAGTGCACATGGAGCAAATGGTAATTTCAGGAGCCTCTAATGAATTTCGGCTGTGAGCCAAAATACATACTTTAGAGCCATATTCTTTGCCATAACAAAAAGGGTGGCGAGGACCTGACAACCATTCTTACCAAGATGGTGAAACATAACTCAAACCATCCATTAAAAAAAAGCATATAACACACAAAAAAATGGACATATCTTATTCACCATGGTTGCCTTAATCTGTATTTGTCTGTACATGTTCCCTGGGAGAATAATAAATAGACAGTGATAAAATGTCTGTTCTCATACTGCTGGATTTGCAGCCCCCTTAGTGCTGTTACTTTTGATGTACCATTGAATTAGTTGAAAACCTGCTACAGGTTAACATAATTGTTTTTCAGTAACTTTATTCTTGTCTCTCCACTGTCTATTGTCCATCTTTTTTTCACTGTGAGCTCTGTATCATTTAGAGGATTTAGAGGACATAACCCTGTCCATATCTGAGCTGGGTGATAAAATTTTCAATTAAAAGAAAAAACCAAAACCACCAAAAACAAGACAAACAACCCCAACAACCAAAAATGAAGTGAGAAGGAACAGAAAATCCCCTGTTCATGGAAACACCCATTTGTCTGGGACACAGTGGGGTTCTGTAATGGGCTAAAGTTCCAACCAGGCAGAAACATCAGAAGACGTAGTGGTTTCACATTTGCTGAATTTGATTTCTTAAATTTAGTGTAGTGGCCTATCTTCCCACTATGGAACAGGATTAGACAAAAGGCAAAACAGGCTCAAAGATTGAAACAGTTAGATTTATTAACATACACTAAAGGGAGAACAAAAAAACCCCATGAAATCTTTTTAAAAGCCCTCCCCTCCCCCCTACCAACAGTTCACTTTTCCACGAAAAAATGTAGAGAAACAGAAAATCAGAACTCTAAGTCAGTACCACTTATAAAATAGTCTTTCATTCAGTCTTTGAGAGAGACAAGTCCCTCCTGATTTGTTCTGGTAACTTTCCACAAGAGACACAGTCTGTTTGTGGCTTCCAGCTCCCACAAAGGCAGCCTGCCCGAGAATCTGCAGTTGTGAGCTTCCCAAAACATAGCCTTTCCCATGCCTACATATCGGCCGTGGACTTACACATGGGGTTTCACCTTTTAAAGATGCACAGCTGCACAACAAAGGATTTCTCATTCTTCAATGGTGACGAGGCTTCAAACATCTCATAGGATCACTAGATTACAGTTTCTAGTTCAATATCCACTCAGTAAAATCAGAGATTACATTTTCTAATTCAATATCCTCTCAGTAAAATCAGAAACCTTTGCTTGAATCCACAAAATCATCTCCCCATTTTTAGTCCATGATTTAAAGGAAATATTACAGTCCATTACCATAAATCAAAGGAGATTTGCAGCCTAGAACTAAGGCAACTTGTTCTCTCCTCTACTTAAGAAGTCACTCTTCCTTTACTGACTTTGATATCTTCATATTATCCCTTTGCATATCTCCAACTTGACCTTTCCTCTCTCTTTTAGAAGAGTTAAAGTTTAAAAAAGCCTCAGTCTGTGTTAGGAAAGAGTTAATATTTCCTGCCTGAGCCTGCAGATGGCCACGTGGTATCTCTGAAAGCCTCAAATCCACGAGGTGTAGAAAAACTCAGAAACAGTGGCCCAGACCTTCTCTCCCCCTCCACCCCTTGGTCTCATGGGGTGGGTTTGGCCCAGCCTGGGCTCGGTGCTGCTCTCTGGGGACCTGGGGGGGCCAGGGCCATCTCCCTCAGCCCAGCCGGCAGCGTGGGGCAAGCCATAGGATCGGCTGGATGTCAGCAGCCGTGGCTCCCCTTTCTCTGCAAGCATCTGCTGGGCTCAGGGCCCAGCTCGGCTCCAGCCAGGGCCAGCCCCAGCATGGCCGCCCCAGCCCAGCCCCGAGGGTGGTGGGGTCTAAGCCGGGCCCTGCTGCTCCCCCCGCCTCAATGCCTCATGGCAAGCCCGCAGCAGAAAGAGAAAGCTTTCCCAAAATCCCACCTGTATTTACCCCCTGTGTCCCAGGGGTGTACACTTGTATCCAATTGGCCACCCTCGCTGTCAGTTTTAAAGCAGATCACTAATTGGTTTTTACCATTCATGCTAAACCAATACAGGTTCCCATTGCCTTGGATATTCTTTGTGATCTACTATTAGCCTGAGCAAAAGATCCTTAATAAGGATCTTCTTAAAGGAAGAAACTTTGGTCTTGTAACTAAGTTGTTGTGATATAACAGCAATTTAAATACCACTAATTAACTCATATAGTGTCTTAAGAGCACCAGTGCCTGCATCAGGACCCAATCCATTAAGCAAATAGAAAAAAAATCCCTGGTTTAATTAGTCTGTACATTCTTTTAACACTTTCTACTCAATTAAATATGAAGCAAGCATGTACTTTACAAAGAAAGCTGGAATTAAAAGAAAAAAAAAGTATACACTCTATGAAGAGAGGAATAGGGAATATAGTTTTCCCAAGTCTCTGACTTCCATCTTTGTGAAAGAAAACCTGAAAACAAACAGTCCATCTTACGCCAAGACTTGGACAACATGAAAACATTTCAGTCTCTCCTTTTACTTTAAAGGTCATGATTTGTGCAGGTCGTGGAATCAAAAGAAACTCAGATGGGAAATGTAAAGCTCAGATTAGGAGCATTTGCAGAAAGAAAAACAAGCAGAGAATACAGTCAAGCTTGAGATAGCACCAAAATGTGAATTCTTTATCTTCTGTTTCTTCCCTAGCAATTTGCAGCCCCCTGATGTCCACAGCAAGTAAAAGTGAAGCATGTTGCTCCCTCCTCTCTTTTCTTCTTCCAACCAAAACAGCAACAGCAATGCACCATGCAGAGCTATGCTGATCAATTTTGTACTTCTAAAGAAGATATGCTGGAGAAGTACCAAAAATATTTATCAGTTCTGTTCAGACATGGCCAGTATACTAAACACAAGTGCACTGTGCAACTCCTGTCTGCTGCCAGCAACCTGTATTGTTGGCAGTGTATAAAGAGACATGTCTCTGATCCCATCTCTCCCCATTCTGTATTTCAAACAGGTCAATAAGAACAAGGAAATAAAATGTCCTTAGCCGTGCTCTTCATTTCTGTGATATGGTTATATATAAAGCACAAGGAATAAACCAGCAATTTCTAAACATACTACAGCTGTTGATCCAACAGTTTCTGGGAGGTATCACAACTTTGCAAGTGTTGAGCCATCATACATCAAACAACAATCTAGTGGGTCAAAGGCCCAAAATATTAACTTTATGGTAAATGTTAAAAAATAATTTAAAAAAACCCTATGCTAACAACATGTGCAGGTCAAATAGCAGTTTCCAGTCCTGTAAGATCAGTCCTACAGCTTTCAGATTACTAGAAGAACCATGGGGGTACCATTATCTAAAATACTGCTTTGCAAGTTTTAAGAAACAGAATTTCTTCAAACACTAATAAGAGGGAAAAAAAATGCAGACATGTAATTTATGGATATTATTTTACCAGCTCTACTTCTAAACAACTTTTTGTTATTAAAATGTCTGTAGAGTATAAAGCTTCTATTAATTGTTCATAAATGAACACTGAACTGAAGCCACAAATTCTGAAAATATTCTTGATCCAAATATAGCTCAATATACAGTAGAAAAGGGGCTTATTCATTATATTTGGCTGCTTAGAAGTACTGGGGCACACAGAAGTCTTGTTTCTATTTAGCAAACAACCATGGTCCCCTAGTAGCATTAAGCATTCCCTAGTCACAGTCATTTGTGTCAATTTCATCCAAATGTTTTAAGATACAGTGCTATTATGGCATATCAATTATTAATATTATTATGAGAATATAATCATTTATTTTAGGTATGATGATTGGAAGGCTGAGTAATTTGGGCACCTCTCCCATGAGGGAAACATTTCAGTTTCTAAGCACCTTATTTTAGCTTGATTAGTGTTTTCTGCAATATTGTAAAATACCCATGATGGTTCTATTATTATCAGGATTTTTACTTCCGAATGTATTTGGTTTCATATATTCTTACGAGATTCAATTCTCCTAGGAGGATAATATTTTCTAGCCTAGGGATTACAGTATCAATGCTGGGATAGCAATTTTAGTTTTTATTGCAATATTTAAAGAATATAATATTCCTGATCCCCCCAGTCAATTGAACACAACATCCTCCGTCCTCCCCTCAAATCTAGCTACCCACACACTCTCTCTCACTGCTGTTCAGATCTCCCACTATCACAACTTAGAGCATCTCACAGAGAAAAGCTCAAAGATCCCACTTTGCCAAGCAGAGCATATCAATGTTTTCAGAGTTCTTGCCTGGAGAACTGAATTCCCATCATCACTGTTATGCACATGCCTGTGCACTGGCCAGTGTGCTGTTCTGCCAGCGTAGGTGCCCTTAAAATGTGTAAGGAGAGGTACAGTTCATCCAGAAGCAGCCCCTGAAGATACCACCTGTGCAGAGACCCTGAGCAATTCCCTCATCTCATCCTAATCTGGACCATTCAGGTATCCCTTTTAAAGGACCTAGAACCACTGACTGGCCAGTATTGAGGTCCGTTTCTCCATGTCCATGTAAGAACTAAAAGGAAATGGAGATTCGTCAGAAAACCACTCAGATTTTAAGATGAAATGCCGCAGAGGAATGTTTTGTACACCGATGCTTAGTCCTGTGGTAGCTAATGGAGCAATAAATTCCTAATAACAGATTTTGACTGGTGGCCAAGTAACTAGAAATACTGTCTAGCAAAGACTAAATGAGAAGTTTCATATCCAATAAAACAATAAGTTTTATGGTAATGTACATTTGCTTACAAAAAGGATATAAAAAATGCAGCACTAAGAAGACTTTCTGAGAAAGGATAGATGGATATTAGCAACAAGACAAACTTTAGTCCTTCAAGTAACATACTTTTCCTGGAAGACCTTTGCCTCAACATCAGTATTCCAGGCACTGCCTAAGAATCATTTCCTCATATTCCCTTTAGTATGTCTCAAGTCAGACAGCAGGCACAATGAGGCCTGGTCACTGCAGTCTGACTGCAGTACCTTGCATGGTTTTCTGTCTCCAGAAAAAGCATGGGTGGCTTAATGAATCCTGACTCTCATCCGGGAGTCAGGGCTGTGACATGGCCCCTATACTCCTCTGTCCAAGCACCATTAATGTCAGCAGGCTATGCTGCTCTACTTTTCAGATGAGGTTCGGCATGTCAGAGTATCATTTCTGTTTCAAGTCCCATGATATCTGATGATGTTGGGTTTGGGGTTTTTTTCAAAAAGGCAAGCTTCTAGCCTTCCTAACTGCAAGGAAAACTTGAAAGCATATTTCAGGTGCGTCTTAAAAGCTCAGAAGTAGGAAGGCTGCATTATGCAATCAATGAAGAAAAGAGGCTGACTGCAGGCTTATGGACAGAATATGCAGCAGAAGCCACTCTTCCAAATGCACTTCCATGTTCTTTTAACAGAGACCAGGGAAATGGCAACATATGGAGGGTGTTTAGTGCATGTAGAAAGTTTAAAGATGTTACTGAGGGTGGTCTTCTGCTTATTTTTTCAATCTTACTGGTGAAGTTATTTTTGAAACATATATATTGAAACAAAATATATTTGTAGACTTGATCTTCAGGAGGGTTTAACGACATGGTTGCAGAGAAAAGAGATTAACTACAAGTAGGTAGACAGATTAGCTGTAGAGCAAGATCCTCTGATTTTGTTGCATTCATAGCTATCTCTGGGACAAAGATAGCTGGTAGAAGTGAGTTTAAAATTACTGAACAAGGCATCAGGAAAAAAGATGGCAGCAGGAAAGAAGATGGCAGCAGGAGGGCCTAAGATGAGCTGTTCATGAACCAGGGGTAGTAGCCTATTGCCAGTAATGTGAAAAGCAGTTTGCACGCCTGTCTGTCTTCCCCATCCTTTCTAGGGCTTTGCAGGGCAGGCATTTAGGTGAAGAGAAGCTGAGGTGCTGAAAGGCTTGTGCTTTGGCCTTGGGAACGCTAGTCCTCTCTGCACATCCCTGCTCTCTGCCTGCAAAGAAAAATAAGAATCAATGACTGCTTACATGTGTACTGTCAAGTTCTTTGAGGCTGTCAAGAAAAAACTGTTTCAGAGAACTAGGTATAAAGGCTGCATTTAAACCATGTCTTGGCCTTCATTCATGGGTCACGCTGTCCACAGTATTTCAGAAAAGAAGATGCTGCAGCAAGACGTATTTTAAGGCAGCTGTTTCTACAGCTAGGTAACCAAATCATTTGGAGTTGGAATGAATGCCCCTGTGTACCAACATGAATGCAGCATTGGTCATTGAAATTGTGATAAACATACAGGATTTGAAGTTAAACTGCAAACAAGAAGCAGTCTGGAAAGATAACTCAGCCTCCCCTTTGGGATAAAATTGAAAAGTTTAATGAACTGAACACACTTCCACCTTGGCAACCAAACCACAGCAAGTGCAAAGCTGCTGGGATGACAACTAATAGATGTCAGGGAAGCCTTTTCTGTTGGTAGAAGTAAAATCTCATGCTAGGGCTGCTGACTACCAGGGGATGGAGCGTACATCATAAAATGTGCCTCCTCCTGGCATGTCAGATAGGCTAAATGGAGGTGGGTCTCATTCCTTGAACTTTACTCCTCTTGTTCTGTACATTATTCTTTTCTGCAGTGCCTATGACTGTGACATGATCACTTGTAACAGGCAATAGCCCCAACATTGATTTTAACTTTTTACTTCTGTGCAAGGAAGAGCAACAGGCTCAGTGGCAACTGCAGCAATTGTTTTCTGACAGTGCTCCTGTGGAGGGAGAGTGATGTGAGAAATATTGCAGGGGTCACTGAAAGATTTAAGCACCAGATTTTAATGCTCATTTCCAAACACAAGCCCGCCTCCACCTCTCTGCCTAAAAACTCATTCCATCTGTCTGTCTGTCCTAATGATCATTCATATTTTTATTTGTTTTTCCTACTAATGTAAGTGGTGGTAATTTAACAGAAAACAAAACATGTAGTGAGAGTGTTGGGTTGTGGATTTTTTGCTCATTTTTTTCTCCTCCCTTTTACTCTAGCTGTGAACTCGCTCTAAGGCATTTCTTGAAATTGTTGCTTTTAAGTCTGGTTTGTGAAGAAGGATTTCATGACTCTTGGCCGCCAGAGAATTGGTCTTTACCCTACCACTTTTCTCTGCCATCTGGCATGTTTACTTAAGTAAACATGTAGGGTCGGAGGTCAACATGGACATGTGGAGGGACGGCTTTGTCATAAAAGCTGTAAGAAATGAGTGGGTGCTTCTGAATATAGCAGTGTGTGTTTTGCTCAGCTGCTGAATACAAAGAGGTGAGGTTAGTCACACAGCTGAAAGAAAATAAAGACAATCAAATAGATAAGGAGAATGGCAGCTTGTACAACACAGATCACTCAGTCCATTTTATTTGGTTGTTTGGGTTTTTTTACTCTAAGTCTTTCTGGACACATTTCTAAAAAGTATGTCAGAGAGGACATAAAATCTTCCTCTCCCCATTCTTTCAGAGATTTGGTTTATAGATGTTCAGTAGTGACCTGGAGGTCTCAAACCACTGCAGGCGCAGGTAGGCCGCTGCAATAAGCCAATACCAACATTCCAGTGGCCAAGCTACCATCTATTTAAATGCCAAATTCTGATTTTGGTACTTAAGGACAGGAATTAATTTGATATAACTTAGAGGATGGAAGAAACAAAGTGAGTGGGCCATATGAATGCAGTCATTTAAATAAGGCTGACCTTGCACCTCATGAAGGCTTCTAGGAGGGATAGATCTGAGTAAGCCAGAGGCACCTTTGCTTTTTCATTCCTAGCTTTGTTCAGAGTAGATCAAGTCTGTTACTCCCATATAACTATTACCACAATAACCTCAAAGTTCACTCTATGGAAGATTTTCTGCTTTCATGCACTCTTTCTCCATGTATGGGCCATTCGCTTAAGAGCTGGATTCCATGATCCTCCTGGGTCTCTTCCAGCTCAGAGTAATCTGTGATTCTGTGATTCCCTTCCAAAGGGAATGATCACTGCATCTCTACTATGCAATTCAGAGCTTCTTTGTTGTTGCCTAGAGAGTGTCAAGAAAAACAACAGGTTCAGTTTGGGATATTTTTGTGTTGTATTTAATCAGCAGCTCTAAGATAAAAAGGCCTACTCATAGGCGGCCCCCGCTGAGAGGTGAACTCATCTACTTGGCCTCAAAGTGGGTCGGTAGCACAGATGGAATGCCTCAAACCCCCAGTGGCAGAATGGCATTGGGGTTGGATCACAAAATTAGCCCCTTATAACCCATCCCTGGGCCCATCCTTCACAACCAGGGATTAGCCTGCCACAAGATCTGGCTTCTTTCATCATGGGATAGGTGCCAGACAAGAGGATCAAAGACCCACAATATGGTTTATTTCCTTATATGAGCAAGGAGAGCAGAGAGTGCCTGTGGTACAGACTGCATACAGCCTGTCCACTAAAAAAAGGGAGGAGACAATTTGTAACCATGGCAAGAATGGCAAAAATTGTTGCTGTCTGAGAGCAAAGGGGAACAGGAAGGGACACTGCTCTATAGCGCAGCCATGAGCCCTGCCCTTTATTGATAGTACTGGGTGAAGAACAATTCATCCTGCAGAATTCATTGCATAGCATAATATTACCGTGTACTACAAATGGCCTTCAAAAGAGCAAAATCATCTGTCTAAAATTACTCCAACCAGTTTCTGATGATATCTAAATCTGACCATACAGCAAATAACACACAGGTTAATACTGACATCTTATTAATGGATCATTTTTTGAAGCTATAAAATAATGTAATCCCCGAATCAACTGTACTGCATAAAGTTCTTTTTATCCATATTTAATACATGAGCTCTAATAAAAGTTTATTAAGATCAGACAATGAAAAATGGAAAATTCCATTTCAGATTCTGTCAAATTATCCTTGGAAACAGAGTAACCAAATAAATAGCAAATGTAAAAAAACCTAAGCACTATATATTTCCCATTTATCTACCTGAATTTTGATGAAGTAATAGCTTTTTCTTTTGACTCCCAGTCAAAACTCATCACAGGCTTCAGGCCACTTGTCTCATTGTAATACCACATAGACTGATAATCATAAAAATAACACCAAAGACTGTTTTCTTTGAGGCATGATGGAATTAGAAGGTCTGAGTGATTATTCTAAAACAGAAAAACAGACTTGATGTTCAGACAATCAGAAATATGCCTCTCACTCCACATCTTAGAACATCTACTACAATTTTTGCAGAGATTGCTCTATCACTATCGCTATCGCTATCACTATCACTGTAAGGATACAAAAAAATTTCCCCAAACATACCAATACAATTATACAATTATATTGAGGTATCACTATACTAAGAAAGTACTAAAGAACTGCTCTATTTATGACTAAAAATAAAAGACTGATTTCAGAAAAATTGCTTTAAAAACCCAAATTACCAACAATTTGATCTCTTTGAGTACTCTCATGAGTGTAATTGTTATTGAACCAAGGCAAGCAGAAAAAAAAATGGAAATATTAGTCTCAAATAAATTGCAGTGACAATCTGAGCTCCTTTGAGAAGATGTCCTGTTTCCAACTTCTGTTGTACAGAGTTAATTTTCTCATCAGTAGCAGGTACGGTGCCATGTTTTGGATTCGCTATGAGAATAACTCACTGATGGTTTGGTTGTTGCTGAGCAGTGCTTACCCTGAGTCAAGGACTACTCAGTGGCTCATGCTCTGCCAGTGAGGAAGGATATGGGTGGCAGCATGGCCAGGAGAGGTGACCTGGACAGGCTGAAGGGATACCCACACCATAGAATGTGTTGGAAGAGGCCAGCTGCTTTTTGGGGATGTAGTGGTTATCACATTCGCTTAATTTTCATTTTAGTGGAATAGGATTAAAAGAAAGACGCAAAACCGGTTCAGTTCAAAAATAGAAACAGTTAGATTTATTAACATACAGTAAAGGTAAACAAACAAAAACCAACTACGAAACCCTCTCAAAAACAACCCCTCTTCCTCCCTAGCAACAATCTACTTTTCCACGAAAAACAATGCAAAGGGACAAAACATCAGAACTCTTAAGTCAGCATCACTTAATAAAATAGTCTTTCATTCAGTCTTTTG
>WBMY01003246.1:179939-201974 GCA_013397315.1 Donacobius atricapilla | reverse complement strand
CCCCCTCCCGGCCCGGCCGCGGTGTTACCTCATGGCTCAGCGCCCCTGGAAAGAGGGCGGGTCTCCCAAGATTCCTGTTTTTAAGCGGTGTCCCAGGGGGTGTACACCTTTTACCTGATTGGCCAGCTTAGCTGTTAGTTCCAATATGGATTAACAATTGGTTTTTCCTACCATTTATGCTAAACCAATACAGGGGATTGGTTCCGCACTGGTTTACAGATGGTAAGCAATTGTATTGTGCATCCCTTCTTGTCTTGGGGTTTATTTCTCTCTCTCCTTTTCTTCACTATTATTATTATTGTGTTGGTGCTGTTAGTATTACTGCATTTTATTTTATTTCAATTATTAAGCTGTCCTTATCTCAAACCATGAGTTTTTTCTGATGCTCCTCCCCACTGAGGGTAGGTGGACTGTGTTGTCCTGAGTTGCTGGCTGGGGTTAAATGAGAACTGGAGTTGAGTTTCCAGGCTCTCCCTACACAGTAATTGCATAATAGGCCCACCAATTCTGATGCAAACAATTAGGCATACTAGGACAAAGTGAGACCTGTCAGCCTAATCCACCTGTATTGGGGAATTTGAAGGACAATCCTAAAACAGAATAACTGTTCAGAGCTTCTGCAGCAGGGACTTAGAAGTTGATACATCAAATCTTGCCTTACTATCTCATGTTTTCTTCTGGCATTCCATCTATAACCTTTTTCAAAGACTATCAGCAAATATTCTCGTCTTGAGAGTTGATATTGAGAAATCAGCCACCATTTCCATTCTGGACTAGCTTTATTCTTAATTAACAGTATATGAGCACAAGATACAAAAAACCTTATCAAGGAGGAGTATCCTCTAGAAGCTTTGGATGCTGTAGAAGCTTTAACCTCTGTCACTATGTCAGTAGCAGAACTGATTCAGTACCATATGCAAGTACAGACAAGTGTATAACTCTTGGAACATTTATTCCATTTGCCAGTCTGTGATGAATGGAAAGCAGGGGCTTCATAATTCTATTTTGAACTCTAATCAGGTTGCACTGGCCAGGAATTTTAGTGACTAAACTTGCACATGTGAGTAAAAAAAAAGCAGAAGGAAAGAGTCTCAAGTACCAGATTGTCACAGTAGCATTCTGTATTGACAGTTAATGTTTCCACTAATGGTGCATACTAATCCAAATGGATTTTGCCAGAACAAATGTTCAACATATGTAAATATTATAAGAACTTTCTTGGGATACCCACGGAAATTGAATGCACTTTGCATAAGCATTCACATCAACAATCTCATTTTAAGATTTTAGCATCTGTGGTCAATGGTGGAAACAGTATCACAAAGTCATTTTTCCCAAGTAGTGTTTTAAATTATCTCTACCAACAGACTGTTAGAAATATGTGCAATTTATTCATAAACATAAACACACACACAAAAAAATCCACTTAGCTCTATACAATAATTTATTGCAAATTGTTTACTTAGGTCTATAAAATGCTTATATACACACAAAATATAAACACTGTCTCACATACTTACTTCTACAGAATCAAACAGAAACCTTGCCCAGTGATTTATATCAATATTCCAGAAATTCATTGAAATATGCAGCTTAGCTACTTAGTTCTGGGTTTGAAATGTTCCCTTTAATATTATTAGACAGTAACAATATCTAAATTACAGTCATTTTTATGTCTTGCTTACTTTTCAGTGTCTATTGTAATTTGTGGAAAAATGAGCCTGTCATAGTGTTTACATATGGTATGAAAGAAAAGATGGTTCAGGAAACCGTGATGATGATTATACCACTATGACAGACAAAATGCTGTATCTGAACACATGCAGCTAGTTCACCCTATTATGCTGATGCTTTCGGCTGTGCATGAGAGTCAAGATCTACCTAACCTGCATTTAGCTAAATATAACATCTCTGTGATTACAAAATAAATATGTAACAAGCATGGGTCTGGTCCATTGTCATGATTAATATACACCAAAAATTATCTGTATTGCAATCAGGTGGAAATACAGGTGGAAGGCTAAAAGTCCAGGGCTAAATTTCTGCTGATAATAATGTTTTCTTATAGTTTTCATATGTCTGCATGAAATAAGCCTTACCTTGTAATATTAATTTTATACTGCCTGGGATATAAAGTATAAAAGCTGTGAAGGACATAGGTGTCACAGGGTAAAGCACTTCCATTCGAGGTTTTTTTTTGTTTTGTTTTGGTTTGGTTTGGTTTTTTTTGTTTGTTTGTTTTTGTTTGGGTTTTTTTTTTTTTTTTTGTAAACTTTGGTTGAGGTAGTTGGACAATTCTGATCAATGATCCACCCTGAGTTTTCCTAACACTCAGATGATTGAAACACTTTAATACTGGTTGTTTTTCTAGCAAAATTAAAGAAATGGAGTCAAGCTTGTTTGCAAAACTTAATGAATGGATAGAGGCTTGTTGGTAAATATCCATAAAAAAATAGGACTACATCCATTTAACTTACTCATAAAATATTTCTATTAACAAAAATAATAAGCTCAATTTGTTAATTAAGAACTGTGTAACTTTATAGACAATGACACATTGGAGGTTCAGAGGTTTTCTAAAAATAATAAAAACCCAGTGCAAAGAGACATTGCCATAATGCATACCAAAGAAGTAGTTTAAATTTGGAATCAACAAAGAAGAATAAAGGTTATCAAAGTTAGAATCTTGGCGCAAAAATGAAAGGCAGGCTTCCATGGAATAGAAGAACATATATCACTATAAAGGCATACTTGTAAATTATTATTATTGATCCTCCCTTTCTCCACTGCAACTTTATGCTCCGTCTGCTAAATGCATCACAAAACAACATTATTTTGAGGCTAAAAGACTGAATTAGATCCTGTATGTCCGGTTTGCTCATACCTTTAAATGCCAAATCCACAAGGTAGCACCTGCTACCTTGGGTCTTTACAAGTGCATTCACAACGAGCAACTCATGTGCATGCAGGTCAGAGGTACCAAGACTGGTTAGAGGTAGATTTGGTCCTTCAAGAGCTTCATCATAAAAGTGCTGTGCATGCTGCTATTGCAGGAATACTGAGGCAGAGAATCACAGCTGTTGAACCAAAACACCACATTGCAAAGCTGATAGGTGGTTTTTGTCTGTGCCTATTATTGTGATGAATGTTAATGACTTGAACCACTAAAGTAACTCACTGCTGTTGTATTTACATAAGCAGCATACCTCTCAATAAATACTGCTCATTAAACACTTCCACAACATTTACACATTCCTATTAAGAACTTTTTCATAGAAGGAAAGAAGAAGAAAGATACAGCAAAAAAATGTACCATTCAAAAATACAATGAGCCTCTTTCAGTTAAAAGAATAAAGATAGGGGTTTTTTTAAAGAGTTATTATCAGGCAATAGAAGGCCTCAATTCATTTGCAAGAGAAGTACTAAAATGACTGGACTGTGTAATGCACTGCATTTTTCTTAGTGAAGGTACTCAATTTTCCAGTAATGAAACCAGGGATAGACGAGAAACAAGAATCTTCAACACCAATTTCTAATAAAAAGTGGTGACATGCTTATTTTTATTTCTTCACATTTCCAGTTATAGCATATGTCCATTCACTGATTCTTGGGAACCTGGTCAACAGATATGCTACTCGTGGATTACTAATCACACTGGTTTACCAAATAAATATCAATAAAATACCTCCTGTGTCAAAACTTGCTCTTCAGCTTTTCTCCTATAGCCATCAATCACAAGTCTGAAAAATCTGTAATGTGATATCTGGCATGCTTACCTAAATATCATATACTAATAGTTCTATCTCTAGGAATAAGAGACATTCTTCACTCTCTCAAGGATGCCACATGTCTTGTACATTTGTTTACTCAGAATAGAGAAAACTGTACATTTTACATTGCCTTGCTCTGCAAGCAGCTCAGGACTAAACAGGATTCCTGTGCCTGGAAGAAAACAAACAGAAGGGACAAAAGCTCTTAAATTCAAACAGTAGCCATCAGGTCTGATCACAAGTTCCAGTTCTGCTCCATCCACTAGCATAATTTCTATTTTATCAGGATTCTGATTTAATTCTCTGACTTCAGCTCAAAACAGGTTGGTGTGGTCCAGACACTGAAAAAGTAAATCCAAACCTTATTAAGGTTCAAAATAATAGAGAACCAAATATCATTTTGAAAGTGCCACAATTTAAAACAATTCTGTTTCTTCCTCTCCTCAATACATGTGCTGAGTAAACACATACAGCAATGGAACCCTGACACGACTTAGATAAGAGAGCCCTTCAGGAAGCCATATATCACTGTATGTTGTGATCTTTCATTTTAAAAAGCTTAGCATCACAAGAATAATTTCATCTCCTTCTGTACAGGCATTAAGATTCCAAAAGGTATGAAAAGAATTATGCCCTGCAGAATTAGTCATATGGCCAGATCCATCCAGGTTAACTCTAGTTCTCATCCAGACTCAACAGCCAAGGTTCAGCCTTAAAAGCATGATTGCCATGTTTTGTGCACAGTCACATCAACTTAAGGCTGCCATCTGCCATACATATTTCCAGTTTACAATGGATATATAAACCTTCTGCACAGGGTTGTTGTGACTCAGGGGCTGGACCCAGCTCTTGGCCTTGTTGAACCTCATGCAATTGGCCTTGGCCCACCAATCCAGCCTGCTCAGATCCCTCTGCAGATCCTTCCTGCTCTCCAGCAGGTCCATGATCCCACCCAACTTAGCGTCAGCTGTAAACTGACTGAGAGTGCACTCGACCCCCTTGCCTACACCATTAGTAAAGATATTAAACAGGACTAGACCCCACACTGATCCCAGGGGAACACCATTAGTAATTGTCCATCAACTGGATTTAACTTCATTCCCTGTCACTCTCTGGGTTCAGCCATCCAGCCAGTTCTTAACCAGAAAAAAGTGTACCTGTCCAAGATATGGGGAACCAGTTTCTCCAGGAGAATGCCACAGCAAATGGTGTGAAATGGCTTTACTGTTGTCTAGGTAGACATTTGACCCACAGCTTTTTTTTCCTCATCCTGCAAGTGTGTCACCCATGTCATAGAGGGAGGTCAGGTTGGTCAAGCAGGGTCTGCCTTTCCCAAACCATTGCTAGCTAGGCCTGATCCCTTGGCTGTGCCACCTGATGTGACCCATGACCTTTCCCTTCTCATAGATGTGTGTCCCATTCACCAAGCTCCAGCTGGGACCTCCCTGGTTAGCCAGGACTTGTGTTAAATGATTGAAAGAGGCACAGTGAGCACTTCTGCCAGCTCAACCAGAACCCTTCAGTGGTTCTTACCAGGCCCCAGAAACTTGTCTAAGTGGTGTACCAGGTGACCATTTTGTACTGGATTATGGGAGTTTCATATTCCTCACCATACTGGTCTTCCAACTTATGGTATCGCCCAAATCACTAGCCTTGTAATCAAAGACAAGCAATGAAGGCATTAAGTATTTTAGCATTATCCTCTTCCTTGGCTGTTTCCCTCTGTATCCAATAAAGAATGGGGATTTTCCTTGACCTTCCTTTTACTGATGATGCATTCATAGAAATATTTTTTAATTTCCTTTTATGGCAGTAGCAAGATGAAGTTCTAGTTGAACTTTGGACCTTTTAATTTTGTCCTCGCATGACCTCAAAACTTGTAGCCCTCTTGAGTTGCTTGTTCCTTAAGATCTTATCCAGAAACTAGAGATATTATAAATTGTGTATTATACAATGGATTTTTTTTTTTTTAGCTTTAATGACACCCAACTGTATTGTATGTAAAAATTCACTGTCTAATAAAGAATCAACGTCAAACTAATATCGATCTTCTCTGAAGGTAGAAGTGGAATTTTTAATGTTCTTAGGTGATACAACAGTAAGAGATTTAAGTAAATTAGTGTTCTATTTAGTCTTGAGATTTTATTAACAGCTATTTTAAAAGTTAGATGATACTTAAAATGAGCATCAGAAATATGTTATAAAGGTTGGACCTTCATGTTCCTACAGCTTCAGCTTTCAGTAACTCCTTCTTTCCAGTATTAGCATAAGTACACAAAATTTCCTCTCCCTCTTCCACTTATAATTTACTTCATAACCTCAGGTTATGCGTCAGACACCTGTATTTCTGTTTTGATTCCCCTGTCACACAGGTAAAGATATTTTTTTATTCAATATGTCATTAAAGTCAGTAAACAGCAAAATTTAATAACAGCAACTTATATATTTTTAACACCTCTCAGTTAAAAACACTTTGCAATAGGGAATAAGAACAGATGCTCAGTTCTAAATGCTAAAGCCACCAACTGGGAATATGCCAGTTGTAACTGCTGCCATCTGTTTTCAACTGTTCTTTTTACCTAGCTCTCTGAGATTCATATCAAATTCACAGCCATATGTTTCCAGTAGGAGAGGGGCAGTGGGAATAATATAAGCAGGATTTTTCCCACATGCTCTCGCCTTCATTTAAAAAGAATGTTCAGTAATTACTGGTCTGCAGGATCTCTGTGAAATAATAACTCAGGGTCAGTTTTTTCAAGGATTGTATGGTGACAGCAGTTATTTAATGACCACTTTTCTTCACTACTTTTCCATAACTTGTTTAACATGTTTACTTTCCCACTGCAGCTCGTCTTCCTATCCTCTCCATAGTAGGTAGAAGTTGACGATATAGCTCTAGGCTTCTGTAGGGATAACTCAGCTTGTGATGGAAACAAAGCACCTTGTGTATAACCAAGTGTCTGTTACAGAACTGAGTTGTATTGTGCAGTATGACCGTGTAAACACATTCAGACATATCTTGCATGCATGTATTCATAGTTTTTGCACTGAGACAGGGTGTGCAAGATGGCAGTACTGGACTGACATAAGTACAACTAAGATACATAATTAAGAAACGAAACCCTCTCATTTTCACAAATAAAACCCCTTTGAATTGCCCAAATCCACTTTTGCTAGTTTAGAAATGAATTCATATTTAAATGTTTTACTGACTTCCACACATATACCATAAAAAGCAAAAGCAAACTTCTTCATCCTTCCACCATTGATATCATTACGGGATTATTTTGAAATGTTTTACATTATTATCTGGGTTCTTTATTGCTGATCAAGAGTGTATCACTGCTGGATATTTTATATATGATGATTTGCAAAATGTCTACAAGAGATGTGTCTACAACAGCTCCAGGCTGACTTTTGTTTTTCAGGCAGATACTCTCTTAGCCAACATAGGTACTGAATCAGGCTCCTGAAGAATAAGCAATGGGAATGCTAATGTTTCAGCCAAAGCCAACACCTGTAGCAGCCCTCTGTTACAGATCACACCCTATATTTCAGACAACATTCCTGGGGTGGTCTCAGACAAGCTGGCCTGGGCTGCGGGCAGCGTCCTCGCTCCTCAATAAAGAATGCTGTTATAAAACTTTATCAATGTCTACTGGACTACATGTCATTTGAAGATGGGGATCTCAACTTTTAGAGACATATGAGCAGTTTTCAGCAGTATTACTGGCATGAACAATACTGAATACTTAGCTGCAATTGATCTGATCATTATCCTCTTTCTCTCTTCATCACCAATTTATTGCAGTCTTGCTGATAACTTTCATGAGTAAACTTCAAACTATAACAAAAACAGCACTCTATTTGAAGATCTGTAATCCCATTTGTCTCTTTCCAGTGAAGAGAGAGGTATAGAGAGGAGTAAAACTATGTAAAAATCAATGGGTCAAAGTAAAGCATTGTGCTAAACAACCCATATATGAAGAATGCCATCTTTTTTAGTCTTTGCCTTCTCACTATCATTTTTCCCCTCAGTCTGATAGACAAACAATTGAGAAGAAAACATTTTTCCTCCCATTATCAGGACTATCAGCTAAGATTAATAAAATTTAACATTATCATAAGTGCAGTGTATTTTTCTCTTGAGCTCTGTTGTTATATTTAGTGCTTCTGACAGAATTTAGTCCCTCATTAATCAGTGCCTTGTATAGGTAGCGGTGTCAAAAGAGAATGCAACATCAAAAGAGAATGCAAAATTTTTCACTCTACCTTCTTATTCTTAAAATATCACAGTGAGCAGCAAAAGAGGCAAGGGCAAGTGTCACTTGTATTGAGCTAAATTAGAACTGATAAAAGTCTAGGGACCATTTGAAACAGAAAAAGCTGCTGAAATCCTGCAAGAAGGTATAAAAAGCAAACTCTTGTCATTTTTCCAACACACACTTGTATGCTCATGTTTTGTAAACAATGTGATTTAATGTCTTAAAAAATAATTATATGGAAAGCAACACTGATGTGGAGAATTCATCAAGTTACTGATACAGAGGTTTTCTGGGGTCTAGAAGAGCCTGAAACAGTTATTTCCACACCTTAGCACAAAGAAGGCCATTTTTGTAATGCTTCTGGCCTTGTATCCCTCTCTGTAAAAGGTTGTACTCTGCATCTTCTGCTATCACATTTATTACCATTTATAACACCTTTTGGGCCATAGACAGTAGGTGTGTGTGGCATCCTAAAATTGTCTGGACCTTCCAGACAACCTGTACAATACAAACAACAGTTAATTCCAGCTCCTTTACCTCACTGGTCTTTCAGGAGTCATTCTTGTACTAAAGAAGATGAAACAGAGAAACCTTTTTCCATCATCTGGACAAAATCAAAGCCCCACATCCTATGAGTCTCACCAGAGATGTGGGACTGGTCAGTATGAGTCTATCATCAATTTTGCCTGGCATACTAAAGGAGCGGCCTTCTCAGACTGTCATTGGCAGAATACATACTGCATGGCTTGCTTTCCCTTTGAATATTCCAGGAGAAAGGGGAGAACAGAGGACATGAGGGATGTGGGGAAACGGACAATGACAGAGAGAAAAAAAGGAAAGCAAATGGAAGAAAAACAATTCTTTTAAGTTCACTTGTAAGTTGGGAGAGAGTTTAAATACCATTTTGTGCCATTGCTTTGTGTGACACTTTTGAAAACTCATACTAAAGTGTTGAAAGTGAACAAATTTGCATCATGATAATTGAAAAGTCAAGGAAAAGAATTTAGCAAATTAGGAGAAATATCCCCTTTGTAGCCAAAGTCTTACCTTGTACTATCGAACATATCTTACAGACTTTGAATATATTTTTTCTCTCTTTATGCTGTCTTAAATAAATAAAGAAAAGTCATGAAGGTGCAGAATGTACCATGCCAAAAGCCAATAATAATAGCTAATCAATAGTTATCTTGAAAAGAAGTCAGTCATTATCAAAAGCCAGGTACCAGACAACATACCGAAGAAACTTTCTATAAAAAATATGCAGGCTTCTTTATTGGTTCGAATGAATTATTTCTAAAGAGGTGTGTTCTTGAAGATTCAATTTCTCTTTTTTTTTTTTTTTTAATCAAAAAGGAGGACTGAAAAGTTTTGTATTACAGTACAGTGAGGAAACAAATATAGAGGATTTATCACTTGGAAAATCCACTTCTGAAATGGAACTGCCCTGTAATTAGTGTTTGAAAGGAACAAAAAACAAACAGATAAACAAGTTGAGCAGAACTTAAAAAGAGTTGAAAGATGTACCACAATCAGGAAAAAGCCCCTGTCATGGCTTACAGAAGGCCCAAAGGCCAGACAGCCAATGAAGCTACATGCAGTGATTTAGGCAGAACTTCCTAAACATTCCTACTGGCATCTTAAGGCATAGACACCAATATGTGTATAGACCCAGAAAATTTCTGCCAGTTCCTTAGCTAAGAGGAAGAAGCTCTTCCTGCTTTTTTTTTCCCATGAGAAAAAGTATCAGGACAAGCACCATGCCTCCCACAGAGAACAGCTGGCAGGTGGAACAATAGCACAGTAGTAGCAATACCACCAGGTCCTGCTGCTGCCACTGATACCATGGCATGGCACACTTTTCTTCTGATGGTTACACCACCTGAGCAAACTGAGCCACAGAAATATTTGATGAAAAGTAGCTGACAACAGGAATTCCTCTTAAAAATTATTTTTTCTTTCTCTCGCTTTTTTGGTGGTCTTGAGTCGGATCTTCCCAAATTTGTAGATGGTGAGATATTGAGACCTTTAAACAGTAGAGAAATGGATAAAACTGCAACTGTGTGTGATGAAAATCAAGAGCAGAACCCAGAAAATGTTCAGATGAACCTAGAAGTGCAAATTAACTCAAATAAATCTGAATCTAGTTTTTGAGGTTTGATGAATTCACCTCTCTTGTGAATGGAATTTGAAGAATGATCTACAAAGCTTTCAACGCATGATCTCACTGGGTAGGAATTATCACCTCCCCACACGTAGCAATTACAGGTTTTTCTTCATCTGTTTTTGGTTTAGAATATCCCTAAAATATTTTTTATCCTCAGCATCTGTTTATTCAACACACAAAAATAGTCTTTTTTCCTATTCTCTGAGTCTGACCACATATACTGTTGTCACATGCCAATCTCTAGTTCCATAGAAGAGATAAATGTTTCAGTAAAAGAAAAAAAAAATATTTAGAGAGTATGAGATTGAGATACTGTTTCTGCAGGATTAGCTTGACAGCTGTTATTTAACTCCCCTTTTTAATTCTTTTCAGAAAAATATTTTATTATTTTCTTCACAAGCCCTTAAGTGCCAAATGGTAGCAAGCCACCAACCTTAGAGTGATCTAGAGCTGAATAATGTCACCACTCGTTCAGAATTTACTACAGCTATAGAATTTATGGTTGAGGTTTTCAAAAGTTAATAGTTAAATGTAGGGTCTTTCATACGTATCTTATTTTTTTAATAAATTATCACTTATGGATTACTGCTAAGCAGTCAGAATTTCTGCTTTGATCAAAATACTAAGTAGTGAATATTACAAACCTATTCCAAGTATTAAAATAAATGTAGTATTTTCAAATTCCCCGTGTTTCTTTTTCCTTCTGTAAAAGGGAAACAAATCCTGCTCAAACTGTCCTGAATTGTACCAGGACTGCTTTATCCTAACATTTCATGCTTATGTATTTCATGGATTATTTACCCATATCCAGTACAAAAAGTGAATCATTCTCTCCTTAATTGCCAATATGTCACTGTTAAGAATACATCTGCAGCTGACAGACTGGCCCACCATTTGCTGCAAGGAGAGAGTGTTGAGAAGGCAGCTGTCACAGTGATATCAGTGCTCTGGTCTGGCAGAGCAAGCAGACCAGGCATGCAAAAATGCCATTATTTTTGCCTTATTCTTAATTCTGCCACCCTACAGAAAAGGGTTGTTACAGGCTCAGCAAAAAAGGGCCCCTGCTGCAGTGCCCTGTTACCTACCATCAGCTGCTGGTCATAGTCGCCTCCCTGGGGAACTTGTAGTCCACCGCTTTCATCTACAGATGTTAACTCAAATGTTTTTCAAATCTTTGGTTGGCATTCCTCAGGCACCCACCCAACTTGTTTTTATCATGCTTTTAAATATTCCTATTCAGAACATGTTTGACTGTACTTTTCTGCAGTTAGCTGAAATTCAGGCAAGTTCATAGGGCCTATGTGGTCAGCATTGTAGTGGGAAGGGTGGGAGGGTATTTGGTCCCATTTACTGCTCACAAGGGTGGAAAGTGGGGTATTCGGTAACATTTACTGAATATTTTTCATGAGGGAGCCTAGCATCTTGAGGGATTGCAGGACAACTGGATCAGAGAGAGTACTGTGCTTACTTTATTTATTTAAAAATCCCTTTAGGTTCTGGAGTCAATGCATCTAAACTACAGTTGCAGTTTTCTAGCAGTTATAGATAAAGGAACTGTGTGGCCTCATTTAATCTCTTTACTTCTTCAGAGATTTGCATACTTTCATCAACTACATTACTTTAGGGGTTGTCATTGCATTTAACTTCCTGCACATGAGTGTCAGCTGTCATTCTTTGTATACATTTGTTAAATTTAATCTTGTCTATAGGGGGTTATGAGGTGGAGACATAAATATATTAAAGTTTGCCACAGAAAGACTGAAGGACTTTTGATTTGGAATGATTGTTGAGATAAAGGAAAATAAGTTCATGTTTTTCACTGCAGACCTTTAAAGGGCTGTTATAACTGATGTAAGTCTCTAAAACCTACCCCTCTGAGTGTCAGGAATAGTAAGCAATATAGGACTTTCTCATGCTGAGCTCATGTCTCTTCTTCCCTCCCTGCTCACAACTCCCCCACTTCAATATGGGGGTGAGTTTGTGGGTAATGTTAGATTAGCATCTCTAGAAAATTATTCCCTTTGGCTATGAAATTTGCATAGCAAGGATAGATAGAGGAACTGCAGAATAGATTCTACAGAATAGTTTCTGTAGACAACTGTTTCCAGACCTTTTTTTTTTTTTTTTTTTTGCCAAGAGAAGATCAGGTCCATATATCATTGACTTCCCTTGTGGGACTGGGAATCCCAGCATGGATTCCCACCCTGCTATTGGACTCTTAAATGTCTTTCCCTACAAACATGTGACCAAAGCTCATAAACATTTTTGTTTGCTTTACTTTTATTACATCTTCAATAATAAGAAAAATGTGGTGTTTCTAAGATAATGAATGTGCCAGATAAAGCATTTTTTCTGGCAAACATTCTTGAAATACTTCTAATGCACATACATATGTCTTCCAGCACTGTTTGTCACCCTTGTCTTCCATCTTCCTAGATTAGCTTTCTCCTATCCTGTGCTTCTTATTGAGCATCTACAAAAATTATAAGCCCAGTCACATCTGGCAGATCTTCATGAGACACTGGTGGTATTGAAATAGAAGTGAAGAACTCCCTTACGTCCTGTAGGGAATTAGACAAATTGGACATTATCTTACTCTGGCTGGAGTTACTAGAGCTACTATTCAATTACTAGGACTAACTGGAACATGGTGGGACAACTCACATGACAGAAAGATTGCAGTGGGTGGTGACAGGCTGTTTTCTAAAGACAGGCAGTGAAGAAGATGAGGAAGAGTCACACTCTATGTTATTAAGTAGAGCCTTGAATGTATAGACTGTTGATTATGGAAGCCCTATCAAGTGCCCCTGGGTCAAGATCACAGCAGCAGACTTCCAGGGAAATCTCACATAGGCATCTGCTACTGACCTTAAAACCAGGATGATAAGGCCAACAAAACTAATATTTAGCTCACTTAAGTAATCTTTGGGTCAACACAATCTGATTATTATGGGCAACTTCAATTACCCAGACATTTATTGTAGAACAATGCAGCAGCTTGCATGCCATCAAGTTCCTGGAATGTATAGAGGCCTGCTTCCTCATAAAAAATTGTTAGATTTGCAAACCAGGAATGAGGAACTGTTGGACTTGTTACTCACAAAGCAAGAATATCTGCTTTTTGATAGCTTGGTTAGTGACAGCTTTGGCTTCAGTGATCACAATATTATGGAAATTGGGATCCCACTGAAGACACTAAAAATTTTAGAAGAGCAAACTTGAGCTAGCTCAGAGTTAATTTGGGGGAAATTTTCAGGAAGACACTATGGAGGATAAAGGAGCTAGGGAGTGTTTCAAGGGAGTTTTCTTGGAAGGATGATAACCATTCAGGCCCTCTAAAGTGAAGGGAAGAAGATGGAGCTACAGATGCAGTTGGCTTAATTGTAAGCTTCTGAGTCTGCTCAAAACCAAAAGAGTAGACCAATATTCTACCAACTGTAGACAAATATCTGTTGAGAACCAGACAAGTATTGTCTGGGTGTCCAGAGGTGCAGTTAGAAAAGCAAAAGTTCCACTCAAATTGAAATTGGACAAATATGTCCAAAACTATGAGAGTATTCTTCAGTAATATAAACAATAAACTGAAAAAGAAGGAAACAATGAACTGGTGTTTTGCAGAAGTGGTGAAATACCCAGTCACAAACAATGTTGAAAAGACAGAGGTTCCCAACACTTTCTTCATGTCTACCTTTACCACCACCACTGGACCCCAAGCCTTGAGAGAAAATACCCAGTTTGAAGCAAACACATGGCCAGTGAAGAAAGGGGTATATTAATTATTAAAGGAGCTGAAAATAGGCACCCAAGGGCGTTAAAAGAGCTGATGTCATTATGAGGACGCTCTCCATAATCCTTGAGGCCATGGCGTCCAGAAGACATCCCAGAGAAAGAAGGCTAATCTTATGAAATCTACAGGAAGTTTTAAGATCCAAATTCTTAAGATCTAGTTAATTATGGGCATATAGGTTTTACTTCAGGCCCTGGGAAAGTTATGGAACAAACACTCCTGAAGACTGCAACAGCCAGATGACTCACATGATTAGGAAAATCCAAGACAGATTCATCAAGGGCAAATAATTAATCTCAAAGCAACATGATTGTCTTTTAAGACAAAGTAAAATGCTCAGTCCATGCGGGAAGAGTGGTGGACACTGTCCACCTGGACTTTTTCAAGGCTTTCTGCACAGTTTCCTCCCAGAGAAACCAATGTGTGATGGTCTAGACAAGAAGTCTGTGGGGTGAGTGGGGCCCAGGCTCCTGGGCCCCCAGATGGTGATGGGAAACAGCTCCTTTCCAAGCTGGCAACCTCTCACAGGGGATCCCCCAGGGGTCAGTGTTGGGCCCAAAGCTGTTGATTATCGTCCTAAGTGATCTGGACAATGGGATCAAGTGTACCGTGATGATGCCTGTGGTGGTACCAAACTGAGTGGGAAATGGGTTCCTGGGAAGAGAAAGCCACCCTGCAGGAAGGCCTGAACAGGCTGGAAGAGTGTCTGGCAAGAACCTTATAAAATTCAGCAAAGACAAGTGTAAGTTCTTGCACCAGGGAAAACATAACCCAGGAGGGCAGCACAGGATTGGATCTACCCAGAGGAGGAACAGCCCTGTGGAAAGGGACCAAGCATCCTGCTAGACATGAAAGCCACACTGGGTGTACAGAGCGTGCTGTGGAAAAGAGAGACAATTCTGGACTGCATCAAAAAGTGCATCACCTTCAGAGACAAAGGCACCACTATCCCACTGTACCGAGTGCTTGTCAGGCCACTCCTGGAATACTGTGCTCATCTTTAGTCCCTCTGCCAGGAGGCTGGAGAGGGTCCAGAGAAGGGCCATAATGATTGCCCAGGGGGCTGGGAAGCCTGCCGAGTGGGGAAAGGCTGAGCCATTGGGGTTTGTTCAGCCTTGAGAAAAGAAGTCTTAGAGGGGATCTTATTACCACGCACATTGGGTCTGGCTGAGGTGGAGTTCATTTTCCCATAACAGCCCTGTGCTTTGCATCGATAGTTGGAAAGGTGCTGATAACACACCAGTGTTTTGGCTGTTGCTGAGCAGCAGTGGCCCAGCATCAGAGCTGCCTCTCCAACATTCCTCCCTGCATCAAGGGGGCTGGGGGTGGGCAAGATCCTGGGAGGGGACACAACCAGGCCAGCTGAGCCAAACTGACCAAAGCAACATTCCATGGCATATGATGTAAGCTCAGATTCAAAAGCTGAGGGAGGGCAGGAGGAGGAATGAGAGGCATTAGTTAACTTACAGTGTTTGCCTTCCAGAGCATCTGCTCCACATGCTGAAGCCCTGCTTCCCAGGAAGTGGCTGAGCATCACTCACCGATGGGAAGTAGAGATTATTTATTTTTTTCCCTTTTCTTATCTGCATGCAAACTTCTACTTTTTTTGTCTTGCTTTTCTCTTGCTTTAAACTGCTTTATCTCAATCTACTAGTTGTTTTCTATCTTATTTTCTCTTCCCTGTCCCACTGGAGTGATAGGGTGGTTTGGCGGCTCCCAGCCACATTTAACCCACTATGCCATGTTCCAGTGTTTACAGGTTGGCTACAAAGAAGGTGGAAGCTCCCTTTTTGTGAGGAGTCACATGGAAAATACAAGGGATAATAGATACAAATTACTCCTGTGGAGATTCCAATTGGAAAAGGAGAAAAATTATCACAAGAAGAGTAATTAACCATGGTAATGGCCTCCTCTCTAGAGAAGTGGTGAATTCCTAAACACTGGACATTTTTAAGATCTAGCTGGAGAATGTGCTGGGCCACCTTGTCTAGAGTGTGCTTTTGCCAGGAAAGGCTAGTCCAGATGATCCTTGAGGTTCCTTCCAAACTGGTATTCTATGATTAAGCACATTTCCTCACCTTTGAGAGCCATTTAAAAAATGTAGCAGTCTAGAGAAGAGTTTTAACAAGTAAGGTCTATTAAGTTCTGAGATCCATGACATAGAATTCAATGTTTATTATAAAACTAATCATTTGTATTCTCCAGCAAATCTGATTTGTTTTGATTTTAAAATGAAGATTTATAAAGGATGTGTTGTAGTTGAGAGCGATTCCTGAGAAGTCAGACTACAAAGTTTGCAGACAGCAAGAAAACCTTTACACAATGTACTAGAGCCTGGCAACCAGCTACAACAATGGCAAACGAAGCAAAATACTGCGAAAGATGGGGCAGTACATACCAGGAGTATGTACTGCACACCTATATTGTAAAATATGATACGAAATTTTGTTATTTATGAAGATGTATGGGATAAGACTGAGTATGGAGTGCACAAGTCTTCAAGTATATCATAGAAGTATGGAAATGTTTGCAAATTACAGTGCTTCATCACCTGTCCTGAGTAAAGAGCAATAGAGGGATTGTTTAAGGTTTGGCCATTTAAAGGTTAATTGACAAAGGAAGAGATCTCAGTGATTTTCCCAAAACAAATTTTTTCCCTCTTCTACAACATAGTTGTGCTGGCTGGCCTGTTCAGGACTGGCAGAACAAGGAAGCAGTGAGAGACCCCCTTCTTCGGCTCCTCTGGTGTAACTCTTGTTTCAGTCTGCAGAGACTAGAATGGTGTTGTTACACATCCAGCTCTCAAGGTAGACTCCACCTCAGCATATGAATGACAAACCTGTTAAAATGGCTCACTCAGCTCATCCTAGCTGCAGAAATAACACTAGAGTATTTTTATTGGTATGTTTCTGGTTTAGGATATGGACAGTATGTATCATACATATATTCTTCCCACATTAATACAGAAATTGTTTAGATTACTTCTTGATGCTTTTTTTCAAACAATGTCTTGAAACTTCTGTCAGGTCAGAAAAGTATTTGCAATCACTTTTTTTTTTTTTTCTTGGCACATATAAGAGATATATCTTGGATACCAACAAGCATGGTTTGCTTTTTCAGCTGTGAGTTAAGATGAAAAAGGATACATTTTTTCCTTTTTACTCTAAAGCGTAAATTGCATTTTAGAACATTTTTCAAATGCTTTTGTCTCAAATGGTGAAAGTGGAGACATTCCCACTCAGAAATAAATGTAGAAGGTAAAGAGGTTTGGATATGGAGGTTATAATATGCCTTCTGTTGTACTTTGAAGCACCAGAACCCTTTTTAAGTCCTGCAGTACTTCTCCATTTTCATATCCAACAGCACAAGTACACAAAATATTGAAAAATATCTTTTTATTCAAGATGGAAAAGAAGAGTCCTAGTTATCTACTTAGCTGCCGCTATAATGATGAATAGGTTAGGGCTACCAATCCAATAAAGGATCCCAGCAACGAGACTGTGATGAGATTCAAGGAGGATGTTTCTCAGGAAGAATCATCCTTCTGAGCCTTGTTAGGATGACTGAGTGAAGAAGGGGAGGGGTAAAAAATAGCTCATTTCTGGAACATGAATAGTTTCATAAGTTACTTGTTCTCCTCCCAGTGGTGCTACCAAAGATCTTGTTCTGAAATAGCTCAAACATTGTTTGTGTGAGGAGAGATATTCTATTGTTTGATCTTCTTTTAAACTTCAAAGTCCTGTCCTCAGAGACAGCAGTGCCAAAATATCTTCTTTCTTTGGATTTTTTAAAAATTCTATTACATTTTAAGCTTTTCAAGGTGAGAATTTTGTAATAAAGAGAGCAGCAGTGTCTTCTCTAGAGAGAATGGAGGCCAGATCTCTCTAACCTGCATTGTGAATCATTTTAGTTTAAACTGGCCTGTGGGTTTAAATAAATAGCTGTATTGATTCACCGCCTTTCAAAACAAGCTGCATTGTTTCACAATAAGGCATGCCCCAGTACTGTTCTCTTATCTCCTGTCAAAGCCTGAAAGTACATTGCTGCAGAACAGAATGTTCAGAATACTGCAGAAGAAAAAAATGCTTATTGATGATATCTTGGGCTTGTTTTGTGCCATCGGATGAAAGAGAACCATGCTTGAAATCACCACCTTCGTGTGCAACTTTAGGTAGCATGAAAGAAAATTGTGCTTCAGTTACTTCAGGATAAGTATTAACCTTTGGACAGTAAAACAAGGTCAAACAAATTTGGAAGAAATAGCTAACAATAGCAGGAAATATCTAAAGGTCGGTTACCTCACCTTTACATTATTGCATAAGGTTCTAATAACAATAGCAGAACCAATGTGCCGTTGAAAGGGTTTTATTTGTACCACAATAGAAGAGGTTTCTGGGTTTTTGGCTAACATCTCTCTGCAGCATTATGGGGAAAAAAAAAATGAGATGAGATCTGTTGGGCTACAGCTCTGAAAGCCTTTCTCCATATATCTTCTATGCAAGCATTTTTAAAGCATAAATTAACTTATATAAGACTTTTTGGCTTTATGAATCATGCAGTTAAAAAAAAAAAAAAGGAAAAAGAAAGCAAAAGACAAACAACCACCAAAACCAGTTTCCTCGTAGTCCTTCCATAGCTCTATATACTTTCCACATTCAAATCTTCAAAGGTCTCAAATTTTCAAAAATTTTCATTTTAATATTATTTCTTTAATTAAATTTGTGCATTTTGTACCTTAAGAATTTTAGAAGTATCAAGAAATATGGAAAGTTTGCAATACAGTTGATTTCAGTTCCACTGCAGTTAATTGGAATAAATTACTAAGTGAATCATATGGTAGTATAATCCAGGTACTATTATCAGAGGTAAAAGATTAGAAATGTTTCTAAAGTTTTAAACCACTAGAACTTTGTCACTATTGCTATTAAATTAACTCCAGGATATTCACAACAAATATTCACTAAATACACAATAGTTCAAGAAGCAATAGGAATATTGTCTGGACTGCTGAGTTTTGGCCTTTATTTAGGAATTAATATCTTGCTATCCATTGTTAAACTGTTACTTGGATCAGTCACAATCTACTGCTAAAGGCATTACACTCATTTCAACTTTTTGGCTAGCTAGCAATATACTTTTTTTCTGCAGCTGTAACTTCAGGTAACCATGCCCCTGGAAGAAAAAAGCTGTATGTAAATAGAATATAGGAGATTAAAAAAAAAAAACAACAAAAAAACAAAACCCAAACAAATAAACAGGCAACAACAGGAACAATCAAATAGACAAACCCCGAGAAATACATTGCTTATAAATTCTACTATGCATTTACTTGCTTATGCAATCTATAGAAGAGAGGTAAATTGAATAACATGTTTTCTCATTAATTGTTGTTCCTTGTCTATCTTTAAATGAAACAAGTCACAATGCTTATTTTTTTGTTTGCCTTAAATCTCTTTCAGGTAAGCAGACCTGAAAGGTGAAGTCTCAGTGAGGAGATAAAAGCACAGTGAAAAGCTGAGACACCTAGTACCTGGAAAGCTCCTGTGAACCCCTGCCCTCAAGCTTCATATCCTTGAAAGCATTTTTCAGCGGCTGGTTTGTCATTTTGTTAGTTATAGTGTTTAAAGAATATGTTGTAATAAATGCATTGTACTTTGGAAGGTGAAAAGCAATGTCTTCCCTTTCCCACAAGACTTCAAATATTACTGCTCTGTTTGGAAGAACTCGCCCCTGTCATTATGAAACAGCTTCCAAATTTGCATCAGTTTTTGACTTGTGGTTGTAATAAAATTAAAATAATCCCTCATGCTTAGTGCAATCCCAGGGATCTCTGAGAATGGCAGACCACCCTGCAAGAGGTGATCAGCATCAGTCCTCTTCTGATTGTCTCCTGACTCTGATAGTACAGCTCCATGAAGACAAGTACAACTGCCTCTTTGCAGCAGCTGGAGTCAGACTGAAAACTGAGAGGGAGGAAAGAAAAACGTGTTGTTGTCAGAAGCTAGACTTCACTAGGACATAAGTTATTTTTGCTTTTATTTGTGGACAAAACCTTTATGTCCATGTTTCACTGTACCAGGTAGTGAAGTGCAAAAGCAAATGCATAAATCAGAAGCTGTCTACAAGCTAGGGAGAAGAAAGAAGAGACTTCCTCTACATTAATATGATTTCACACCAGCTTCCTGAGCCCTCCATTAGATCAACACTGACTCAGAAGATGAACTGGGTGGGTGCATTGAAGCACAGAATGGTTAGAGGGGTATAAACACTATCAGAAGGAATAGTTAGGTTCAGATCTGAGGCTCTGTACTAGCAGCCAGACTCAGCAATCAGTCAGCAAGGGCTAGGGATACGAATTTCATACCAGCTTTTAGCTAATGCATAAGAACCCAAAGCATTTGGGACTGATTTGAATAGGAATAGGAACAGACCTACAGAAACAGCTACAAAACACCTTATGTCTTCCTGGAATGAAAAAAACCTAACTCTTCAGGAAAATAAAGTCACCATCCTTTATTTCCTTTATTTGGTTATGGAAGAAATACTATTTCTAACTCAACTAAAATAATAAATAACGTTACAGTTGGATAAGCAAGAGGCCAGTGGGTTGGTAAGCTACCTAACACCAGTTTTATACACTCCACCGAGCAAGCAATGGACAATTCAGAGATTTTAACTCCACATAATGCCTGTTCTCAGAAGGTACCACAGGAAAAAATGAAATTCTAGTTCACTTTAGCAGAGGAAATAAGTAATAACTCAATGTCAAACAGGAAACTATTTATAAAATGACTAAATGAAAATGGACACCTTAGACATAAAGAGACAGCCAGTTTAATGGCTTGGTGGCTGTATTGTATTTTTCCAGACGGAAGATCCTTTCTTGTCTAAATGAACAGAGGATTCCAGTTTTATGAAATTAAGGCGTCCAAGATAAAACTGAAATTAGAAGTATTGAATTAGAAGTGATACTGACTGTCAGAGAATGAAAGACTATACCTAATCAAGTAATTTACATTGTATTTTGTACCTACAAGACAAAATACAGAGGATTTTTCTCTGTTTCATTACCAGGGAAACTGAGGTCTAAAGAAATCAAGGGATTTGTCCAGGGAAATATTATTCCACAAAACCTGAACTCTAATCTGCAATGGAAGGGATAGTTCTGGAAATGGAGGAACAACATGTGAAAAAATTCAAAACGAGGTAGCTGAAAAATTGAAGGTGTAACTACCTTGTTTGGATCTTAAGTATGCAGTTGTTATTTGGACAGGCTAGAGAAAAGTGCAACACAATAATTATTGTAGAACACTGATACATGTACATCTTTTCTTACTACAGTTGTGATCAGCTGTGGAAACAGCAGTGACAAATATTCCTGATTGTTTTTGGAAAAAAGGAAGTGGCTAAGTCTCTGTCAAAAGCTCTTTCTTTTGTAATACTTGACAGGTTTTTAGCAGCTAGAACCAGCTTTTTGCATCAGACAAGATGTCTGCAGATACATACACTAAAAGGGATGCTTCTATATACATACTTTGGAAATAATAGTCATGAGAAATGAAATCTTTTCTCAAAATGGAGCAAGAAAAGAGTCATATTATTTTTCAATATTGTCATGGTGATAGTAATTTTCTGTACAGGTTCTCACATAATTTTAAGAAATACTGAATATATTTCTGTGACTGTTTGTTGGCTCCAGCTAACCAGTTATCAACTCTCTCAGCATAGTAATGAAACCTTCAAGCTTTTTATCTTCCTTTTCTACTTTAGAATCCTCATCCACCTATGTTAATGTCCAACTATATTGAATGGAGATGTGTGCATAGTAGATTCCTAGTTTTCACTTACAAAAATTTTAAATTGTTGCAGAGGTTTTAATTCTGGTGTAGTCTAAAAAATTCAGCAAGCATGCAGAAGCTGATGGCATGATGTCATGGTGTATTGGTTTAGCATAAATGGTAGAAAAAAAAAAAAAACAATTGTTGATCTGTTTTGGAACTGACAGCTAAGCTGGCCAATCAGGTAAAAAGTGTACATCCCTTGGGACAC
>WBMY01003246.1:156994-179615 GCA_013397315.1 Donacobius atricapilla | reverse complement strand
CATATGAAAGGCTGCATTTGGGAAGCTCACATGATGCAGTGTCGGGCGGGCTGCGTTTGTGGGAACTGGAAGCCACAAACAGACTGTGTCTCTTGTGGAAAGTTACCAGAAGAATCAGGAGGGACTTGTCTCTCTCAAAAGACTGAATGAAAGCCTATTTTATTAAGTGCTACTGACTTAAGAGTTCTGATGTTTTGTCTCTTTGCATTGTTTTCGTGGAAAAGTAGATTGTTGCTAGGAAGGAGGGGGGTTGTCTTTAGAGGGTTTCATGGTTGGTTTTTGTTTGTTTACCTTTACTGTATGTTAATAAATCTAACTGTTTCTATTTTTAAGTTTAACCTGTTTTGCCTTTCCTTTAATCCTATTCCACTAAAATGAAAATTCAGTGAATGTGATAACCACTACACATGGTTTCAGCCCAACCAGCAGCCAAGCCCCTCCCCCACCTGCAGGACTGGAGAGAGAATCAGAAGGGTGAAAGGAAGAAAAGTCACAAGTTGAGATAAGGTCACTTTATTAGGGATACCAAAAGCCATGCATGCAAACAAAGCAAAACAAGGAATTATTTCACTGCTTCTCAGGGGCAGGCAAGTGTTCAGCCATCTCCAGGAGAGCAAGGTTCCATCGTGTGTAATGGTGACTTAGAAGACAAATGTCATCACTCCAGATGTCCTCCCCTTCCTTCCTCTTCTCCCCACCTTTATGTACAGAACAGGTCACATGGTCTGGAATATCCCTTTGGAAAGTTGGGGGCATCTGTCCCAGCTGTATCTCCTCCTAACCTCCCATGCAATCCCAACTTCCTCACCAGTGTGGAAGTACAAACAGCAGAAAAGGCCTTGGCTCTATGTAAGTCCTGATCAGCCATAATGAAAACATCTTTGTATTATCAACAGTGTGTTCAGCACAAATTCAAAATATAGCTCCATAACAGCTGCTGTAAGAAAAGCTAGCTCCTCCACAAACAAAACCAGCACCCATCATCATATAAATTTTCTGACTGTAAAATCATTACACTCCTAAAAGAATGAAAGGGCAAATCTGATCAGACTTTATGGTTCACATCTACATGGAAACATAATTAGCCTGATTTATATTATATTGTAATATATGTTTACCATTATGTAGAGATGCCTTCAGATGTCTTCCATGGTCCTGTGCAGACTCTAGAGAAAGCAGCCTCAGAACTTGCTCCATTTAATGATTGACTTGATTAGACTCAAGTAAAAATAAAAGGTGGAGGAGTAGGGACAAGGGTGTTGTGTTGATTTCAGCAAGAGTGGAGCTTTTCTTACAGTGAGAAATAGTGAAACTTCCTTGAATTAATGCTCTCACCAGCTGGAATCTAATACCAACAACATAAAAGAATCTCTCTAGTCTTCCCTTGTACGTGGACTTTCTCTTAGAGTAGTCTGTCAGAATGAGCCTTTCTCACGCTTTAATCATTTTCACAGCATTCATATTTATTTTTCACCTTCATGCTTATCTTTAGTTCACACCATTCTAGCCAGATACCAGCTCATATTTTATGTGGAGCAGTGCTCCCAGAAAAAATGGCACAGCATGCAGGAGAACAGACGGCAGCACAATGAGGACCCACAGAGAATGATAAGTGACAGAAAAGCATCTGCAATCCACAAGACGCCTCATCATCTCTAACACAGTCAGCCCACACTACGGCTTTCTAGTCCATGTCTAATGGTCAACAACTGATTTGTGTCTTCTAGCTAAACCTTTGGCCAACAGTCTGTGTATTGCTCAGGAAGAAAAAAAAAATCATTTTAATAGATCTAAAAGAAAAGAAAATAACCTTCCAGACCGCCTTTGCTTAATTTTCATGTAACAATGAACTAAAAGACAGTTTTTATAACTTAGGTTACAGGATCATAAGAAAATGTTTTAATTTCATTGCACGTATTTAGTAATTAAGTCTGACGGAGGGCTGTATGATAAGAAAAATAACAGGAGCTTTAAGAACAGCTCAATGTGTCAACATCAAAGTCATACTGCTATCAGAAACCTTCTGAAATGTGAAAAACACATTAAAAAAATTAGGATTAGATCTGAATCCTGACCTACACTTTTTGTTATTTATTAGATCAGGAATTATAAATCAATGTAAAAGAAGTACAATAATTTTTTGATCCCCTATTGGCAAAATATGGCCTTTCCTGCTGTAGACACAGATCCTAGAATTAGAAAATAAGAAAGCAAGAAATGTTTTGACATTTAAATGTTATTTCCTATATTTTGGATTGACGATATGGACAGACAGACAGTTGTATTTTGAAGCTGTAACTGTCAGATTACAAAGCCTTGAAATAAATACTATGTCAATAATAAATGAACCCTATGCTGCTGTTTCTCAAGAAAAACACTTTTGAAAATTTTGAGGTTTTGAAAAGGGCAACATCATCGCCCCCTCTCTGGGTTTTTGTTAGTTCATTGGTTGGGCAGTTGGGGTTTATGGTGGTTTATTTTTTCTGTAAGAAAGCTCTCGTTAAATGCTCCCCCACCCTTTTTTCTGCACCTTCTTGTTCCCTTGGTTATTGTACGATGCCGGGTTTACATGTTTATATCACCACTTATCACCCCGGCAGTTGGCTGAGGCATGTCCTGAACTCTGCCTTGGTGCTTTGGCACCTCGAAATTGCTGCTGAAGTTTCAGCATTAAAACATATAATCAGTTTGAGGCTTGAAAGGAAGGGGGGCTCTCTACGACCACAGGCCGAAACATTCTTTGAAGCTTAACTGCGAACAGTCCAAGGTCTGGTCTTTGAAACCCAGGGTTGTGGTCATTCTTTTTTATTCCGTACCATCCTATCAAGCACCCTGAACACTGTGTCCCATGGTGGCTGCTGGCTACCCAGTTGTCCTAGCTGCCTGTGCCGGGGATGGCTTATTGTCCCATCCCATTCTGGGCCTCTTAGATCTGTTTTGCTGGTGCCCAGGNTGACTGAGCTTTCCGGCCGGGCTTCTTTTGCTGCTGCGCTGTCGGGAAGCCCAGAGCCCGTGCCTGCTGCCCCCGCCCCCTGCGCGGCCTGAACTGGTCGTCCGTGCATTCCTGCTGCTCTCTCACGTAAAGAGCTGCTACTCCCCCTCCTCAGAGCCCCAGCCTGGCCATCCTAAAGCACCTGTATCCGCACAGGGCAGTTCCCCAGTTGTGCCAGCTGTCCCACAATGTCTGTGTGAACCAGTGAGTTCACAGGCCTGCAGCTGCATGTAATCTTCTAATACCTCCTGCCTGTTTCCTATGCTCCATGTATTAAAAAAGGTGCTTCAGATGAGAACCCAAACGTGCTGCTTCCCCAGAAAGAGCATAAATATATTCTACATGAGGCAACCCCTTATATGTCGCTGCTCAAAGTTACTTGAGTTCACTTCCATTGATGGCCAAGACTTTTCCCATGACTGTGTCTCACCTTCCTCATCTTTTACTTTTTTGTTGTTAAGGAATAGCTGCCTTTTCTATCATTCTCTGTATAAAGATTTTTCTATCAGGTTATGGTAGGAGAATTGTCTCTTTCCAACTTTATGATCAGACACTTTTCCTGCTCTCCCACTACAACTGGAGAGCTGGACTCCTGAAAATACAGGAACCTGGAGAAGACCCACTCAATGTATTCCTCCTCCTCTCTGATGCTCTGCAAGTTGCTGATCTCCTTCCACAGTATTTTCACTTGGTGGTGCAGCTCCTAAGCAGCTGGACACCTCCTGAAGGCCAGAAGATTGTGTGTCCCTTGCCTTAGCAGGAGGCTTGACACTCTCTAAATCAGGCTGCTGCAAGCATCCTTTGTCACAGGCAGTAGGAATAGTTCATTAGAAGACTCTTGCTCTGTTCTTACCTTAGCCTTATCTCTGTCTATCTGGCTGCAGCTGGAGCCCTCCCATTCCTCAGAGCGATCAGAAAAATACTCCAATCATCCTATATAAAGTGCCAGGAAGTTCAAGATTTCAAGAGGAGTTCAAAGAAGAGGAGTATAGAAGCTGCAGTGCAAACTGCTATATCTGTCTGGGCCATTTGATCTGTAGTGGGGAGTTATGATCACTGGAGTCAGTGAAAACACCTCACAACCAAGAAATACTCTCCTTGGATCTAGCTGATAGGCAGGGGTAGCATGCCTGAAACCATGTCTCTATGCACCTGGCTCAGTCATTTTCTTTATGTGTGAAACATTCTCTTTATAACATCTTGAAAAATGCATTTTCTACATTCAAAGCAAAGCAAGCAACACATATACAATAATCAGGACACAAGGACAAAGAAGTTGACAAGGAAAAGAAGGGTGAGAATACACCTTGGATTTAGACCGTGGATTGGCTACAGCTTGAAAGGTACGCATCATATCACTGTGAAAACCTAGCAGCATTCCCAGATGTCACCTCTGTGTTCTTTAAACACAATGCTGTCTGATGTTCAGAAGTGGGATACATTCCTAAATGTCTATTTTGATTTTGGTATATGAAAAAAAGGAAGCTAATATGCACTCATAACCTTGTGTGTAGATTTGTAATGATTACTTGGAACTGAGAGACCCTCTGTAATTTACCTTGGTTAACCTTCCATACACAATAGCAAAAAAGCAGTTCATATACATACTTCAAACATCAAAAAAACCCTCAAACCTAAAACCCAAAGCAAACAAACAACAAATTAAAAAATCATTAATGTTATTCCAATTCTATTTCTCTCTTTCTTCCTTGATACATGAAACCTTAATTTCACTCTTTTAAATTACAATGACTGGTTGTAAGTAAGTCTTTGAACAGAAGGCTCAGCCCTGCAATAACACAATGTGAACATTCACTTTGTAATCCCAGCCAAGTCAAGGTAATGGGATGGATCATAGTAGTAAACATTGCTACACCTTGCTTACCTAGGTCCATTTACAAGACCTAACCCTGAATGTTTGCATGGTCGGGATTATATTCTTTGTTTTCACCAGCTGCCCTATTTTCCACACTACATCTGGTAAGAAAAGGTTTGTGGCAAGGCTGTGGCACTGTCATTTAAGTTGTCACTATGAATTCTGCAGGAACCACAGACTCCTAGCCCAGAATGATAGACAGGATACCCATGTGGAGACAGCATGTCAGGGTTTGGTCATCTTTTTATTCGCTTCCAGTATTTGCCAAGTTTAATTTATTTACATTCATATATCTGTGGGAATAGATACTTTTTGAAAAAGCTTCCAATTTTACCTTGACTTCATGAGCAGATGCAGTATGTAAGTATGCAATATTTATAGAGCTGTATCTTTTTTAGTTGTGCTTCTTTGCTCTCAGTTTCATGATACCACTCCTGAATTGGCTGAGGTCAGCCAGAGGTCCTGCATCTCCACTTCTCAAGTCACTCAACACTATCACACAAAATGGATAACAGACTTCCAAAAATTTTCTTTAGCTGCTATGACTCCAGTGGCTTAGAAACCTCAGTCAGAAGAAACCAGCAGTTAGAAACCTCAGAAAGCAGCAGACAGCAATTTTTTGACTACAAGAGCAAAGGATATGCAGAAAGCTTATGTGGCCCATTGTGAAAACCTGGAATTTCTTATGAAGTGTTTCTGTAATATGTCTCTACTGTTTGAAATCCTAATGGGAAACTGAATATAATGTATTGGAGCACAGCTCACTAGACACAAAGAAACCTGGAATTATATCCTACTGGGTTTGGACGTGATATATATTCAATGAATAGTCTGAAATTGTTGAAAATGTCTAACTAGGTAATGTGGCCAAACACTACTTCTAAAAATCTGAATTAAGTCATGTTCTGAATAAACAATAAACATGAACAACCCTATTATGCACAAGACCTATGCACCAGTAAAGCTACTGCTGCACTAAACATGAAATTAAATAAAGTTATCTTTCAAATGCAATGGATTCATACAGGCAAGAGCTTATTCCTCAACTAGACAAGAGCAAACATGTGAAGATTTGTTATTTTGTGCTAACTTAGTATAAATACAAATACATGTATTTATTTTATTACAGGAATATTTGGTTTTATAACTGAGATAAAAAATATCATCACTATTATTTTGATTAATATCCCTCAGGTCTTCTGAAATGTGTCCAGAATGGCTTCATATATTTGGTATTGATACATAGAATTGATTGGAATTTTTTCATTGTGAAGTGAGAAGTCAATTCATGACAGAAGTGTTCCATCTCTGTTGGAAGATCCTTGGATTTTTTTCCACATCTGCATTGGAATCCAAGTAGTTTTGGTCTTGATCTTTGATTTTCTGGACTCATGCAAACTGTCATACCTTTACCTTAACCTCCCTCTGAAATCTGTGAATAATGATAATTAGCTCTTTTATGCACATAATTTTGGTGAGAAAAAGAATTAAAGGTGTCATTACTTATGTAATGCTACTAAAAAATATGCTGTGGCAACAAATACTCCCATGACTTTCTTGATTTATTTCTTAGGCAGACATTGGAAAAACAACAGGAGATTAAAGACTCTTTATATTAAAAATAGCACAGCTTCCCTTTTGTAGTCTATTTTGCTCTATTTTTTCTTTTTTAATAATAAGTTAAATTCTATATTAAGATTGACATTTAGAATCAGAAGACTATGATTTTTACTCTGTCAGAAAAAGTAAGTGATTAACTATCTCAACATTTTCATTTTACAAATGCAAAATGTAGATTTCACAGATAAAGCACTAAAAGCACTGTTGAATCTAAGTAGCATTTTCCCCCACATTTTCAAGAGGCAGGAAAATTAACTTCAAATTTGTGTGGCATTCAAGGGAACACAAATAAGGAATATGCATTGTTGTCTCCTGAATAGATTTGTCACATTGCTATCTAGAGTTTTTGTCTAGTGGCAGTGGAATATCAAAAAGATACTGAATAATCAATAATAGCAAGAAATTATTGAGCCATGAGATCTAATCTTTGTCTGCATGTAATTGCCTTATCAAAAGATTTGCAAGCTTACTCCTTCTGCAATATTGAATCAAGCCAAGAAAACCATGTTGTTAAGAAACTAATCCTTGTGATATGAAAATAGTGTGTAACTTAAACTGGAAATTAAAACTACAGCCCTCTGGTACTTTAGCAATGGTAAAGATGCTTCCAATGCTGTCATTGAAGCTCTGAATGGCACTTTGCAGGAGGCTTATTCCCCGTCCATCCCACCTGCTTTGTCACTCTCACAGGCAGTGCCACAGGAGTTGTATATGCAGACATCAGAATCCCATTTGTTTTGTAATAGGTATTATTTGGCACCTCATATTCTGTCTGCTGCTTTGTGTCTTTCTGCAACAGCACACAGAGCATGAATAGGACAGGATCTCCCAGCTCCCCCAGCTTATCTGATCCCTGCCTCCCATCAATGTCACAGCCCAGCAGCAGGAGAGAAGTAATTGCACCTTTCTGTTGCCAACACCCATTACAATTTGTCAGCTTTCATAAATAGTATGACTAGATGAAACATTTCTTTCTGTCCTTCAAATAATTTCATTTATTTATTGTGATGGTTTACTTTTTGATTGTATGGAAGGCATGAGACTGCTACCCTTAGCAACGAAAATGATTACATTTTTATCTGCAGATAGGGCAAGCTTCCCTACAAAGAGCTGTGTTAATTCAACTCATGCTTGGCCTGGGTACACCATTCTTTTTAGCCCAGAGAATAAAAGGCAGTTTTATTGTTCTGTCTGTCCTACATGGCGTTTCAGAAACATCAGTTGCTTTACAGTTTTGGCTTCTGCACTTACTTTCACCCTCAGAACTTAAAAGCATTGCTTTGGCAGCAGTCATATATAAAAATTGTGGCATTATGGAATCTAGTCTAAGAACACTTTACTCCTTGAAAATTATATTTTCCCTTCAAGCTAATCAAGAAACACTAGACAAAGACTTACGAATACTGCATCCCATGCTTTAACAGTACAGTGAACATCTACTTCCAGAATCACAAATATGACTCGAGCACAAAAAAATCTGAAAATTAAGCGTAAATGTATGTAGTTATAATTTAAACTTTTTTGCCATCCCACATAAACTAAAATGATGCATGTATTTTTGTTCCAATTTTTTCCCTTTATTCGTTATATAACCAAATGCAAATTGAGCCAAATATCTAATTCACACAATGAGAATGAGATAAATACAAGAGATTGAATGTAGATGCAATGACCTCTTGTTGCATATAGATGGCATATGAAGATTGAAGTGCCTTAATAAATAGCTGATAAGCTTACTTTAAATTGGACACTTACAATCTACTTTTAATTAGCATCATTAAGAGGAAGTTCAATAAAATGTAATCTTAGAAGTTATTTACAAGTTATGTAACCTACACTTACAAAGGTGCCTCTTTCTGGCAAGAAATGTAAGAAACTGTAATGAAGGGTTCATAAATATGTTTTCTTTATTTATATTTTATGTGACTATGTGCTAGTTATCATACCAAGATACATAAAAGTTTACAAACAGTAACCAGCAGCTGTGTAAGGTGCACAGAGAATGGGTCCTTTAAAGCAAAGTTTTCATGTCTATGGCAGTTTTCTTATGTTATGGGTACAAGGTAAAAATTAATATTTCTGTGGAAAAGTTTGAAAGTTTTTTGCTTCAAAGCTGTCTGGACTTGATTTTTCCATATTCTTTTGAAATAACTCATAGTGGCTGTTGTGAGAAAAGTGTGAATACTCTGCCTCTTAGCCCAGGTTTTTGATAAAAATAAAAATAAGAATAAGAATAAAAGAATAAGAATAAGAATAAGAATAAGAATAAGAATAAGAATAAGAATAAGAATAAGAATAAGAATAAGAATAAGAATAAGAATAAGAATATTCCTCACTGGGGTAATTTTCTATGTAAAACTGATATGAATTTTACAAAGCTAAAAGAATAAAAAAAATTCTCTCTTGTATTCCATCTATCCTCATTCCCACCATGTGCTACTCTGACATAAGTATCAGGCTCTGCTTTAGGATCATCATCACTCAGGTGTTTTCTATCAGGAAGAAGAAAACTCTACTTACAAAACAATTTCAAAATTTTAGTGCAGTTATGACTTGCGGTTGGTATTAGAGTCTTATTATCTCTGTTCAATCAAAGCCTGGGCTCCGGTGTATATAATGAAGTGCAGAGTAAATGAAACCTGCAGAATCTGTCTTTCTGTCTCTAAAAATCCATCACTTACAGTGATAAAAATCAGATACAATTACTTTTTTTCAAGTCATTTAACAACATGCAGAAAGAAAAATGTTTGTTTCAATCAAAAAAAACTAATAAAATTCTATTGAGAATCACAGAGGTCTCACACTGCAACAAATGTCCCAGGTAACTGGCAGAACCAGAGACTCTTGAAAAATGGAAAGTTCCCAGGTGCTTAGACACTTTTTTAGGGTGTGTCCCCAGGACAGGAAGAGAAATGCAAGATTTCAAATGTTTGGATTTTTGTTTCAAATGGAATACAATCTTCTTTCTCTTTTTTATTTTTTTTTTAATAATAAACAAACATTCATCAGTGATCTTGTAAGATGAACTGACACAACAGATATATGATGAGCACACAGCCAAAAATCAAAGTCTCAAAGCTGTCAGAGGAACAGTGTCAGTGAACAGTAAAATTGCAAAAAACTTTGAGAAAAGGAGCCACAACATACAAGCAGTCTGGGAAAAAAAAAAAACAAAACCAAAACCAGATTTTGCTGTGCAGTGTGATAAAGCAGTAAAGTAAAAAAACCCTCCGAAACTCCAGAGTGCAGAAGTCCTGAATTCTTATCACGATTCTGCTCTGCTCTGACATGACTAAGGACAAGTCAATATTCATGGTACTGTCATCATAATTTTCAACAGTTTTGTCAAAGAATTTCTCAAAACTTATACTGAGAGTCTTAGTTGCCAGACCAGGAAAATTCAATACCAGGAAGGAAATGATTGAATGAAATTTTTGAAAAATTCTAACTATGTAATGTGGTCAAACACTACTTCTAAAAATCTGAATTAAGTCATCTTCTGAATAAACAATAAATGTGAGCATTTGATTATTTGTTTATGTGAATGTATTCTGCACAAAAGCTATGAAACAAAAAATGTATTCCTACACTAAACTTTTTTTAATGTTATTTTGTCTAATTTCATTTCAATTCATTTCATTTCATCATATTAATTTAGCAGCTATTTCTTCAACAACTGTAATTATCACCCAGCCAGACGTGATATGCTTGGGGACAAATAATTGACATTTAAATATTTAATCCTCTCAACAGAAACCTGCTGACATTGATTTCCATTAAAAATAATAATAAAATTTAATATTTTAAAGACCACCCCCCTCATTTACAAATTATGTTGCTAAATATTCCTTATGCCCTTTTGAAAGATTGTCCTATTTTTCCTACACCAAGTTCACATGGTCTTTTTTTCTACATGGGAAAACTACATTGAAACAAGATTGAAGTCCTTTTGTTTACATTTATCTAATCCAACCCACAGAAATATGTAGCTGTAGAAAAGCAAACAAACAGACTACTTTAACAATTTATGTGACCAAGAGAGCAAAGTTTTAGGATTTGGTAAGCCAAAATCCTAAAGAGCAACCACCATAGAAATGGAGATCTTTTTGAAGTGGTAAATAATCAATTTTATGCTGAAAAGATGATTTCTGAGGGCTTGAGGATTTTACCCTCAGCTGGCATAAACCAGATAACCAACACAGAGGAAAGTTCTGATGCAGAGGGTGAGTGCAGGGAAGGGCTTGAGGTAAAAGAAGGTGAAAGTGATTGAGTACATCAGCTGTTACCATGCAGCCACCAGTAACTGGGCACCTTTGGGACAGCTTTTACATTTCCATTAGTGCGTGGTTTTTGAAGAGGAACTTAGAAGTGAGTGGCCCTAGAGTTTCCTCGTCACAGAGCTGTGATTTCTACAGTCTCAGCCCATTAATGTGAGCAGGTGGGTGTCCATGTACAAAGATGAAGTACTAAAATATGAAAAAAACACATGATTCTTCTTTTTTTTTTTCCTTCTGTACGGGAAAGCATGCACAATGGCAATAGTCTGAAGTACTCTACTTGGATAAAACTATTTTTAAAAATTAAAAATGCTTATTTGTTTCTTATTTGTAAAAAAGTCTTATTTGTATCAAAAAATTTAGAACAGTGGATCATATTGCAGAACCTGGGGAAAGCAGTGGCAATTCAGTTCCATGAATTTTACAGCCATCACTTTGTTATCTCCTGTAAGTTCCAAATTTTATTATTTTCCCCATATTGTGTTCATGTGACTGCAACTTACAGTTTTATGCACTGTATCTTGCCTTTAAAAAGGACTGCCAACTTTTCAGAGCAGGCATAGTGTGTTCCTCTGTGCATAATCTATCCAGCTGACCAGTGCTCCAGCTCCAAATACAAACATGAGCACAATGTAACAAGCAGAGCAGATCATGTATTTAAGGGGGGTAGGCATAGCAGACCTGTGTCCCTCTTCATTGTACCACAATTACTTTAGCATTTTCAAATTATGTTCACTACTACTACAGTGGCAGAAGCAAACTTTGGTTACTGAAGATTCAGCTTTGAAATCTGTCTTTTAATGACTTTATCTAACAATACATCAGACATCAGCTTGTGTGTAGTACAGAGCATCATAAATATTTCAAAGTATTAATTGTCATACACAGACTTTTGTAGATTTAGAATTAATCTAACAGCACCACGGAAGGGGCCTGAAATGAGCTACTATAAGCTCAGCTACAGAGGAGGTAGGTGTTAAAATTTCTGTTTTGAGAGGGATCCCAAGTCATGGCAATTCTGAAAATTTCTGAGATGCAAATTTTAAGGGTAAAGCATTTATATCAGTGATATGAATAAAAGGATAGATATGAAAAGTAATGTAAAATCAAATTTTTATATGCAGTCTAAATGGGTTTAGAGCCTGGCTTTCAAAGGTCATATAGACCTAGAGAGTTTGCAGGTATTCAGTGCTTTGGAAAAATAAAGACCTATGAGCTTCAACTCAGAAATAACCATAGAAGAGAGGATGAACACTAAGTGATAGACCAAAAATGTGAACATACTAGGTATTTCACAGTTTCAAAGCGAACAAAATACTAGGTCTCTCTGGTACACTGAAGTGCTTCATTTCTGAGAAAGGGCATCTTTATGACCCTCTGAGAAAGAAGTAGGACTATTACAAAATGTTGGAGAGATTTCCATAAAATTAGATTTTGGTCTTTCATAATACGATGATAACTAGAAGATATTTTCAAAGTCAGCAAAGGCTTTTTGGCATCATGTTTCATGTTGGCATCATTCATCCGTGTTAAGGGAAATTGTGGGTTTGTTTTATTATTCACACTTTGCTCATTGAGCTCTTCTTCTAAGGTATAATGTCTGACTTATTATATGAGTTTGAAACAAGCGTATATTACCAGAAGTATTTTATTAGTATAATATATGGTGAGGATAGAGTTTTAATTTTAATCCTTGTTTTTTCCTAGGCCAATGATTTTTATGTTAAATATAATTGAAATTATATTTATTCAAAACTATAACCTACTGTTTTACTCATTTATGAAGCTGTAACTAAGACAAGAGTCACACAATCATATGTAGAAAAGAGTATAGAAATTCTTCTGTCTCAAATGGGTACACTTCTAAAATATAAGCATGGAGATTTGAACTGAAAGACAGGTTGCTCGCCAACTCTAAATAAGGCATAATGTAAATTCAGACACAAATAAATATGCATTTTTAGTATCTGTTTCAAGTTGCCACAACCAGTTTGGATGCCAGCAACAGTGTATGAGCCAAAACAAAAACAGTGGGTAGAAGAAAGCTGGTGCAAACAGATTGGCATCTACTAACTTGCAGATGCTGTGGTTTGCTAACTATCTGACTATTTTGGTAGAACATGGCATGTATCCAATGCAAACTTCTTTAAAAAAAAAAAATAACCAAACAAACAAAACATGGAGCATAATGAGAGACCAAAAAATATAAGTTCGTATCTCTGTTACTGCTCAGAACTCTGTTTCTTCTATCAAAACATCAAGACATTTACATTCTAGAGATATTAAAAACTCTTCACTTTATATATGCACCTTAGGTTTTTCTGCAAAGAAAACCAGAAGCTTTAAAGATACTGCTGGTTAGATAACTACACTTTATATTTAAACAATATTAAGAGTGGAGAAATAGGAATTTCTGAAGGTAGGATGCTTTTTGATTATTTGTAAATATAGCTATAGGCTTTATTTAAGCCATTTTGAGTTGTTTAGATCTGTCCATTACAGGAGGCTCTGAATGGCTTTGGTAGATTAAACTACTTCATTTAAGAGCAGTCATAAATCTACTAAATTACACAATCAAAACAGCAAATAAACAGGGTATACACACTGGTCTTTAGTCCTTCTGTCCTTAACCTCACAACCTCTGGTGAATTATAACCAAACCTTCATACAAGAATTTTCCTAGGAATTCCTATCCTCAACCAAGCCAGAAAAGGCAGCAGCTGATTCACTCCTATCATTGTGTGCACCACTCATTCTGGAGCTTTGAATGACAGAAGATAAAATGAACTACAGAACTGAAATCACATCTCTGCCTTCGCAGGGTTGGCACATTCACAGGGATAAATCTAAATTTACACTGGGCCCTCCATATAAGGCTGAATTAAGTTCCATTGCCCCAGGGAAAAAAGTTGCCCACAGTGCACTTGCTCAAATCTTAAGAAAAATACCTTAATTTCTTCAACTGACTAATATTATTTCATCTTCAGAATACATAAAGTGACATGAGTGATTTAAATGGGATTAATTCAGGAGATTTTTGTATTCCAGAACAACTTTATTAAAAAGTGGATGGACTAGGATTATTGTGTTGCTTCAACCTCTGTTTCAATGAAGGAGAAAGCACAAAACCATCAGCTGAAGCAATGGAGTGCTAAAGACAACAGAAGATAAATACATATTTCATGCTGCATCAACGCACAAAAACCAAAATGTTTACTTCTTTCTCTTGATCAGGGTGCTCTGACATATGATCATCATTTATAAAACACATGCATATATTCCAAAGAAATCATAAATCAGAAGGAAACTGGGTAGGATGCTGGAAGCCGTCTGAAGTGGCTGAAGTGGTTCTTAATTATCAAGAACCCCTCCACAGTAACAAAGATAACACACTCAAAACCATTGCCCCAAACTCGATGTTCTCTGCTGTATCCTTTAAACAGGAATGAGAACGGGGACTGTGCTGAGGAATGGAGAAGGAAACTCTGAGGAAGTTACCCATTGCACAACTTGTCCTATGCCTGAGTATTCCTCACTGAACAGAAACAGCAATTCTGCAATGTGCTCCTTACTCATACAGAACTCATGCATTTGATCCTTTTCTGTTTCATAAAACACCTTAGCTGAAATGGAGAACTAAGAGAATTATGAAGAACAATTCTAAAATTCAACCTGCATCCTTCCACTCTTTTTGATGTTAAATCCTGAAATAATTTTGAAATTCTTAGTGATTGTTTATTTTACACATGTAGAAATTTTAGGATTCTTTAAAAATTATTATCTGCTTTCCAAACACGTAATGAAAGAATATATCAAGGAGCAGAGCATACATTGAGGTGAAGTAGAAGATCATGAAAACATAGACTGGGAGTACCCTTGATCATTAATGTATGCTAAAGCAACTAAGAAGTTTCTAACTCAGAGGCATAACATTTAGTGTGCATCCTTGTGAAACATTTGGGGGCAGGGGGCTTTTTTCCTGTTTTCACTTTTTGTTTTAGCTCATAAGGGTGTTTTAAAGAAAACACCCTCCCTACCGAAATCACTTTTGCAATGCCTTGTTTTGTAACTGAATCGGACTGAAGAAATATTCAGAGATTCAGACTGTCAAGAATTGAATTCTGAATTTCTGAAATAACAGATACAATCCAGGGATAGTGTCACTAGCTGAACCCTACCGTGAATATTTTTAATTGCCCTTGGCAAACATTGTAGAAGGAGGTATTTAGAATGCTCGGCAGAAAGTCACCTGTACATTCTTCTCAACAAGATGAAGTGGCATTGATGTCTCCTGCCCAGAACACAGAAAAATCATGACCAGTAGTGAAGGTAATAAAATTATTCTGATATTATTTGCATATGATGTATGTAAATCATAACCTTAAATATTGATAGCAGCAAAGATAATGGGCACCTTAAAATGATCTAAAAAGGAAAAAAAAAAAAAGGAACAAAAGAAATAACACCTTCTCAGTCCTGAAAAATAACTTTTGCTGCATTTTGAGTCCATCTTTGTTTAAAATCAAGTTTTTGCCTAGAGATTTATAATCAGACTATATTATTTTATTCAGCTCTTGCTAGATATTTGCCTGGAGCATATCCTTCAAGAAACAAAGTTCTCTGCCTTCTGCTTTGCACACATTGCAGTAAACTGTAAAGAAAAAACTGCTCATAGGCATGTAGCTGATAAAGCAAAGATCACCCCCAGTACTGGGACAGACCACATCTGTATCCAGGTGTTATCTCAGACCTAGGACGAGGTTGACCAAGAGGGGGGAAGCTGACAAAAGTGTGGGAGAAGAATGTATCACTGATAATGGTCACAAAGAATACAGAATTTATGGACCACAGGGAAAGCCAACACAGCAACTGTGCTCAGTTGCTCCAGTTGGGTAAAAGGTAATTCTGGCAGGGGGAGATTGTGACCCACTGACCCCCAAGAAACTCACTGACTCAGAAGAGAAAGACTGAGCATAGGATTAATCAGCATTAGAAGTGTCAGAATAATTTAGCCCACAGAGTAAGAAAACTGTGTAGCCAATGAGCACTGACTCTTTTGATTGCTAAGAAGTGTAAATAGTGAAAATTTTTTTGGGGACCTTCACCATGGCAAAGCTAAGGGTGAATGACCACTGGGACGTCACTGCACTCACAGACAGGGAATATTTTCTGCTTGATCTCTCCCTCCCTCTCTCCCTCCTCTGTCTCTCTCCTACTCTCTCCCTCTCCTTCTCCCTCTCCCTTTTCCCTCTCTCTTCCCCTCCTCTCTCCCAGCCGTCTCACCCTCCTTCCCTCCTCCCCCTCCCCCGGCCTCCCTCAGTGCTTTCTGTCACTCCATCTTACATTTCTTGCGAAATAAAAATCTGTATTATTGACTTTGGCATTTGGTTTCAGTCCCACCTTACTTTGGGCAGAGGCCTCTCTCACTAATCAGATCTTAACAAGGGAGACAGCCTGCTTCACCCTGGCCTTCACCACAGGCTGCAAGGGAACCTCTGCTCCACTGCCTGGAGCACCTCCCCTCCCTCCTTCTTCACTTGGCCTTAGTGACTACCCTCCTCCAGTTGCAATATTTTTCTGCACAGTAACATTTTTTCCCTTTAGACTATTTTATCCCAAAGGTGACACCACTGTCACAGATGGGCAGAGCCTTGGGAACATCTTGGAGCCCATTTGTCTCCATTAAGTANTGACTCAGAAGAGAAAGACTGAGCATAGGATTAATCAGCATTAGAAGTGTCAGAATAATTTAGCCCACAGAGTAAGAAAACTGTGTAGCCAATGAGCACTGACTCTTTTGATTGCTAAGAAGTGTAAATAGTGAAAATTTTTTTGGGGACCTTCACCATGGCAAAGCTAAGGGTGAATGACCACTGGGACGTCACTGCACTCACAGACAGGGAATATTTTCTGCTTGATAGCAGTTTCTCACAGAAGCCACCCCTACAACCGTCCCTACCAAAACAGTGCCACACAAACCCAATACAGTACTGTCCATACTGAAAAAGTCAGTAATGTATCATTTTCCTATAGAAGTAACATAACTAGCATCAGTGAAACTGACTATTGTTTGATAGTTACTATTTTTACTTTTTACTTCTTCTTTAATTTTACTTATTATTATTCCTGGAACAGTATTCAGTATTTAAATCCTGGTATAATGATCAATTTTTTTCTATTTCGGCATTACTTCAGTTGTCACTGCCCTGTTTGTGGGGCATTCTGAATGGTTGAAGGTTTTTAACACACCATTTAACCTACATATTTGTATAGGTGATAATATAATTGTGCCACCCATGCACAAGACAACCTTATTGTGTACTATTACTACTGTTACTACTGATAATAATTGCAATGACCCGTTACAACTAATCATGTGTATTGATAAACCCCATTTAATATAACGCAATGTACATGTAATGTACATGCAATTAACCCCATTTATATACTGAGCATGAACTTCTATGGTGTGGAACATCCCTTTGGCCAGTTCAGGTCCCCTCTGCTGGCCATGCTGCCACCCGGATTCTTGTGCAACTCCTCACTGGCAGAGCATGAGCCACTGAACAGTTCTTGACTCAGGGTGAGCAGAGCTTAGCAGCAGCCAAACCAGCAATGTGTTGTCAACATAATTTTCACACTGAATCCAAAACACGGCACTGTACCTGCTACTAAGCTGAAAACTATATCAGCTGAAACCAGGACAGATACATTGGACACCTCTGAAGAAATGCTGTTTTCAGTTAGACACCTGTGAACTTTACAAGGACAGAAGCAGCTTGGGAATGTGGTTATAAGAAACCAGTAGTAGCTTAAAAAACTAAGTTAATCCAAATCCAAGGAGAATAGTAGTGAAAACTACATTTTTAATGCCTATTACAAACTTCGGGGCTCATACTAAAATCTCACTAAAGGTCTGTGGCTTTTTTATGGAAATCTGTGCTTTGAATTTGTGCATTATCAGTTCCATTACAATTCCTCAACCTAAATCATTCGGAGTATTCATTAATTATTAAAAAAGTCTGCTGGTTATAACAAAGAACAGAGTTCTGGATAGAGAAAATGTCCTTATTTTAGGAATTCGAAACTATGCAGCTGGAGTGTTGAAGTATCTTTAGGCTGTTGATATGAGGTGAAAAAGGGAAACTTGAGTGTTAACAGAAAACCACAAGTCAGAGAATGGGACTTTCCACATATGCATGGCAAGCTCATTGTCCTCCAAATTAAGCTACTTTTCCAACATACTGTGAAAGTGCTTTCTGAGTTTTGTTAAGCTTAGAAATTCCAGCTTAGAAAATGAATCTTGTAGTGCACAGAGAAAAAAAAAATTGATTTTCTCTCCTTTCTGCTTTACCTATGAATATGATTTCTGCATTAAATATAGTCACAGACTTGGGGTCTGAGGTGAGGATGGAAATTAATAGTTCTTCTTATTGATCCTCCACACTTTGTAACCACTCACTAGATTACTCACGACATCATCACTTGACTATGAAGTCCTGCTGCAGCCAGACTCTCACATAAAACCCAGCACCGCCTGCAGCGTGCTGAGTTTCAGCAGCGATTCACTTTCACTCACAAACCAATTTTATTGTGGCCTGAACTGCAAAGGGAAATCTTGGCCTTGTGACAGTCAGAGAGGATTTTGCCAACAGATTGCTAGGCTGTGCATTCATTGGTTCTTCCTGCCACCAATTCTCTTATATCAAGATGCAGAGAAACTAAAGCTGAAGGGATGTTGAGCCAGATTTTCATGTGGTATGTGACCAGGTGCGTATTTCATGCACTCTTTCAACTCCTTCTCAGCAACTACTCTAACATCAAAACATCCTGCCAAGAAATTAACTGTGTGTGCCCATACAATCTATTTACACACTTCTTAGTTTTCCCCTCCTTAAAAGCCTGGTCAATCAGTATAGAGTATGGTCAAAAGCCTGACTTCAGCAAAGTGCCTCTGTCAGAACAAATCACCAGATTAAGTCACGTCAATAATAAGTCATGACACTTAAAATATATTTAATTTGAAAGTAGGGTTTGTTTGGGTTTTCTTTTTCTGAAGAACATTAGGTGCTTATAATTCTAGTGGTAATCTTTTGCGATGCTACATCAAAGACTTCTACTCAGAGTAGAACATTATTACTAATATACATAGAAAAGCCCATGTGTGAGATAGAAAGACTTGCATACATACACTTTTGCAGATATGGCCTGGTAGTCACCTTTGGTAGGAACTTCTGTCACTCAATTAATTAGCTAAATTATCAAATGCATCAGTAGTAGGCTTTGTGTATTATGTGGTTTTTATTTTCTTCTTTTTCTTTATTTTCTGTGCATATTCCTGGAGCCTTTAAGTATGTCCAACACCTATTCAAATTAGTGATGGGAGCTGGCATGGAAGCAAGAAAGAATTTATTTTTGAAATGAAGACCAGCTTCAAAGACTTGTTTGGCTTGGGGTTGGTTTTTTTTTTCACATATTTCAGCTATATAGAAAAATCACCTGGAGCTCTTTTTCATATTTTCATTTTTTGATAGGAATTTTAGTGTTGATGGAAATATATTTTCTCATAGATTTTGCCTTGCTTTATCCATTTACAAAATATACGATCAAAATGCACTTATCTCACAAGACCAAGAAGACATCAATTTAAATTAATTCTAAGATATTTGACTGAAAGGCATTTTGAAAGTAAAAGATAGTTTTGCATTAGAAACAAATTACTTGAACTGTGTAACCAAAATAAAACAAATATGCCAGTCTATTTATCTGTCTTTAAATAATTTCTTGTCCAAAAGCAAGGACTTGTCTTCTAAAACTTTTTATTTCATCAAAATGTTTGTGAGTTTATCTTCTTCTAAAGGAAATAATGAAGTCCACAATGCCCCTGAGATTACAGGTTAATGTGAAAAACAGGGTAAATTTCCTCCAGCAACAGTCTCATGGTGATGACTGTACATGTACTAATGCACATTTCTAACTGTAGTCCTTCTAATGAGCTTGCTTCCTCTTCTGTTCAGAAAACAGCCTCCAGAGTGGCTTCAGCAGTTCCTGGAAGAGAAAAAGCTCTTTGCCATGCAAACAGATAAAAAGGAGTGAACCACATATGGGTATTTCTCATTATGATGAAAAGCCTTCCCATAAGGTCTTCTCTTATCTAATGGATGGGGTATGGAAGGAGAGGAAAAATAAAGGCAAAGTTATTTCTCAAATGTAGTGTTATGATTCACGTGCTTCTTGGTAATTGTTACAATGGATAAATAATGCAACCCTTCAGATTATTGACAATTTGGATGTCTGATTTTATCAGCCACCAGCTACATGTTATCTCATCACAACTCTCATCTGTCTATTTACTTTCTGAGTCAAAATTTCTTTTTGATTTTATAATCCTTTGACTTTTAAACTACATTTTGTATTTTCACAATACGTGAGGTTCTTTTCTTTACTCAGTTCAAGATGGATGGCTGCAGAGGACTGGCATGGAACAGCAGCTGGAAGGACCAAACTGAAAGTTAGCACCCTTCCTACACAGGAGCTCCCAAGTGAACATAGGTACAAGCCGTAATAGAGTTGCTGGCATTTTGGCCCCCTACATTTCCTTGAATACTAACTTTGCAGGAGTGGATGTTCACAACAGTAGCAATTGTAACATCACAGAACACAGCGAAATCAAATACCTTTGCTAGGAGTGAGGGGAAGGATGGCATTCCCCTGATCCCTATACAGACATGAAGCGGAGTGAATCTCTCACTGCATTTTAACAACTGGACTTGGTGTGAAAGGAGCAGAAACTAAATGACGTGGCATGTATGTCATTGAGCTAAGTACATATATTACAGAATAATCAGGTCATGCTGTTACACCATTAGCTATTGTCACAAAGATCCACAATGCATTTTTTAGCTCTCTGGAGTACTGTTTGCTGACATGGTGTATTTCCTACTACTAAAGGCTGAGTAACTCTGTGTTTAGGATAGGAATTTACTAACAAAAAAAATGTACATATTTTATTTTAACTCTCTCTTCCAGATGGTACCTGAGGATGTACTGGCCCCAAGGCAGAAGAGAAAATTTGAAACTGCTTACATAGGATCCCAAAATGAAAGACAGAAAAATACAAGCCAACCCCTGTCATTTCAGGTAGGAAATATACATGCTTTTCTGCCACAGGTGTGCTTGTAACTCAAGTGAGCAGTTCAGCTACACTGGGGATGGTAAATCAATGTCACATGAATTACAAAGAGAGATTTAAAGCAAAAAGCCTAAGTCATCTCATCTTGGCAGAAAGCCAAGACTAAACATTTATAATTTACTAATATTCACTTTCCAGAATCCAGAATGAAGACATATTTCTACCCAAATCCAGACTGAACAATAATGCTTATCTAGATATTTATTTATTTACTGTAATTGTATTAATAAAACAAAACACTTGAATATCTATGGAGACAATATATTCTCAGCAAGTTAGATCTAAAAATAAATCCATACACATGAACTGAAATAAAAACGTTAGCCATTTTCTTAGAGGACATAATAAGAAAACCATAGCAAATGGATTCTACTCTGATGATATTTGCATTGGCTGATTAAAATCTGAGGGTATGACATTTGCCTAGCAGCTAATGAGAAACTAATTGTTCTTTGTTTGTCATATGTTATATAAATAACATCGACCCAAAAACACAGATTGTGAGAGCACAAAATCTGTTGAAATAGTGAAGACAGATATGCAAATGGGCAATGCATGTTTTTAGAAGAATTTTGGCCTTGAAGTATCTCATAATTAGACACTGTAATGACTCAGGAGATAAAACCTTATATCGATACTTTGTTCAGGTTCAGCTATATGTAAACTGGTATAAAACGTTGAAAAGGAGGTGAGCATGAACAACCTCCAATAAGAAGAAAAGAAAGCTCTCAGTCAGAAATTTAGGTAATCCATGGTAATAAACATGCTGCTATATTATTAGTATAATTTTTATTCTGGAAAGAATTTATGAATACATCAGTAGGGTAATTAAAGAGAAATCTTTACTATCTACTATATTGTTCTATATTAATTACCTTTTTCTTTCATTCCCTACATTTTTGAGGGACAGAAATCTTGTCAGTGCAAATGTTTCCTTTTTTAAAATATGCAATCATTCCAATCTCCCCAAAATCCAGACAATATTGTGGAAATTCACTAGTTTTCCAACGGTCTTCAGTAACTTAAAACTGGGCAACCATAGAAGCAGGATAGAACGGTACAGAAAAATCTAAGAACAAACTAAAGAAAAGTTACTTTCAATTTAATACCCCCCACAGGGTACAGCAAAATCACCCTGGACTTCACTAGCTAACAGGGCATAACATTAATGAAGCAGAGTTCCTGTAAAAGCTGCAAAGAGATTAGGGACATTATGAAATAGGCAGAGAAGGACATGGCTTTCAAAAATTTTCAAGAAGTACTTGCCCTTGCTAGTACTACAGGACTTTTGCTTAGATGGTCTTTTGGAGCGAACATACCCAGTATACACTTTCTGCGCAAAAAATAAGAAGGATAGTATTGCTCAAAATAACTTATTTTTTTAAAAAAGCGGGGGACTCAGAGAAGGGTCTTTTCCAGACACGACAGTTTGTGTGGATGCGCACGTGGCATTTGACTGTGAGAAACTTCTCTTCCCAAACATGCACAGGCAGCATCTCCCTGGATCGGACCCCACTCACTGAACTGTGGCTGTTACCCCCTCCCCAGCTCCAGCCACGGTGTCGGGCGCAGGGGAGGCGTTTCGGACAAAGGCCGGGAGGGTGCCCGGAGGCTGGCACAGGTTGCCCAGGACAGGGCACAGGGCGCAGGCCGGCGGGGGCTGC
>WBMY01003246.1:139425-156730 GCA_013397315.1 Donacobius atricapilla | reverse complement strand
TGGAAACCGCGCCGAGACGGGGCTGTGCCTGGCAGGGAGCCCCGCCGCCCTCCTGGGGAGCCCTCGCAGGAGGAGCCGGGCAGTGCCGTGTGCGGCCTCGTTCGTCATTTACTTATTCATTTATTTAACCGCACAAACTAATCTAATTTTCTTAAGGGGTGGGTGCTTAGAGCCGCTTGAGCCGTCTAAAGAGACAGCAAGTTTCCTCGCTTCATGATTACCGTACGTAACTCCGCTCGTTGCAACATTGAGCAGTTAGGTGAGAATTTATGTCGCCTAGTAGGATGTAATAGTTAGCTTGCGCCGACCTCATTCTGTGGATATCAGAATAATAGAATACAGGGAGTAGCAGTAAGTATTACTTAATTTCACCATTACTTAAAGCAATACGGATGATTTTCAGCAGTTCTAAATCTAGTCGCTGTTCCGGTGACACTTTTAGACTGTTGTTGAAAGGACCAGAATTTACCTGTAGCCTAAAGTGAGGTACTCTACAGTCAAAGAGAGCAAAAGAAAGGGAGAAAAAATGAAGTCTGCCCTGTCTGCGAAGACTTCAAACTATAAACTTCCTAGCTGTACCTATAGTCGGGGTTAATTTTTCCTAATTTCCTACTTTTTTGTAATCATTTCTATTTATTAAACAAGGCTTTGGTTTATTTTGTTTTTTAATGTTGTCTATCCAAAGACAGTAATGTTTAGATTGATATTTTCCACAAATACAGCTAGGTAAACATTGAAGTATTGCAGGATTAGTTTGCAGTATCTTCTGTTCAAAAACACTGTTCTCCCTCTGAAAAAGTCAGTAAACTGTTAAATATGTGAGTAGATTCAGTTTAATATTCATTGGGATTTGTAACTTCTGCACAGTTTTGTCCTGCATTGGCTGCAGTTAGCTGAACCCTTCTTAGAGACTGCAGGTGGTAAACCGTACATGTATTTCTGTAGCCAGAAATCTGTATTTCTTTTCTTCCTATCATAAGGGCTGTTTCTCCCCCAACATGTATTAACATTTTCCTTTTATAGCAATGACACAGAATTTAAGTGCTGTAAATATTTATAATTTTTATGCCTTCCCTAATGGCCCACCTTTTATTTTCTTCATTTTAAGCACTAAGCAGGAGAAAAGTGGTGAGCATGGGCAGGAAAGGATGTTGAATTTGTCAGGAAACTCACCTAACTAGAAGGGAACTCACTTTTCTTGCAAATATTCTCCACAAATGTCATTAAGTTCCTGGGCAGGGAGTGGATGTGTTTACCTGTGCCCATGGTTAGTCTGTTTTTGCATCACATTTCACACAGATGCTCTCAGACACAACAGCAGCAGCCACCCTTTGGTGCTTTTTGTCCAGAGCCCACCCATTCGGCTGCAGTGCCTTCATTTACCCTCACCTGCATCTGGTTGTGGAGGTATCACAGGTTATGCATTAGTGACCCTGAATGTTAAAAAAAAAAAAAAATCTCCAAACCACCACCACCAAACAAAGGAAACAAACAAAAAATCCCCTGAGAAATCTAAGAATGCTGTACATTAAACTTAACCAAAACTGCTGAAATGATTGGCAGCCAAGAAAACTGGAAGAGTTGAGGATAGATTTGATAGATTTATCTTGCTTGACAGTGGCTAAGAATTTGTTTGTCTGAGTAGATAACTGTAGAGGAAAGATTTTATTTTCCTCAATAATTAGAAATACCGAGGGGAAGAAAGTCTGCATGCTTGTGCAAACACATTGTGTATGCTACCTTCCGGAAGAATATGTGGATGGGTGTTCTGGTGAAAGTGTAACTGAAAATCAGAGCAATGCCTGTGAGCAAAATGTACACAGAGACTTCCTGTGTGAAATTAGTAGGGGCAGGGTGGGAAGCCCATGTACGCACCTTAGAGCAGACAAGTAGGAAATCGGTTTAAATTCTTCTGCTATCACACTTCCTAACTTCAAGGTCCGGCCTTAGTGTGAAAAATGAGAGTTAAAATTGAAGGCCAGCAGCAAAAGTACCAGAACTACACCAAATGAGAAAGATTTTCTTAAAAATTTATGGTAAAGGTGATTTTCTAGAGCTTCCTGGTCACTCTCTTCTGCTTCTTCAGGACTTTCTAAATAATTCTTTAGGATTATTTCCTTCCAAAACTACCTAAGATCTTTGAAAGCCCCTGTCAGTTGCTAGATGCCAAGTACCAAAAATGCACAGAAGACATTAATATTTACTCTGTTAGAATAATTAATTACATCAATAGTTTCATATTTGAAACACTTAACAAAACAGGGTAGCAAGAATCTTTTGTTTTAGAGCCTTAGTATAACTAAAAAAGTAAAAATAATAAGATCAGTTCAAATTCTTTCCTTTCTGCCAAAGTCTTGATCTAATCAATACTTTGAAAGCTTCTGTTTTGCAGATTATATATAATCAAAGCATGAGTTCATATTGAATTACTTGCTAGTTCAATCACTAATTTTCAGCAATGATTCTCCTCAGAAGAGAGGTTGAAATTTTGGGGGTCAAAGTTCTAAATGGCATTGCTTTGTCTATTTTTACAGAAGAATTGAAAGTAATGGAAAAATAATATTGCAGCTGTTGCAGGGTTTCCATCTTCAAATAGTGCAGATGTCTCTTAGAGATGTGAGAATCTTTTAAAATTTATCTTAGCTTCAGTCATGAAGTAACTGCAGCACCTTAGGTATTTTAAACTTAGTTAATTGCATACTTAAGCCTACCACATTCTAAGATTTCACATGCAGGAAAAAAAAAATCGCATTGCTTTGTTTAGGAGGTATCTGGGTCTTTTTAGGCAAATATTATTAGAACCGGATTTTCCTAACCTAAATGTTTGGTGATTCATATAAGGAAAGCTGTAAAAAAGGAAGCAACTCACCAAACTTTAGACATGCTCTTCATGCTCTTAGAGAAATGCATAGATCTTTAATTTTCTTTGTACTGGAAATATCATGAATGTGCTTCCATTCTATACTTATAGCAGAGTATTGGTGGGTACACTTGAACAGATACATGCCTCATATTTACTACAGAGAACTAAACATTTTAAGTGTTGCCTAGTCCTTGAAATTAAAATCTTTAAGCATTATGGAAGTGCAAAATACATTATAATATACATGTAAGAGCTCTAAGTCACCAAGCCTTTTAAAACCTCATTGTTTGAAACTTGTTTTTTCATGTATTGGTGACAATACGATCAGTACTTCAAATTTCCGGCATTCAGAAACATCTGGCAATAGAAGAAAATGTACTTAAGTATCTGTGAAGGAGACTCTGTATTGAAATGAAACCATTTAGGTGGTGGAGAGTGGGATTCATGACAGCTGTGTTTTTCTTGGAAGTTCGCTTCACAGTTACTTGCCCTGGGAGTTGTTTGGTGCCATAGTGACAAAAATGTCAGCCTAGTCTACCTCAGCAGAAATAGAGCTGTATGGATTAGAAATTGTAGATATAAAAATTGGGGTAATGTGACCAGGGTGTTAGTCTACTGAGTAGTCAGCAAGTAGTTATTATGGCTAGATAAGTTGTTTCTGTGAAATGTAGAAGGTACTGTTGACCAGTCTGTTTGAAGTGTTGTGGTGCTGTGCTTGTCTTGGGGTTATGAAGAGAGTACTCCCTTCCCCTATGCACCCGATGCTTATGTTAAATCTGAAAGTTCAAACTGACTTCTCTTCTAGAGATGAAATCCTTATGCTCAGCTGTATCTATGGCCACAGAAGTGCAAAACTGGCACATTTCTGAGAACTGCTTTCTTTTAAAAGTGTAAGATCTAAATACTTGATGTCATTATCAGTATCAAGAGATAAGGTTACATATGGCCTCGACATTAGGACAAATCTCCAAATACTGCAATTTCAAACATATTTTTCCCTCTGAGAGCCCAGTTTAATGTGTATAAATTGCTAGCTGCTTCAGTGGCTACTTTTTCTACAATGTGTCCTGGCTGCTGGGGTCAACATGGTCTAAAGTAAAGCCAGTTACTCCCTCTAGGCATGATTTTACACTTTCTTGTTCCTGCAGCCCTAGCGACCATTCAGGCAATCTGCAGAGGTGATAATTTATAAACAGAGTGGCAGGAGTGGGCATTGAGACCCAGGGCGTACAGGATGTTATTTTTAGCCAGTATTTACTAGTGAATCAAAGTTTTGGTTCTGAGCTGTATGAAGCTTTTAATGCTTGGAAAGTTCACTTGGTCTTTCTAGTTACTAAGTGTTCATTAAAGCAGGCTGCGATATTTAATCCAGATGATGTAAGTTGTTTTAGTGTAAGTGTTGAAATATAACATTAAAATATTTTAATATATTAATAAATATATAAAAAAGTAAATTAAAAAAAAATAGGCCAATTTGGGAGGGGAGAGGAAGAGACAAGAACAAAGTTCCCAGAATGGTGTCCCACCATCAGTTATGATTTCTTTAAAAGTGAGTGACCACTGGATTTTGAATTAAACTGAATATGCTGTGGTGAGTTTTTACATCCCATGGCACACTATGTTGTTCAAAACATGCAGCATATGAAACAGATGGCTTGGGAAGACTGTCAAAAAAACCTGCTGGGCCATCTCTGGTATACCTTTAAGCAAAAGAGAGAATGAATAAGCGTGCTGTAATTTTTGGCTTTAACACAGCGTTCAGGAAGCTCAGTTTCTGAAGGCCTGCTTACTCAATCACAGTTACAGATATAAAAACATATCTATTTGAGGGTAATAGAACAGTAAGATTATTTGAAATTGTGGGCATGAAAGGAAGAATGGAAAATTCCAAGGGGAAAGGGGGCAGACTTTTTTTCAAGATGCTTATCACGGGACTGAGCAACACAGAAAAATAAATTTAATCAGGACTTTCACATGACATCTTTAAATATTTTTATGTACAATGTAGTAGCAGATAAGTCCTGCAACCTCTAACTTTTTTTTTTTAATTATGATTTCAGAGGTCTCCTTGTGAATGTAACAGTTGTGCCTCTAAGACCTGCTTGGTTATGGTTTCAAAATCTCTAAGCATGTAGAATCTTCTAAACAAATGCAAGCAATGTATTTTGTACCAGAGGCATAAAGATCAGACCCTACTGTACAAGTCTAAGTCCACAACACAGTGTCTTTTTTTAGGAGCTATTTCGTGTACTGGTATTATAAATAGTAAGCAATCCAAATTCCTCATTTTCTTGTCCACAATAAATTTTTAGAAGTAGCTGTTTTCTTTCTTTTTTTTTTTTTTTTAAACACAGTCCTGCAGCTGCATACTGTCTTATTTAACCTTGACTGAGAATAACTAGATCTAGTATTTCAAGTCACAATTACTAAAAGTAATAAATATTTAGTAGTATTAAAAAAGCAGTTCCATCTTTGAATTCACAGTTTACTGAAATGAAAATTTAGTTCCAGAAGCTAATATTACTAGGTAGCTGTTCAAAATGTGGACATTACAGCATAAGGAAAATAATTCTCTTACTTATTTCTGAATTTCTGTTTGAACTGTAAAAATGACCATCAAAAATGATCACTGAAAGCCTCACAGATACTGTAATTTTTTGCAACTTATTTTTCTCATTTTTTGTTACTTTCTTTTAAGTATTATCACTGCTCAGTTGTCTGATAAAGCTGAAATGTTTAACTGGCTGTCTCAGCTATGTTTTTATTTTTCAGCTCTGGAAAGTCATTGCACATGACTTTGCAATAGAGTTATATCAGAACTTTGGGAGATAAGTACTGCTAAAATGATGTTATAGTGCTTAAGTTTATTTATTATTTTGAAAATGCACCTTTAGCCTATTTTTAATTACTGTCTTTCTGGCGATGGGTTTTCATTTCTATGTTTTAGGAGAATCCTATAAATGTTGTTATATTACTACTTCAAAAAGGCAAAGAAAGGAAGAAATATGTGAAATACTCTTGTACTCATTTTGCTTGTGCTTTTGAATAGCTTTCAAATTAGAATGATTTTCCCAGATTTTTATAGGCTTGCCCAATCCAGCTGTATATTTTATATGCTAATTCAAGTTCTATTTTTGTTCCCCTTGGGATTTTGAGTGATTATAATTGTTGCTCTTCAAAAGCCAAACAGATGATGATTGCTGCTTCAGGAATATACCAAAAGAAACCAGCTTTCATTAAACCTGCTCATCCACTTCATAATTATCTCCATTTTTTCTCACTTAGAAGCAGAAAAATGGCAACTGCAGTTCAATGAAGCCCGTTCAGTTATTCAACCATCACTTTACTGAGATAACAGGAGGTGTTAAAGCAGAAGGCTTTTCAAACACTAAGATGCAGTCAGTACTGTAATAGGGATGCCAACTGGAAGACCAGACCCTTCTTGTCAGGTTGAAATACTGTGCTAGAGGCCAAAGGCAGGAGAAGCTGCTGTTATCTCTGCTGTGCCTGGGACAATTTCGGGAGACAAAACATAGATTGATAGCGATTTTGCAAGGTATTTTCTGGTCTGTCTGCTGTGCAAGAAATGAGGAGTGAGAGCAGGCAGAAACATGGGAGAGGAAGAAAGTTGGAGCAGGAACTGATACAGACAGTAAAAAAGATAATAAATAGGCAAATGAGACAAGCTTTGCTCATAGATTCACTTTTTATATCTGTCACCTCTAGTGATGTTTGGAATGAGCTGGGCTAGGCCAGAAGATTTCTCTAGAATTTGTTTCAGCAATGAATTTTTGTTTAATTACAGAGTGTTTAAGAGCATTAATGCAGAAGTGTTCCAGTGAAAATCAGTGCTGCAGGGAAATAAATCCCCATGAATTGCAACAAGATGCAGTATCTGTCAGTTCATGAGCACTGGCATAAATAGCGATGAAAAGACTTACAGGTTTCTCAAGGTCTAGAAATATGTAGACTGTTCTTTAGTTTGCATAATTGGTTAAAAACATCACACATTTATATTTTTGTAGGTATCTTCAGATGTTTTCCTTATCTTAAAAATGTAAGTAGTGTTGCTGGATTTTTTCCTGACTGCTCTCTGGTTTGATTCCTGCAGCTTAGAGGAAGAAGCCTGACCATATGTATTGCCATTTGTCCTCTGCTGCTTTCTTTATGCAGACAGTCAGTGACAATGTCTCTGTATAAATCATAGTTTACCACTCAAGGGGGCTGATACAAAAACAGTTCAATCATCAGTTTCTTCTTCAAAGACAGACTGCAGCAGCTGTCTTAAAACATGGATCTTATATCAAAGAAAGCAAGAATCTTTCACAATTCTGGTGTTCCACAAGTGACATTTATACAAAGGAGATGATGACGAAAAAAAGTAGAAATGCACAAAGGGATGAATTTGGATTTTTATTTGTTAAATTCAAAAACCTATACGAGACCAGAGGTTAAACTCAGCCAACTATTAGAAAGTCCTTTTTATTAACTACAGAAGCAAAACTTCTGTCAACTCATGCCTTTCTAACTTATCCAGAATGTTACTAATTTTTGGCTATAGCAGTGTAAGATGAGAACAAAATTGCATGGCCTGTGGAATGAAGGGGGGTGAGGGGAAAGGCCTTTCAAATAGAACAGAGCTGTAACATCCACTGATTGCAGTTTTGTTGGTCCAGGATGGGGAGTCATGAAGTCTTGTAAACTCACAATGCCTTGTCAGCATCAGCAGCATAATCCACATCTCCTTGAGACCAAAAGGCAGAGGGGACAATCCCAGAGCCCAGGTAGCAGACTGCCAGGAATATGGCTTTTCCTTTCAATTCCCAAGCAACTGTATTCAGTATGGCCAGCATTTTTGGAGCAGTTTCATCTCTAGCTAGAGTGTTTCAGAACCAGATCAAGCTTCCCATGTAATCCAGGAGCCACAACGGTGGGGTCTGCTCTGGAAGGATCATCGTGCCCCTGTCACATGCAGACCTGAACCAGGTTTTATAGATCGACACATTCAAACACTGGCTGAGCGATCGCAGAGGTGCATTTCCTTTTGAAAACTGCTTTCAAATGAAAACATTATTTACTTCCTCCAAAGGTTTCATACTGCACCTACATTTATCTGCATTTCTGTTGTTTTGGGATAAGTTTTGTTTGAACTGAGCTGTGTTTTCCTCCTTTCCTCAAGCTCTGTGGCAAGAGGATTCCAGAGGCTGCAGCAGTGCACTTCCTTGTGCAGGAAAATGAAATGAGTTGCTGAAAGAGGAACAATGACACTGAGATCAGTCCTGTCTATAAGGCAAATGAAGAGTAAGCGACTAATCCTAAAAGCAGCTAATGTAAGAGTTTATCTGAGCTATCACTTACTTCTCATTCATTATCAAGAAATGTTTCATCATGTCGCCACTACCTAAAAATCAGAGCTCAGCTCAGAACAACATGGATCAGGAAATCCTGACCTGTGAATCCTGTCTCTGTGTTTTAACTTTCTTTGCTTTGCTCTTTATCCTCTCTTGCTTAATATGCATTTATATTAAATCAAACTAAAAGTGTATTTAGGACGTAGTTTTCCCATTGCTGGTAATTCAAATTTGTATTTGGAAAATGTCCTGCATTTAATGAGGAAAGGAGTGGGAGGTTGCAGACTGTAGATTGTAGAGAATATTGTATAAATTCTTTTTATAAGTGGTTTATTAAACAAAGCACTACATCTAGGTTCTAAATTTATTACCTTTCCTAAGATAGCTTAATTGCATATCTACTTTCTAAATTGTTCAAGATACATTTCTGCGCTGGTGAGTTTGCAGTGTAGCAATGTGCATTCTGCCATATCACAGATCAAACACGAAACTCTTTGCAGACAGTGCATTTTCACAATGGCAAATGGTACTTCAGAGTCCTCTTTGCAAGTTGGCCACACTACATACTTCTAGTAGCAAAGTGCTCTTAGATTCTGCAGCTGAAGAAGTATTTAGGCATCTTCTTTTAATACTTTCTCATGTTTCCTTCTTGTTATATAATCATTCAGAATAGGCGTCTTGAGCCAAATTAATATGGAAGGTATTGAAAGTATATGCAAAATAAGCATTGAAAGAAAGCTGATCAAAAGCAGAATATTTCATCATTAATTGAAAACTACGATTTTGCATGTTAGGATTACCTCAACAGGATGGAAAACAACTGTAATTTGTATTTGGCTCTTTTTTTAAAAATTGGTTTTCAGGTTTTTGTTTTCTCAGTGGTAGCTATTTGATCTTATCCCCACATTGTCTGCTTCTGGTGTGATTATCTTGTTTAATTTAGAACAAAAATTTGCAGACCTACAAAACATCCTTACAGAAGCAGTATACACTAATAAATTATCTGTGATGTTATAAGAAATTGTGAAGATAATGCCTCAGTATTTAATGGCTGTGAAGATGAATTGACTGGGTATGTTGAGAAGGAAAGTTTATTTTAAATATATGGTACCTTTATTCTCAGGTCTTTTTTGCAGAGTTCTGTGAATTGAAAACAAAACAAAACAGAAAATGAAAGTCTACTCTAAATAATAACAATGATACCTGAGAAAGAAAGGCTTAACTGAAAATTCCTGGCATAACAGGAGTTAAACAATGAGACTAAAAGGAATTCTTCTTTTCTCTGTAACCTAAGGCAGCATACTAAGAATAAAAGAGATGTTCCACGGTATATAATGTCAGAAAAATTAATGAAAATAACTGTTGCTACTCAAACAATTTCAAAACATCTTTATTACATTTTACACTAGGGCAATTGACTTATGATTACTGAAGCACTTCCTAAAGCAACAATAATATTTATTTCTCATATGAAAGTGCAGAATTAAGAGTGTATTACATTTGATAGACATTGCCAGTCCATTTGAGAGCAGCTCTTATATACAGTACAAAACTCAACTCAGGCAAAACGATACATGTGTAAGATACATGTGTTAAGCAATAGAAGTTCTTTGCAGTTAAATATATGAGAATTGTTCTACATATTTGACTTCACCTGCTATAAATATTTCCATTTATCTCAGAAAGATAACCACAACAAGGAGAACAAACTATGTGTTGAAGTTTCTATAGTGTTACAGCTCTACTCCTTAGTCTTACCCAAATGGAAATTAAAAAGCCATTTTCCAGAACAGCAGCAAAACTTAAGGCAAGGAAGAACACATTCTGTCTGCTGATTTAGTCTATACTGGAGCTTTTTTAAAAGAGAAATAAAAAAGCATAAAAATCCTGTAGTTAACTTCTCTGTCTGTCCAAAAGCGTTTTGACTAATGAAGACAATACTGTGCTATGGCTGAATCAGCACTTTACAATCAGAGCTGGGAGAAGCAACAATTATATAAAGACTAAACCCATCACTGTCATTTTTAATAACTTTGTTTCTCCTGGTGTAAATCTTATCATGGAAAGAATACCCTTGAATGAGGAAAGACATAGCCTTGTGGACTGAAGAGAAGTGTTAGAGGTGATATCTCCAAACAGCAGATCCTCTTCAATTATTCTTAATGTGCTGTGGAGATGCAAGAAGATCATCCCTGTGGAAGCATTAAGTTCTAGGGGAAAATAGTGCTTTTGAAGAGTGAAAAGGATTTGCTCTGAATTTATTTGGTGTTTCCCAACCTCCTCTCCCAAACCTAACTGGGGTAATTGTTCCTTCTTTATTAATTTGCCATGTGTCTCCTTATGTGTCCAGAGTATTTGTTTCTTCCTTTCTTGTGTATAAAAAAGGCAGTCTTTCCCAATTTGAACAACTAAAGCCTAAAATACCTTCTTGACTCCTTTTCTTATTTTTTAATACCTCTGTTTTCTCTCAAACTACTGTTGCTTGTTTTCTGCCTACATCTCCCAGGCACTGGGTGATGCGGCATTGCCCCAACTTAGCACCAGTTTATGGCAAACTAGGTGGTGGTGCTATCGAACAGGCTCTAATGAGAAACTTTTTTATGCCTGTGACTTTACTAGCCTTTTTATCCCATGTTGTGGAAATGGGTAGTACTTTAATAACCCACCTTCATCAGAGTATGCAATTAAATATTGATTTTCTTAAGATAGGAACACTATATATCTTAACACATACTATATAGAAACTGTGGTGATTCTGTACAGGTACAAGTTGATCCCTCTGTCTCAGTCTTCCATGGAAAATGAAGTTACTTGAAACAGAAAAGACTGCAGAGTAAGTGACTGTCTGAACATCACATTACACAATCTATCTACATGGCCCACAATGTTTATTTGCATAGTTACTGCATAGTAGGCTTTAAGGACCTCAAACACCCAGTCAAAATAGAAAAATTACAAAAAATATATTAGCCTATTTGAGCATGTTTAAGAAATATGGGGCATCTGAACACATAAAGACTGGGAGAACTAGTAAGATCCTATTTGAAGGCAAATAAATGCCACATATCTGACTGTTAGAAAGTGAGAAGATGGCTGTAAGTTTCACAGTTCAGTTATTTTATTCTGGCTCTGAATGCTCATTGACAGTTAGAAGAGTACTTTGCAAGGATTAAGAACTATAGCCAAAAATTATTAAAATAATTGGAGTGTAACTTGATATTTACCTTTTGTCTTAATGGAGCCTCTAGGAGCCCTGATTATGTGGAAGGTAGAATAAATACATCTGGTATAAATCTTGTCAGTTTCACGATTTGCCATGCAAGAAAAAAGAGTAAAAAGGCTGTGGATGGAGACTGAGTAAGCCTTTTTACAACATGTTTAATAATTATGGCTTAATTCCATTTGTTGCTTATGCCCACTTGCATGCACATTGGAAATGTTGCTCATATCTTTGAGAAGAGCTGTAGGATTTCATAATCAAAAAGTAGCATCCAGTCATCCTGTCAATACTCATTTTCTTTTTTCTCCCTGTCATCACATTTAAAAAACAAAACCAACCAAACAAACCCCCACAAAAACACAACCACCAGAAAAAAAGTTAAGTTCCACATGGTTAAAGGTGACTTGAAGGATGCAGGCAAATCTTAAGTTTGCAAAGAAAATTTGAGTAGCAAAAGGGAGACTTTACAGCTTCTTGACCCGTGACATCACTATTTTCAGTTTTGTGTTACATATAACATGATTTAAATCAGCTTAAAGTCTCACAATGTATCTTTCATTTTCTGGAAAGGATGAAGTAAATAACATTTGTGGAAAGCATGCATGCTATCATGAAAATATTGTTTAAAACCAGTTCCCATCATTAGGAACCGTTTCTAGATCATGAAAATTTAATCTTGGTCTTTGATCACATATGTTTCAATATTTTGTTCTTTGAATGTAAAAAGCAGATTCTTTATTTTAGTTTCACATTTTGCAGTTTGCAGGTGAATCTTCAGTATTGTTAATTATGTTTGATATTAATGTCCAAAGTGTAGAATTTTTCCCTTCCTGTTCAGGAGGAATTTGGTGTCTGTGTATATTTATGTGCCAGATGCAGGGTTTTTTTTGCCTAAAGTTATCATCAGTAAGTTAATATTTCACCATTTTAAGTGCCCAAATTACAGAATTATGAAAGGATGCATGATTTTTCAGAATGCAGATTGTAGCTAGCCTAATTCTGGATTCCCATGTCTCATGTGGACCAAATAAAAGCAAATTGAAAATTAACAGCCAAATGTTGAAAAGCACTTTGAAGTTAGCAGTCCGGAAGATCAAAATGAAAGCCAAACCAACAATCATTACTTGAATTCATCTGAAAAAAATGCTAGAATGCCAATAGCTTTGCTCACTTGGTTTCAGTGCTTACTGACAACAGGAAAAAAATGTGTAGAGAACTTGTCTATTACTTTACAGGTTTTTTAGCCTATGAGATTTATTTCTGNGTGTTTTATATCATTTTGTTGGGTTTTTTTTCAGACATTCAACTGATTTTAAAAGACAAAAAAGGGAAAAGCACTACTTAGAACTGTAGTCATTTTGGTGGTGGGGAGTGATACAAAAATCTTATTCTCTGAGGGAAAATAAACTTCAACTTTGAGCATCAACAACTTGCTTAAGTAATGTGATCCAGTGCTTTACTGTTCTTAAAAAAATGTTTTCCAGTTGCTAAACTAGATTTCATGTATTTTGAAGTAAGCCATGTTCTTTTATTAACTTACACATGAAAAATACTTGATAATAGTCTGCCAATAGTGATTATTTCTAAAAGCATTTTCCTGTATTTATTGTCGAAGTTTCTGTTTCTAAACTATTTTTCTCTTCAATTATATTCAAATTTTCTAAAATCTTTGCTTTTAAACATCTTTTTATGGGCTTTCTCCAGTATTTCTTAAAATAAGGAAAGACTGGATGCAGTGCTCTATTTTCAGCTCATCAGTGTCAAACACAAAATGTATTCATGTATGTGTTTTTAAATCATTCTCTTGTTTTTACATCTCAGAGTGAAATCTCTGTTCCTTGCAACATTGTATTTCCATGACTCCTGGTGGTATCCTACAGTCTTGTCTTCAGGACTGCTGTTATCCTCTGGGTTTTATTTGCACATTTGATAATGGTCTTACTTCTCCAAGAATCACAGTCGCTTGCCACTTATCCTTATTGGGGTTTATCTTGCTGTTAAGTCTCTCTGCTGTGAAAAGATCACTTGGTGTTCAGCACCTAAACAAATGCTTATTTACCATTCTACTTGCAGAACTCACAGTTTTCATTCACTGTGTTGGATCTTCCAAAATACGGACAGAAATACTATCTTGACTCTAAAAGTTATACTCCAGTAAGTCCTTATTTTATAGAGCCATTCATTTGGTACTATCTCTAGGTATTCTGTAGATATATATTTTGTATAACAGTTTTTATAGTAATTTAACTAACACAATGCTTCCCTGTCCCAAGAGAATGCAATACAAATGTGCCTACTTAAACAAACATTTAAAAATCAATGTATTCTACTTCTCTGCCTTATGTGGTATGCTGATTTTAGAAGCAAATAGGATTTTTCCAAAATTCTGCTCCTCAAAGATCTATGTTTCCGTATTTTCGGGGCTTCTTTTGAATTAAGAAGCAGAAATAAGACTGGATATTCTCTCTTATTCCTGAATATCTGCTGAAATAATAACAACAGCAACAAAAAAGAAATTAGCACCTTCATGCCTGTTCTGCAGGTCATATATTTATTACCTAATGACCAGATACACAGAAAAACTTTCAGAAGAGTGAATGTCCATGCCATCATCAGAATCATTTGCTGTAATTTTGTGACATATTTTGTTCCACTAAGTTGTACAACAGTGGGGTATGCTACTATTAGTTTCAATAACCTTTTAGGTATTTACAGCTGCATGATCATTTACGACTTGGATTTGCTGATGACTCATTTCCAGCAGAACCAAAGTAGCACAGAGCTTTGCATAGTACTGCTGATGCAAAAACTGAGTTGTACCAGCAGAAGAAACAAAATCTCCAGCATTCAAAGACAAGAAAACTGGGCCAGCACCCACGAAAGACCATTGTGTCATCCACAAGTGAGTAATTCTGACACAAAAAAGAATATAAAGTAGCTATTTAGATACTTTTAAGCTTTATAGTTCAAAGACAGATCTTGATGATGTAACTAATGTAAGGGAGGTCCTTTTTGAAAGGGAGATTTGGTTTTCATATCTAGTAATTTCAAGAAATACTTGGCAAATTTAAATTCTACATATTTTGAATATTAAGCCACTAGTTGATTAAAAAATTGTTACATGTAACATAAACATAAAGTATGAAGAACGGTGTAGAGTTACATGGCAAGCGTGGAGTATTCATAAAAAAAGAGGTAACTACCTTTAACATATTGCTGTGGAAGAAGCATTTTTAATATCCCTTATCAAGAGCGTACTGACAGTTGTTCACTCGCCATGTTTGAGCAGTCATACCAGGTGTATGTTGTAAGAAGATGAAATTATTTGGAGAAGGAGGAACTAGTTTCATACACTTTCTGAAATCCTGCCCTTACATATTAGCGCAGAATGCAGTATGTACCTTTACTGAATCATTATTGCCAGCTGAAGTTATATTATCTGAATTGAATAAAACAAAAAATTGAAGTTGACACTTAAAATTATGTGGAATATATTTAAGTACTTGCTTTACAAGGTTGAAAAAATTCCATCTATTACCTATGTGGTCTGATTATGTAAAAATGATCTGGTTACATGTTATATAAACACTTTGGAATTTACAAGGACTTTTTCAGTAAAATAATGGTAGCAACAGCTACTATATTGTAGCTTCACTGTGCTATGAGCAGGAAAGATGCTGGCATACTAGAAAAGCTATCTTTGAGTAATATGTGCTTTCCACCTCAACAAATGAAAACAGACACAGGCTCTTGAATAAAAGTAAAATCCATCTTTTAAGTCAATACTCCTGTAGCTTTAATACCACAAGAGGATATGCTCATTACAATTGCTTTATAACCATACATTTTTTTCTTGGAGAAACCTAAGTTGCTGAACAGGTTTGACCTTATCCACATGTGCCTTATGCTCTCTCAGATCATACTCTGGTTTTGCTCTCTGCCACATCATTAAAAGAGCCCCCAGATCTCAGGGACAAGGAAAAAGAAGTATCTAACAAAGTGCATGTGCCAAAGATGCTTCCCTTCTCCCCTGATTCTGCCTTTCCTCTTGGCTCTGAGAAAGCTTACTGTCTTAATACATGAAACAAATGACTCATCTTCTGGGTCCTTGTTAGTTCTTTCTTGCAAGCTCCTGGTAACAGATATGTTTAAGTGACAGGCTAAGGCCAAGTGTATGTCATTAGATTATCAGAGGATAGAAGTAGTCTCGCCTCTCTGCCCTCCATTTAACAACCCTGAGTGGTAAATCTTCAGGTTTCTTTTCAGGTTCAGGTTTCTCTTGGCTTAAGTACCTTGTCTTTCGTTAAGAAATAGTTAATCTTGTCTTAATTTATTATTCAAAGATGGGAAGGTAGCCTTTGTGGCCAAAATTAGGTAAACTTAATGGCTTACAAGCCTATACAGTTACTCTGGCTCTTCAAGAGCCAATCACAAGGAATTAAGTGCACATAGCAAACCCTTCTTTAGAAAATAATGTTCTGTGACCTTAGGTTATATGCTCCAATTACATTCCTTTTAACTGCATTTTCTACAAAGCTTTCTTCAAAAAAAAACACAGATCAAAGGTAAGCTGAATTCAGTCTAAAGTATTTCTGCTGGAAGAAGGTGGAGCTACAATATTTTAATCTGATGCCATTAATCAAACTAAAAACACAGTCTGAAACTGGGATTTTTTTCCTCCTACAGAATATATTAGTGTGTGTACCATGGCTCATAGTTTTTCAAGTGAATAATTCCAAAGGTCATTACAGATTCTTTTCACAGCAGCAATTAATTTTTGTTTAGCTGTGCTCATAAACACATGCTTGTATTGTCTGCTAACAGAATTGAGCTTGTGTGCTTTCATGTGAGCCTGACTGTTGTGTATTAAAAATGACAGTGCAGTTCCTTCTCCCGCAGAGGAAATAGGGAATTGAAAATCAGCTGCTGCAGTTTTGAAGTGGAAGTGTTTTGTCCTTTGTAAAGAACTTGACAGCCAAATGCATAGTTTGTTCTGGGACTCAGAGATATGTCGCAACAGCGAAACAGACAAGGAGCCCCCACCCCAGTTCAGGTACCGCTGGGACAGTGATTTGTGGTGGGGATTTTTTAAGGTGGTTTTTTTTAAAGCATCATCAAGTAAGAGAAACTTGTTTCTCTTTGCTGAAAAGATCCTAATGACAGTTTACTTCACTGGATTATCAGCAACATGTTGGCTGCTGTGCTACCTGAATTTCAATTTCTTCATTTACAGCGCAGATAAAACAGAATAGACCTCGATCTCTGCTGCTCTCTACACTGGGCTGGTCTTATCAAGCATGAAGTTTGGCGCATTGCAAAGCTATTCACGTCATTATCTGTTGAGGACCTCTTGAGCCATCTCTATCTCTGCAGTGTGCTGATAAGACAGCTGTTTCTGTAGCTGCAGTGTCTCCCTGGGCTTCAGTCTTCTTTCTGTGCAAACTGCAGCTTTGTCACTGTGCCCTGATGCTGTCACTTTCGCTGTTGTGCAGTAATTTGATCCAAGCACAGAAGAGGTTGATGGCAGCAACTGACTGGCAGGTGACACAGTCTTATTTTACAATTAGATGTGCATATCACAACACTGGAAATACAAATCCTCAATAAAAGAAAATACCTCAGCTGTGGTGCAGCAGCAATCTGCCTTTTCCTGGTCGCTTCAGGAAGCAAGTAAATATAGTTTAGAGAAACAGACAACTTCTTTCAAGTATTACTTTTTTTCCAAACAAAGGTTCCACAGTTGTCCGTAGAAAATCTGAGGAGTTGTGGTTACTTTAGTGGAGATACCTTTCTAGTCTGAACTCAAAAAAAAAAAAAAAAAAAAAAAAAAAAAAAAACAAAAAAAAATGAACACACCCCTCTCTTTTCTTC
>WBMY01003246.1:110428-124164 GCA_013397315.1 Donacobius atricapilla | reverse complement strand
GTCAAGGTTCCTGAAAAAATGCCAAGTCAAGTTGCCTGTCTTTGGAGTTAATTGCATAGAACCATTCAATGCATCAGGTTTCCTGGTTGAAGCAATGCATGAGAACAGAAAATGAGTTGATAGTTTTTGTAGGAGAAGTTTCTTTTTTTTTTTTTTTTACTTAAATTACTGTCCAGTGTCAGATTTAGCTTACACTTCTGCATGTCAATCTTGAGCAATCTTTATGTGTACTGAAAGAATGTCCAAGATCAGTGACTTAATTTTTGTGGCTGCTGTTATTACCTGCTCAATTAATTAAATACTAAAAATTAATGACTGTCGAATTGTAGCTGTCCTGTCATTTTATATCTTGGGTTGACTTTCCCTTTTAAAATTTGATTTATGTATCTTTTCATGACTTGCTTGACCTAAGATGGCTGTGTTTTTATCTGCATACATCTCAAAAACCTGATTGTCAGGTTGTTAGGAAAAGCTGTAGACATGTGGTTATTCCTATCTTCAGTCTAAATTAGGATAACTGAGTAAACTGCAATTAAATGCAGGCAGGATTTCACATTGACCTACACAAAAGGATGGTACTCTCAGAACAGCATGATACTGCCTGGGTAGCTTTGAACAGTTGAATGTGAGTAGTACATGTTTGCCACGTGTGATGTGTATGGACTGAAGAGTTAGTTAATCCTCCTTAGAAAAATATGGAAATTGTACAGCAGGATTAATAGATGGGAATAAGACCCTCAGTTTCGTGAAACATGAAAAATGTTACTGATGTAGCAAAGAGATGAAGGTACCTTTCCTATCTGAATGCAACATAAATAGTTTGAGTGGTTCCCAAATTTTGCTTGTTACCCAAATTTATGAATTGTAAAGCTAATCAGCCTTCTGATCTGTCTGTTTAGGGTATGCTTGACTCCATGTAACTTTTAATGCTGTTTGAAATCTCAGCAGACCTGGCAGTGATGCCAGCAGCACCAGGGGCAGAAAGCCCTGGTTGGGCAGTGAGCTGAGTTGTGCCATGGGGACAGGAGGTGAGGGAAAGCTTTTCTTTCCACGAGAACTGCTGGGCAGTGGGCCTGGTGTCCACAGAGAAGGATGGTGCTCTTTCTCTCCTTGTAGAGTTTTCAGCCCATAGAGTATAAGGGCCTGAATGGTCTCACCATATGGCTGATCTTGCTGTGGGTAGGTAGTGAGACTGGAGATAATCTGAAGTTCCTACTGTCCCAAATGACTCATCTGTCTACCACTTTTGCTGACAAAACAAAATATATTTACTGGACAGAGAACTGAGGTATGGCAGAGTTTGAGTCTTATCAGAAAAAACAAGCTCAGCTGTGGTTGAACCAGAAACACCAGTACATTATGAAACTACTGACTCTTCCAGTAAGTGCATTTCAAGGTGAAATTCAGTCATTTGCACAATTTTAACAGCTGTAACACCACTTTGACGCTCTTCCAGTCCTTCAGTCTTTAGGTATTTGGCATAGTAATTGGAAAATAATATTGTTAGCTACTATCTGCTGCCCTTATGAGTCTACTTAACACTTGGAACATATCATCAGTCAGCACTTTTTGAACAAACTTTTTCATGAACGGTAGTAGACCCAAATATTTACTCACTATTCTCTTGAGTGAAAATACCTTGTCTTTTCCTCTGGGCAAGTTGGCTTATCAAAAGGATTAACAGTGATCTGTCTGAACTTGTTTACCTGGTGGGTATCAGCCTAGAGGCACACATATTTAGATTTTAAAGTAGTCTTAAGAGCCCTCTGGGAGCTAAAAAAGTATTTATCTTTGCACGTACCACTTGAGAGTATTGGCTGTCAGAAGCCTCTTCTAAAAATCCTTGAGGGCAGTTCTGGGCCAAATGACAGTCGTTTGACAACTGGAATGATAAGTGTGATGATGTTAGTGATGGCCTCTCTGTATAAGAGATGAGCTATAACAAGCAAGCTACTGGCCAACAGTGGCCCAGTCTGTGTAAAGTAGATGTTATTCAAATTTGCTGCCTGTGTAACAGTTTGCTATCTTTGGATTGATTTTTTGTTTGGTTGCCTTTTTTTGAGAATATTGGTTCGGATGATAAAGGGTCTTTTGGGTACACCTCTAGGAGAACATGTCTGAGTTTTGGCCTTGTTTAGACTTTTCGGAGATAGGTGGTAGGATGTCCTGTGGATCAGGGTTCCTTGGTGGGGGTAATACCTGCCTTTGCTTGGTAGAGCAGCTCCTGGTAGAGTGGGAGAAGAAATGTGGCTTAAAAGGAGATGAAAAGTGGGGAGATGTGGCTAATGACTTTCCATGAGGAGATGGAAAATGGCTGTAAAAATTGAAGTAAGCCTGTTCATGGAGCAGTATCAGTCCGATTTATTTAATGGTGTGTTAGACTTTAATATCACTGTTTATCCACATGTAACTTCTGCATTGCTAGCTTCCTGATTTCTGGAAGTTGCTGTGGCACTATGTAGTTAAATGGCAACTTAAAGAGGGGAGGCAAAGTACTAGGTACATATATGTGTTTTTATGGAACAGGGACTTCTGTATGGCAACTAAAAACTGTGATACCTTTGTCTAAAACTGCTTTCAACAGTAATGCTTCTGTCACATACTTCTGTGCCCAGTTAAGAGCCGGTAGTGTGTGAAAAGCATTCATCTTTGCCTATTAACAGTAGATGACCAATTGATCACAACTTGTTTGTATCAACAGTTGTATCCGTTGTTCTGTGTTATATTATACTGGGTGATGTCATGATGATTAGGATGCAGAGGTGTGGTAAGGAACTCCTGACTATGAAAGGAAGTGATAGCAGGGAGGGCTAGGATTGTAAATACTGAAGGTATTGCTTCTGGCTCACATATTTTATAGTAGCTAACTGCCCTTTTCTTGTGTTTACTTCACTTTGCTTCAAAATCATTTAACTTGAAATATAATACGGAGATTTCTCTTAGACTTTGGAAGTAGGAAGGAATGGAATGTGTGTTTAAGCAGCTTATGCCATTGTCTTCTATGAGATAAATAGTAGTGGTCATGAAAACCAGGCAACTACCTAGAGGGTTATGGAGAATTGGAAAACATGACTGAACATGAAGTTGTTCTTCAGCTTCACCTTCATACTTACATGTTCTTCCCTGCCTGCTGTTCTTTGAGTGAAGTTATGTGAATGGCTTCTAAAAGAACAGGAAAAATAAGGATCATAGAATGATTTGGGTTGGAAGGGACCTTTAAAGGTATACAGTCCTCTGCAAAGAGGAGAGGCATCTTCAGTTTGCTCTGAGTTTCATCCAATCTGACCTTGAATATTTACAGGAATGGAGCATCTACTGCCTCTGCAGGCAGCCTATTACAGTGTTCTGTCCATCCCTATGTGTCAGCCGCACCATAGAGCTTGGTGTTGACAATCTTGAGTTGCCTTTCTAGTGTGTTTGACCCCGTGACCATTTTTTCCATGTAGCAGTTTGGACTACCTGTGCAGATCAAATCCATAATGGTTGCTGTCTTCTGTAGTCATGCTACATCTTAAAATGTATGTTAAGATAAACATGAAATTTTTCTCCTTAAATTGGAAGAGTTAAGTAGATCTAAAACTGCTCATTTGGAACTGCTAGTAACTAGACATTGTAGTGTTATCACAGAGTCACAATCAGTGGCACAAGCTCTAGCTGGAGATCTGTCCATGGTGGTGCCTCCCAAGGTTCAATAGTGGGCCCAGTCTTGTTTAACTTACCCCTCAAAGGCTTGGGTGAAGGGGCAGAGGCCTCCTCAGCAATGTCACTGACAGCACAAAGGTGGGAGGAGTGGTCGATACCCCAGGGGGCTGTGCAGCCCCTCAGAAGGACCTCAGCAGGCTGGAGAGATGGGCAGGGAGGAACCTTCTGACATCCAGCAAAGGCAAATGCAGGGCCCTGCACCTGGGGAGGAACAACCCAGGCACCAGCACAGGCTGGGGGTGACCTGCTGGAAGCAGCTCTGCCCAGATGGACCTGGGGGTCCTGATGGACAGCGAGCTCTCCTTGAGCCAGCAGGGCCCTGGTGGCCAAGAAGGCCAGTGACATCCTGGGGTGCCTTAGGAAGAGCACTGCTGGCAGGTAAAGATCCTGCCCCTCTACTCAGCCCTGGTTATGCAGTGTTAGGAAAGCTGTGTCCAGTTCTGGGCGTCTCAGGACCAGAGAGACATGTAGCTCCTGGAGCAGGTCCAGCAGAGGGGGACAAAGATGATTAAGGGACCTGGAGCATCTCTCATATGGGGAAAGGCTGAGAGAACTGGGCCTGTTCAGCCTCAAGAAGAGATAGCTGAAGGGGGACCCCATAAATGTCTATGAGTACCTGAAGGGAGGGTTTCAAGAGATCAGAGCCAGGTTGTGGTGCAAAGCAATAGGATGAGAAACAGTTAGGAGAAATCAATGCACAGCAAGTTGACCTGAGTAAGAACTTCGTTACTGTGCAGGTGTCTGCACACTGGAATGGGCTGTCCAGATCAGTTAGGAAGTCTCCCTCACAGATAGTCTCAGGAACCGTTTGGATGCAGTCCTGTGCAGCAGCGCTCTAGGATGAAGCTGCTAGAAGCAGGGAGGTTGGACAAGGTGACCAACTGTGGTCCAACCTCACCTGTTGTATGATTAACTTCAGTTAATGTTTTGGCCTAACAGAATGAGTGGTGAAGTCTTGTTTTCTCTCCCCTTCTGATTCCGACTTTTCTCAGGATAAGCTTATTGCTCAGGATTTAATCCTGAGAGCAATTTTGGTGCATTGGAGTGACCAAACAGATGGTGGTGGGGCTAGCAAACATCCAGCTCTGCAATTAAAATGTGGGAGTGATGATGCTTGCTCCTGTCTCTGCAAGCTGCTGAATCCAATTGTGAACAAATAGAAAAGCCAGTTGAGAAGTGTGGATAGAGACTGATATTGTAGAGAATGATAAAACCTCTAGTTGTGTAGTAGTCAGACTAAATTCTTTTGCATGTCCTTAGTTGATGGTTCTTCTGTAAGGGTTGAGACTGTTCTGCCACAGAGGCTCCTCCCAAATATCTAGGAGAGATCTTCAGTCTCATCCTTTCTAAGTAACATCAAGAAGGAATTGTATAAAAGGAGTACTTGAACACCCTCTTCTAGACAAGCTGATGTGAATTTTCAAACGTCTTTCAGTCCAGTGGGTTGCAATAACTTTACAACTTATTTAAAAATAGCCTTTCCTCAAGGTCCATTTCTGTAGCAAACCAAGATAATGCCATCAGTGTATTAAGGAGTGTGTCACTTGGCAGGCAGCTGGCAATCTCTGTGGCTTTTTCTCTAAAAGTGTGCTTCATGACAGTTACCTGCATTATACTTTCCAGAAGGTGCACTGCTGTTTTTTGGTTAGAAAGTGCTTATGATATACTGTACTGTATAGATATAGTCAGAGCACAGCCTTTTTCTGTCTAGTCAATATTTTCCTGCCTTTTTAAAAGATTTTATTATGAAACTTGCTTCATGTATTCACCCTTGAAACCTGCAGTACTCCTGCTGTGTGACAGTAAAACGTCATTGGAAATTATGTAAAAACAGAGACCTGTATTTTCTTCCCTTCTTTCTCCACATCACACATATTTGGGCACAAAATTAATTGTATTAACATGAGTTGTAGGTGACCCTGGGATTCTCACTATTTCCCATTTTCATTTGTGAGAAGCAGGTTGGCAGTGTTTTTTGAAATTGTCAAACTTATATGTCGTACTGTCTGTGATGGAAGTGGGACATGTGAGGACTTCAGGCAGCTGTGTTTGCCCTAGGACCTCCTACCAATGGGAAAAGTATTGATCCTGCGATTGCGTACTCCTCAATTCAGTAGCAATAAGCTATTGTTCCTGTTAAGACATCAATTATACTCATTTTTTCATATAAATCTTCTGCTGAATTAATGCAAGATGAATCGAGAAGTGGAATATGGAGCTGTGGTGGTGTTCCCTCTTGTGCCTGACCCGCTGTTTGGAGCTCCCAGAAGCAGAGGTGGCTTCTTGTGAATAGTTGTGTCTAGTTCCGGAGTGTGGTTTCTCCTCTTCTTAGCATTTACTAAGCCAGCAAGAAACTGGTAGGGCTACAAAAGCCAGAGCTGCTGGTTATGTTGCAGGACTGTTTCTACTTTCTTCTTCGTGCCTCCTTGTGTACGATGCAAAACCATACTCTGTGTGAAAAATAAGAGTGCATTAAATTATCACCAGATTTAAGCACAACATCTGATTTGTTCAAGTTGAATTATTTGCTTCTTGGTATTGGTCTCTTAAATAGACATCTGTGTTTTGGGATAAGTATTTGGTGAAAGTCAGACTGTAGATAAAAAGCTAGTAGTAGTTAGAAGATGCTGACTTGAGTGGTATTACTGGACTGTTATCCAGTCTTTTTCTCCTTTATCATTTTGCAGCAGTGTTTTAAAATTTCTCATTGTGGCATCCATCAGGACAAAGGGTAGTGGATCAAAGCAAAACTACAATCAACAGGCAGATCAAGTTAGAGGTGCTTGGTAGCTCGAGCACTGGAGAGGTGACTGTAACAGAAAAACTCGAGTGTACTCAGTCTAACAGGTGCTCCAAGCAAGGAAGGATTAAACAGCCATGATGACCATGGATACCTCAGTGTAACAGAGCTGTAAAACTGCTTTCAGGAAAATTCTGGGGAAGAGTCTAATGAAGAATAACACAGGCCAGATCTGATGTGTGCAGGGATAAAACCCTAGAAAGCCAGAACAGTGATGCTGAACTTGCACAGTGGATCATGCAACAGTTGCTGTTTGAGGCAGTTTCCTTCTGCATCAGTTCATTCCCATGTGTGTTTTTGCCCTTCTTTTTATAGCTTGCATACAGCTGTTCCTTAGCATTTGAAGGATTCAGTAAAGGCATGTCACATCTTGTCTGTCTGTGGTTGATCAAGAAGCTGTCACAAACAGCCTTGAGGAGGTAGACTGCAGTAGAAATATCAGAAAAGAACTGGGGAGGTATACCAACTCGATATTCAAGGAGTTGTATCTCTATCAAAAATTTTGATGCATTCAGCTTTATTTTCTAGACTTCCTTGCTTAGCCTGGTAATTCATTAGTTGTGCTGATTTTCATAGGAAATGAAGGTGGTGTTGGCAGGACTGTTTTGAAAGAAATGTTGTTTTGACACAGGTCTTGCATTTACTTACCTATTTATGCTGGTAACAGTGGCAGATCTATAAGCTTGGGGGGAAAGGGGGAAAAAATAGGCTATTCTCCTGAGCCTAAGTGGAATGCTTTATGTACTCTTGAGAACACTATTGTTCTGGTTCATGTTCTAGAACGTATTTCATCTGGTAAACTGGAGAATGAAATAGCATGTTAAGTGGAAAAACTGGGCAAATAGTTGTAATATATTAAGTTCATAAAGAGCAGTATTGAGCTGATTTTAGAAGTTGATTGCTAGTTTGCCAGGTAATTTTTCTGGAGTCTTGTGTTTCTTAATTCTTTCTCCATTTATGCTGGTTAATGGTGTACCACAAGTATATCCTTTGTTTTACTGTTGGTGCTTTCTCAGGGTGATTTTAAAAGTATCATCAGTCCATCCACAGGATGTATGGGTGATAGATTATCTTTCTATCCCTACATTCATATAGATTATATCACAATGCTAGTTGGAAACTTGACTAAAAATAAAAAATACTAAACTGAAAAATTACTAAAAGCACCTTCATCTGAGCAGTAAAGTCTTAGGTATTCCTTAAGGCTCTCTTCGGATTTTTCTCATTGCCTTATCTTTCCTGTTAAGGAGTGTTGCTGTTGACAAAATTGTGGAAGGTAAAAGTTGATGAGTAGGTGTACCATAATATATTCCAGTACCTGCAAATACTCTTGAGTGTTAAAGAAATACAGTATAAGTGAACACTATTTGTCATTACAGGTGAAATAATAGGATGACATGGAAGCCTCTGAAAAGATCTTTCTCTAGTTGCACAAAACCAGAAAGACACAGATGGGATGTATTCGTCTTATGTTCAGTTCTGTTCTTATTGACTGGAGTTGATGCTAGTGGTTAATAGCCCTCTCCTGCATACTTTAGCTTTTTTAATGTATTAAAAACCATCAAAGGTGGTACTTATGTTTTATTAATGACTGATGCAAGGATGTAATACCTACTAGAGATCTGGTTTTGGAAAAGCTCTGGATGTACAGTACCAGCTAAGTTCTTGTTTTGAGGACTTGCCTAAAAATGTATCTGGTTGGTCTACATGAAGTTTTTTTTGACCATGTTAGAAAGCAAATAACCATCAAATATGTCTAGAGTTTGATTTCGATCTCAAATCTTTAGTGGAAAAACCTTGCACTACCTTAACAATTTTTTAGATAGAGGAAAAAAAACCAACAACTTGTGTGTTTCAGAGGAGGAGTAAAGTGCATTATTTGTCATCAACAACAGCCTCTAATAAAATGGTGAAGACTGGAGACAATTGATAGCTGAGATAATTTGTATTAGACTTGTTGCCTCATACAACAGAAGCTATTGCTAAATCTCAGGGAACATTTTTGCCACACTACTGTCTCCTGATCATTTTTGCAGCCTTTGACTGAAAATGTTTTGGACGTAAGAGGTCTTCTATATACATAAGGTTGTTGGAGAAGCTAATTTCCACTGTGTTCAGGCGTTACTAATCCTGGGAGTTCCAATCTGCATGCAAGACGGCTCAAATTGTAGTGGAGCCTGAAGTTGTACGAGGTGGTTCTTATTTAGAGAGATGTCTGTTACTTTTCATAAGTTTGTGTTTCAGATAAAAGCTTGATGGAAGAAATCCTGATTTTTAATATTCCTTGAAAATTTTGTCTGCATGCTGGCATTTACCTTTTCTGTTTGTGTTTGACATTGAGGATACTACATTATGGCTTTCTCTCTGTGAACAGAGGTACCAGTAAAAACTACAGATAATACTAAAGGCAGAAGTAATTTTCTTGTTACAGAAATAGCTAGGTGTCTTTTCTGAGCCAGTGCTCTAGTATCACTCCTCTATTTTTGACAAACTCAAGCATTTTATCATCCTAAATTAAGTGAATTCTAAATAAGGGACAAAAATACTACTAATGAGACTCAAAATAAATTTCCACAAGTCTTTGAGCTCAGCAAGAAGGTTTTGTAGCACTTGTCAAAGTCACCCCTGTAAAAATCATAAAATGGTTTGAGTTGGAAGGTACCTTAAAGATCAAGTCAATATGGCCTCCCTGCCATGTGCAGGGACCCTTTCCACTATACCAAACTGCTCAGAGCTTCATCTATCCTGGCCTTGAGCACTTCCAGGGATGGGGCATTCACAGTTCCAGGCAACCTGTTCCAGTGCTTCACCACACTCACTGTAATGCTTTTCTTCCTAATATCTAATCTAAACCTATTCTCTCTCAGTTTGAAGCCATTTCCCCTTGTCTTGTCACTACTTGCCCTTGCAAAAAATCCCTCTCCATCTTTCTAGTAGGCTTCCTCTATGTACTGGAAAGCTGCAGTTAGGTCACCTCAAAGCCTTCTTTTCTCCCAGGCTGAGCAGTCCCAGTTCTCCTAGTCTTTGTTTGTAAGAGAGGTCTTCCCTCCATCCCGCTCAAAAAATTGTGTGGTCCTCATCTGGACTCAGGTCCTTGTCCTTCCTGTGCTGGGACCCCAGAGCTGGGTGGGATCTCACCAGATCAGAGCAGAGGGGCAGAATCCCCTCCCTCCCCTGCTGCCCACACTGCTTTGGATGCAGCCCAGGACACGTTTGGCTTTCTGGGCTGTGAGTGCCCATGGATGGGTCATGTCCAACCTCTCACTCATCAGCAACCCCAGTACTGCTCACAGGGCTGCTCATGATCTGTTCATTCCCCAGCCCAATGCAGCACCTGGTACTTGTTCTTGTACCTTGGTATTACTAAATCTCATTAGATGCTCACTTCATGAGCTTGCCCAGTGCCCTCTGCATGGCATCCCTCTCGATTTTGACAAGTTTAGTCATTGAGAGGTGAGTAGAAGGAAATGGTACAGCAGGCATGATGATGTGAAGTATCTGTATATCTCTGAGTAGGCTTTATAGAAAATACCATAGATTCTGGGATGTTACTGTGTGAGAGTGTGCTGGTTTTGTCGGGGGTAGAGTTCGTTTTCTTCACAGTGGCTAGTATGGAGCCGTACTTCTGTACAAAATACTTTTGTACTTGTGCTGAACACAAGTACTGCCACACTGGTGGGGAATTTGGGGGTGCATGGGACCTTTGAAGGGAGATACCACCAGAGCAGTTGACCCAAGCTGACCAAAGGAAATTCCAGACCATGCAACATCTGCTGGGTGAAGGGGATAATGTTTACAGTTGCAGCTTTTGTCTTCCTGAGTAACGGTTTACCTTTGATGGTGGTCTGCTCTCCTGGAGATGACCAGCTTAGCTTTTGTGATGCAGATAGAAACTCCTGTGCTTGAACAGGTTTTGGTTGAAATAGGGTTTTTTTTGAGTACAAGAAACAGCAAATGTCTGGTATCTATTTCCATAGTAGAAAATGGTGATGAAAGACAGAAGATAGATTGAACCTGTGTTAGCGTAGTCTTTCAGAGTAAGTCTATTAGACTTACAGCTTCAGGAAGACAGATCCAGTGAGCACATCCAAGCTTTCATGACTCTTCCTCTCAAGCTCAGAGAGGAACTGGCCATCTGTTTTAGGTTGTTTATAATTGTCGGTGTTTAAGTAACTCCATTGTGTGCCAAAATTTTGAGTTCTGTATACCAGTTGAGCTGAGCAGATGCAAAGAATAGAAAACAGAATCAAAAGTAGTTTGGCAGTCTGTATGAAAATGAAGTGTTATGAGCTAAAGGAAAGTCACTATTTTGTGCCTTATGCCTGTTAACACTTCCACTTAGTCTGAATCATTTATTATGTGAGATTTCCTGGTTGTGAGACAGTGTTACCCCTGTATGACAGATTGTGCTGAGGAGGATGGTGAACATCTAACTCATTGAGGCCATGGATTGAAATACAAACCAACTTGAATGCCAGTGCCAGTGGCATACTGGGTGCATGAAACAGACTCTAAAAACTGACTTAATAAAGGCATTCGATAGGGTGGTAATTTGGGAAGAGTGAAGCTGGTGTAGCATTTTTGATATACCCTGGCTTTTTTTTTTCCCCCTTTATGAAATTAAATTTCTATTCAGACACCAGGTTGTAGGATGCACAATGGGCTGGGTATCTGGTGGGTCTGGACTTGCTTTTTTTTTGTTGTTTTTTTAACTCCAGTTGTTTCTGTATGAAAACAAGTGCTCTTAATGTGAGATTTTTATTATTTCTTTTTTTCACAGAGAATAAAGAGGAGCTTTTAGAAGTCTCTTATGTGACAGTTTATCTGCTTAAAATTGGATGAGATTGTTGGTATTTATATATGAAAGATTAAAGGAAACGTAGTTGAAGAGACAGCTTGTCTGTTGCAGCATTTCTTGTGCCAGAGGTTTATTGGAGTAGTGTCAGGAAGCAAATGGTTTGCCATAGATTTGAGACATAAAACTGATGATGCTGGTAATTATAAGTAACTTCTGACACCTCTAGATGGCTACTGGTTACCTCTGTCAAATTTGAGGTTTTTCATACTTGTGCAAACATGATACAGTTGGACTTCTGAAACTTCAGGTGTAGGAATAGCTACCTTTTTGTTTTGTTTACATTTGCAGGTGGAATGTCTCGGATTATTGGTATGAAAAGACTAAAGAGAACTGCAAGGCTGCTAGGTGTTTCACCTGAGAGTGCTCTGGATAGTTAACCCATAGTTATGGGGGGTTTTATCTTCCTGATTTGTATCTTCTGGTGTATGTATACTGCTCATAATGATTCAGGGGGGTAGTTATCAAGTTCTGACACTTAGCACAGTACCCTAGGCACAGAGGCGATCTTGTGTGGCAACAGTGAAAGAAGGGCTTTTACAGCACTCACACCAAGGAGAAATGAGATTGATGGACGAATGCGTTAGTAAAATCAAACATAACATCTAGGGTGTCTTGGATTTTGTATTGCTAACACCTGAAATCACATATCTGTATTCCGCCCATCTTTCAGGGAATGGTCCCTTGCTAGTAGGTCTTGGGGACTGCTGTTCAGTTATTCTGGGCACTGTCAAATCACTGAAATGTGTAATATTCTAGCTGCCATGACAGGGAGATGGTTCACCCACAATGGAAGGTTAGAAAATTACTTCTCATTTTAATCTAGCAACAGCCTCCTTGAGTTACCAGCTCTTCAAAAATTGACCAAAATACTCTGATGGTGAAGTAGTTGGGGAGTGATATTGGAGAGTTGAGTATGTTGCATTGCATTGCATTATAAAGATGATGTAAATTTTAGTCAAGTGATAAGGTAGCAGCTAATAGTATCCTATAGAATCTCAAAACCGGTTAGTGTTGGAAGAGATCTCTGGAGATCATCCAGTTCCAACACCCTACCAAGGCAGTGTCACCTAGAGCAGGTAACACAGGAATATGTCCAGGTGGGTTTGGAATGTCTTCATGCTTCTTTGAGCAACCTGTTCCAGTGCTCTGTCACCCTCAGTATAAAGAAGTTCTTCCTCATATTGAGGTGGAACTTCTTGTTTGTTCCTCATTCTGTCTCTGAGCACCACTGAGAAGAATGTGGTACCATCCCCTTGGCACCTGCCCTTGAGATATTTATATGTATTAATGAGATCCCCTCTCACTCTTCTCCAGACTGAGCAAGACCCAGTTCCTGCAGTCTCTCCTCACGAGGGAGATGCTCCATACCCCAAGTCACCTTTGTGGCCTCTGCTGGACCTTTTCTGGTAGCTCCTTGTCTGTCTTTTACTAAGGAAACCAGAACTGGACTCCTTCGACTAGCAGATGGGAAGGATCACCTCCCACCTTACATGGGTAGGCTTTCCCATCCTTTGACATAGTTCCAGATCTTCTTCCTCTTTTTCAAGTTCTTGAGGTAGATCTCTGTGTTGACTTTTTTAGGAATGAAACAAAAAGGTGGTGCAGTGTCCCATGTCAGAGATGCTCAGAAGCTGTGTGGGTGTGGTCCAGGGCAGCTGGCTGTAGTTAGCCTTGTTTGAACAGGGCAGTTGGACCTAGTGGTCCCCAGAGGTGACTTCCAACCCTAAATGATCACTGTGTGAATCTGTGGTTTAGGTGGTCAGGAAATCTAAGAATAGTGTTTGTGATGCTCTATTGAGCTGAATTTTGACTTAGGAAAACTTATGGGAAGCATTACATATAATTGCTGGAGCAGCTATGGAATTTGAAACGTGGCAGAGTCTGCAAAATCAGACTTGCAAATGGAAAAAGTCTCTTGTCTGTGTTCTGTATGTAGATTCTTTAATCCTCTCTAATAATTAAAATACCACTTGCAACAAGAACAACAACAACAAACAACAGCAACCAAAACCAAAACAAAAAGAACCTAACTCCCCAAATCAAGAAAAAGAACTCCACCCCACAAACTTGTTGAATTCTGCTTTTTTGAAGGTGAACTTGATAAAGGGATTAAGAATTCATGTTGTTCCTTACTAGGACATTAGTCTTTTATTCATTTTGTAAGAATACTAAGTTATGGTAGGTTTAGGAAGTTCTCCAAAACCAACAATGTAGGGCTAGAGGAAGAAGTGTGGTGTATTGTCAGGGTTTCCAAACAAGATAAATAGTCAAATAGGTGATTTTACTGGCCACTCAATAGCACTGACAATTTTGGGATGTGTACTGTATGTATAGAAGCCATTTCCTCAAAGATGTTGCGACACACCTGGTTAGAGC
>WBMY01003246.1:85676-101760 GCA_013397315.1 Donacobius atricapilla | reverse complement strand
AGGTCGAGTCAGTTGTTGCCACAAGTCCTTGTTCTTTGCTTTCCATGCTACTGTGAAGCCCTTCACCGAAGAATGAAAGCAAGTATTTATTATTTGAATACTACTTAACCTCTAAGATGTGGTCCTAGGCCATTTAAACAATTTTGGGCATCATGTCCAAGGCTGTTCAGGTAGCTTGTTTGCTGTCACATCTGCTGGAGTGCAGACTACCTGGCAAATCCCAATACCTCTTACCCTGTGTTGCTAGTTGAGCTGTTGTCCTAGTGAAGCTCTCTTCTTCCCCAGAAGGTTTTGTCAATGGAAGAATTAATGTTTCTTGTGCAAAAATGAGTTGATTCTATGTGTACATAAGGGTACATATTTCAGTTTGGTTTGAATACTTCTTGTGTTGCACATAAGCTTCGCTTGTTTTGTATTTGGGAGCTGAAAGAAGGATGTTGTAACACGTCAGTCTGTTGGGCAGCTGATGATCTGGGGTAATGGAGGCATCTGAATGTGTAGGCACTCTATTGCTGTCCAGCCTGATACTGCTTTGATAGTACTTGTAAAGATGGATATAGAGGAAGGGAGAGCTGTGGTGATTACTGGTTTCTGACTTTCAGCTTGCTTGCATTTTCCCCCCATCCTGCGTACGGTGTGAGGATGTCATTTTTTGAGCTAACTAGCAGTATACATGATGATTTAAGGGGTAGGGATATGTAACTTTTCTCTTGTCTAATTGGCATTTGAGCTTAAACTTCCCTATGAGAGAATAAAAACTGTCCTGAAGGGAGAAAATGGACGGGATTCATCCTGCAGTTTGAAGGGTAGGGCTGTGATGGAGATACTAGGTTCATGCCCAGTGGATTTGTTGAGGTGTACCCTCTGATGGAAAGTCTGTGATGGGGGTAGGGTGCATTTTTTGGCCTAACCATCTCTCCAGTTGACCAGTGAGCTTTGAGCAAGGAGTACTGCCATCAAAAGCCAGCACAAGAGAACTGTTCCTCTAACCTTGTCTTCCTTATCCTGGAAGATGAATCCTGTCATCCGTCACTGGGCACTGCTCATTTTGCAGAGAAGAGAGTTGAGTGCATAAGTGACCAAAACCATGTTGTCCTTCAGGAGATGTTGGAGTCCAGGGCTGGTGGAAAATCCCTCAAACTGCCCTGGGGGGTCTGAAACCCTGGCAGAGACCCCAGGAAAGCACTGTCTTTGACCTTAGTCCATGGGAAAAACTTCGAACACTTACAGATGAGTTAAGAAATAATGAAGATTTAAAATAGAGTTAGTTTAGTTTGTCACAGGGTGAAAAATTGTAGTTTTGGGTTTTTAGTATGGAATTAATCGGAGCAAGATGGAGAATTTTGGGCGTTGTCTCATCTTCTTCCTCTTCGTCTACTCCATCTTCTGCTGTGATGGTGGCACAAAGACATTGGTAGAAAGAAATCGAGGTAGAAATTATGTGTTTAGAATAGGTGATAGTAATTGGCACAAAACCGTAAATATAGTATGTTTTTAGAGTTAATTGGATTAGAAATCTTTAAAAAGACCCTGACGCCTACCTCCATGTTCCTGTAGCAGTGTCTTCCCTTAGCGTGCGGACACTCTTGTAAGACCTTGAGATAAACAGAATAAACATCTTTGAAGACTGAGCTGCGGGATCCGTCTCATCTTTCAACCCTGGTATGGGACTCTGAGAGACAGAAAACCCTATTTAGGGGGATGTTGGGGTGAAAATCCCAACAGGAGAGTAAATGGAGTAGTGTGTGCCCTTGAAGTTGATGCGTGCTTTCTTGGTTAGGAAGAGCCTGTTTTTCTTACTTGTGTTTTTTTGATTTGTATGCCTCTTCAGTCAGACTGACTTGGTTTGCTTACTGTTCCTCTCTGTTGGTAGACATCAGCTTTTGAAATTATCAGTAAAAGATGGAAGGTATAACTGCAGTATGAAAGGGGGGAAAGTTTTACATGGCCCAACTGGAATACTGAGGTAAATGCTGAAAAATGGAAGTAGGCATTCTAGCCAGTTCAAGTGAATGTTGACTTTGAAACCCTTCAACCTATCAAGTTGCTATATTTGAAGAGTCATCAAGTTGTTTCCTCTCACCCCACTGAATCTTCTCTTTTTGTGTGTTAGTAGGCATAAGAGGACTGCAGATGTCTAAGGCTAGAAGGTGATGTCTAAAATAAGATGCACTTACCTCTTGAAAAATACACATGCATTTTGACAGAGCCATTGCCTTGGAGAGCATTTCACTAGAAGACTGGGAGAGCTAACACAGGAGACTGGGAGAGCAAATAAGAGCAATAAACATAGTTGGGAAGATTTTGTGGCTGGTAGAGTGCAGTTGAAGAACTGTTCTTGTTAAATATCAGTCTTATTTTAAGTATTGATTAATTATTGGAGTTGTTCACAGCTTATTTATTTGAGATCTGAATAGCTGTTTGTGTGATCTAGTCGTTGTTTTGGTGAAGCTCTGAACTTGAATATTGGCTCTGTTCCAACAGTCCCAACTTGACATTTAGTTAAAATCTAAAATATAACCAAAGTAATCATTTTCCCTTAGCTGGCTTTGAACTTTTTTAATGTGAAAGGGCAATGAAAAGAAAGAGTATAATTTTGTGATGAGTTTTGGGGTTTTTTTTCTTGTATATGAGCTAATTAGTAATGCATGTTGATGCTGTCTTGCTCAGGGAATTAGTTATGTTGGTAGAAATGGTTGTGTGTTTAAATTGACCTGAATAATTAGGAACATAAAAATGGTTATAGTTTTTGGAGTCTCACTTGAACTGGTCCCTTAGTGGAACAGAAGTGCTTGTTTTTACAGAAGATTGTTAGAATTGATCTTTCTAATGTGGTTTCTAGGATAATTTAGGTTACCCAGCATGTTTCTCTCCTTTTACCCCAACTGATAGGATAATCAATAATTTCAGTCAGAAAAATTATTTTTTCTGGATTAGCCCATTGCCAAGCAATGTCCTTGTCATGTTGTACATAGATTTTTTTTCAGAACCCCTTGCAAGTGATTGTTGACTTCATTCCTAATGCATAGTAGCTTTAGTAGGGCATTGTTTAGAGTATCCTAATACTGTTAAGTATTTTGCAGGAATGTTAAGAGTTTCCAAAAGCACTTTATACTGAATGAAGACTTTTTCTTTTAATCTATGTATACATTTTTAGTGTTCCTACAGATATTTACTTTAAGTAGATAATTTGCACTTTCTTGCTTCTGTCCTTTTAGTGTGGTCACCAGCACTATTAAGCTCTTTAGTGCCTCTAATAGGTGTTTCTTGTTCAGTTGTCTGCAGATTTTTAGTTGTCTTCTCACTGCTTCCCTGAAATATGCTAGTCTGCTTTGGCTGCCTCACCATTCCTGCTGAAAGCTTCTGCAGCAGCAATCACAAGGGTGAATTACAGTCCTTTTTCCTAAAATTCATATGACTTTTTGTTTCATAACCATCTTACTTTTCTTCACTTTCTTCAACTCATCATGACTTTGAGGTCAAGATTCAGAAATGTTAAGTGGTATTATTTTTTTAGTGATTCATTGAAGAGTCAGTGTGAAAAGGTTCCCCTTCTAAAGTGCCACATTTGAGAGGCTAGAAATTGCTTTTTATTGTTGCAAAGGGCTTATGCTTTCTGCTCTTAATTGCCTGTGTTTACATTAGTAACTTTTAAGTTACTTGAAGATTTGAGACCACTTCATTATCAGAAAAATTCCAAGTTTTCTGTAAAGTTTCTGCCTTCAATCTATTTTATCAAAGCTCTTCCATATAACTTAGAGAAGAGGTACTCTTCTGGTTTATTCTCCTGAGCCGCATGAGTTCTCATCAAGCAATACTCAGATTTAGATTGTGCTGTAGATTCTTAAGTAGTGTAATGGAGGGAACAGCAAATGAGTATACATGTGGGTGGGGAGGGCTACTAACGGTGAAATGGTGATTTGTGCTATTAAACTGAAAGTGAAAACAGAGACAAAGAAATAAGCGTTGTTTTAGCCTGTTTGTGTAGACTCACCAAGCACAAGATACCCTGTTAATATGTGGACCTCAGTGCAGTCATCAAGCTTTCCTTGACAGCTATCCTTCTTACGGGGAAACTGAAAGAGTGAGTGGTGTTCTGTTCTGATAGGCAAGGTTATTAACTGAAGAAATGCCTCTGGCCTGTGTTTGCCTTTACCCATAAAAGGACTTTGGGATGTTCAGATAAGATATGTAATAGTTTTTGCATATGCTAGATTGAGCAGTCTGTTATCTGTTACTGTACAGTTATTTTGAGTGTGCAGAAATTAGTACTGTCCTTTCATGTGTTCTAAGATACTTGATCATTTGAAAAAAAAGTAATCTTTTCAAATTAATACTCCAGTAAAGATAAAAATCACTAAAGACGAAGCATGAAGAATTGCATCTATTCAAAGTATCAGTAACTCTGCACTTAAACTTTTAATACCTAAAAAAATTTGTTTGGCTGAGTTCTGTTTTTCAAAGCAAAATTCAGCATCTGTATTGTGCCAGATCTTACCTTTCACTGAGCCCTCAAATAAATATGATTTTTTTTTTATTTAATGTGTTTAGAAATAGTCTCCACAGACAAGAAACAGCTTATCCTTGTTAAAATGCATTCATTAGTGTTGTAAATCAAAGTAGATCGAATAAATCCTCTGGAAAGAGAACAACTTCAATACAAGCAGAGGCCAAAGTTCTGGTTTAGATCCATCTGTCTGAAAGAGATAAAGAATGATGTATGCAGCCAGAGGTGGTTCTTGTTCTGCAGTTTGGTATTATGAAAGCAAAATTTTTACTATTTGCTTGTCCAAATAGCAATGTGTTGTAATTATTGCACGCTTCCATTGCACTGGGAAACGGGATGGAAGGGCAAACACTAAAGCATGCTCTGAAGGGTTCCTGGTGTGTAAACCTTGAGGAGAATCTTCAGGAGCACATTTACATCTCTTAGGATTTTATCAAGGGCATTGTATCAGCTATAATTTTGAGGCTGGAGGCATCTCATGGTCCAGCTTGTGTTGCCTCTGAACAGTGATAACGTATTAAAGGAAGCAGATGTGTTTAGTATCTGCTGTCTTAAATTGAGAGTGTACTCACCTTTATGTGATAATACTATTTAGAAGTATATAATGTAATTTCAGCAGGCAGCTGTGCAGTGATTTTTTAGTGTGACATCTGTAACTAGAATTGAATTATGTATATAAAACCTATGTGAAATGATTTCCCACTCAGCAATGACCAGAATGCAAAACTATGAATTGAAACAGGTCGTGGAAAGACTTTAGTCAGAAGTCTGAAGCATTAAATGTTTCTCCCTAGCATTTATATGAGGTGAGTAATGGTGTTGAAGGCTTATCTGTTTTGTCACCTCCTGGGTTCTGTCTCAGCACCGCCAGGATCCAGTCTCAGCTTGCGTTTTCAGCTCAGCATAGTTGAGTATGTTACGCACCAAAATGCCTGTGTTGAAGGGGAATATAGTAGGCCACTGTGACTTGTTTAGCCAGTCTTCATCTTGCTATCTCCACTGTGTTTTCTAAGGCTCTCATATAAAAATCTGCTGTTATAATTGGAACTGTTCTATGGCAACCAGAGCAAATTGCATAAACCATATGGCTTTTGAACTTCTGATGTCTTTTCTCTTGAAAAACAAAAAAGCCTACTTGCTTCTCTGCTAGGCAAACCTTACTCATGACTTGCTTGAGCTGCAGCTAATGAGAAACTGGCATTTCAGTTAATGCCATAAACAGCGTTTAAGAGTGTTTGGGTTCAAAATCTTATCTGTTTGTGGTGAACTACAAGTAAGTTTATTGAAAGATAGCTGCCATGCACTGCATGTTATAGAGAATCAGCCACTCAGTTTGCTGAACTGAACAACTGTATCTTTCTGCTTCCTTTCAGCATTATGAAGAGAGCAGATTTACTCAGTCAACTTGACTTTATTGTTCCCCTCTTAATCTGAATGTATTTTAAGACAAGCTTTTCCTTAGTAGTTATAGAACCCTATTTCCTGAACATAATGGTTTTATAGGTTTTGAATGCAGCAACTGCTTAAGCTATTTTAATAAGCTGAAGTGTAATACTGTCATCTCTGAGGCTAATAGTCAAAAACTGAACTAGCTTTTTTAATGGTACTGGGGATTCTTCAATAGTTCAGTATATAAAAAATTTGGGGGCGGGGGGGAGAAAACTCAGCTAAAATTCTGAGTTAATGTGCTGCTTTAGTACAGTGTTAAAGCTGAAAAGTCATTTCAGAAAGCTTTCTTTTTTTCTAGAATGTAATTAGCCATATTTAACACTGTTTTTACATCAGAAGGAAGTGTAAATAAAATGGTAAGAATGCCTGTTTTCCTAGATGTAAGACAGCAGTCTGTACAGCCTTGAAAGTAATAAAAACACTAGAAGTACTGCTAGGGCAAAATATGTTTTCGAGACTTAATGTTTTTTTTTGTCAGAGAACTGACTTGCACACTGATTGCTACTACTGTATAGAATGCTTCAGTGAAGATAAATGTTTTGCAAGCTGGAGGTACTTCAACTGACAGGTGCTCTTGGCTTTTTTTGAGAAGTGCTGCAGTGTTTGAGAAAACAGTGAAGTCTCTAGTGAGTACACAGAAGTCCTGTACAAAGAAGTAAGCTGTTCTATAGAAGTTTTTTTATCTACAGCCTGTGGTTCACAGGAAACAATCTGTAGGGTTACACTGCTTTGCTGAAAGCCATAGAGATCCAAATTCATTATCTTGGGCACATCACCACAGTCTCTATAGGACAAGAGAATTGGAGACTGCTATTTTAAATCAGTTGTCTTTTAAGTCCAGATAAGCCTTATTATGAAGTCAGTTGAGACCTCCAGATTTTATTCATTTAGTAGACAGTTCATCAAATATATTTGTCTGTGAACAATGGAGAAGTTGTTACTGTTAATTTCGGGTTGAGACCGCAGACAATGGCATGCAAACTTGGAATTGATACCAAAGCCTCAGTCTTTCGCATAAAAAGGTGATTGAAGGTCTTTATTAACCTAAGTTAGAAATAAAGACCAGACATGAAGACAGCTAAGCATATGGACTTTAGTAGCAAACTGACATGAAAAGTAACTTGCACCCCTTTAAAACAGAAAAAGTTTTGAATTACATCATTTTAAATCCTGGATGGGGCAGCCTTCTGAAACCCAAGTCTTTCTTTATGAAGTTTAGGCTTACCTCATCTGCTAACCGTGGGCAAGAAGGATCTCTTGATCTCTTTACTAACAGCATGCTCAAGCTGTGGCAGTGGCCAGGAGCCTTTCTGTTTGTTCCTGTTGTGGTTGTATTTTATGTCTGGACTACCTGTAATCATCTGCAAATGGCCTATTGGCTTTTATGGTATCCTCCTAGCATTGTTCCATGTAAGTTTAACTGGATTTTCAGTGATGTTTTAGTTAAAACAAAGAACGACCTTCTTGGTTACCAAAATACTCTGACAAAAAACTCTTGCATTTTTGTTCCAGTTATTCCACTTGTTAAATCCTTGACTCCACTGCCGTTTGTATGTGCAGTGGTACTTTTAAACAGCTGTTGCAAGGAAACTTAGTGAATAACATCTGCAGGAGATTTTAATTTACGTAATTTTTAAACCCTAGGATTTTAAAAATGGACTGGATTCCAGCATAGTACTTTATCGTCTTTGTGTATTTTTTTTTCCTGTGGGCTGGGAAAGACGTGTAAGGGGAGCTGTCTTGTAGTGCATGATCATCTTATGTGCTGATGGAAAATGAACTCGCTGTATTTCCTTTCTTTCCTCTTTAGTCTTGAACATTCAAAAATGTACTGTGGTATAGTTTCTTTTAGGTGTGGTGTGGTACTGGAGGTGGATGCAGTAAACTGCATTATCTTTTAAATCTTCTTAAAAATGAGCATCTTATTTCACATAGGAAAAATAATTTTAGAACTGAATTTGTAAAGATTAGATTGGAATTGCCTCAAATCCAATTAAGCCACACTGCATGGACGTGCTGGGAATATAAATGCAATTACTGTAAATCTGTACAAACTGATTTGTTGCATTATCTTGCTAATCTAACATACAGTACTTTTTGTGTCCATATTGCAGACGGCAACTCCAAACTAACATGGCAGTCAGACTGTGTGATGTGGCTTCTCTGCTTAGAAGTGGTTCGTGGGCAGCAGAGCCTTGGACTGGGGTCTGTGGGACTTTTCTTAAATTCTGTAGGCTACTTTTTTACATGTTAATAGTGCTGAGGCCATACCAAAGTCCTTTAACCATCTCCATTTGGAATGCTAACTCACATATATGTTTCATTACAGACTGTAGGTTGTGTTCCGATTCTGTGGGAACCTAGAGCACACTGGCGTACCAAGACAACTTTTTCTGTAAAATGGTGATCTTCTGTAGAAATTACACTGCAGTGGCTTGCCTTTCTTCTATTGCCAATTAGATTTTAGTACTAATTGAAAATACACAGTGGATAATTGAAGAGGAATATTGTACTAAAATGGTTTTGGTATGGTCTGAATACTAAATTGCAGTAACTTTGAAAACCTGTGTAGTTGTGGTTTTTTGATTACTATTTTAAAATTACAATTGCCAGTCTATTCTAAGAAATTTTTCAAAACTGTAAATTTATCTCAAACTATTTTTCTGAGTGAAAAATATTCAGTGCATTATCTTTTATGAACAGTTCTCTTTAGCCTATTAGTGGGGTATGCGTTATTTGTAAAACATACTAGTATCACTTTATTCAGAGCAGATGGTTCTATAGCTGAGAGATGCTGTAATTTTCAGCACACACAGGCTACTGCAGCTGTTCACTTGAATGTTGGCTTAGGATCCCATTCTTGCCACCTAAACATGAAAAAAAATGTGCAATTAAGAGATAGTTGTTTGATGTCCTTGCTAAATCCTGCTAATTTGGATCAATGAACACTTTAAATTTGAGAATAAAACACAAAAAGGGGAAAAAGGCAATCCTACAGAGCCTCAGAGCACAGCATTTGTAACTACTACCTTTAACAAGTACGCTAGTGTTTTGAAAAGTAATTTGTCTTAATTGGGATAATCTGCTTTATCATATTTTCAGTGGACATGTTTCGTCAGTGCCAGGAGCAGGTTACCTTTTGGAGTTTGTCACAAGGGAAGAAAATGTTGTTCCAGTTGCAGCTCTCCAGGAAAACTAGATCACTCATTTTCTAATGAGTGCTCTTAATAGATGTACCCCTTTTTTTGTGTTGTGCTGAAGTAACCTCTTGGAAAATACTTCTGTATGCAGAACACAGAACATAGAACATAGAAATATGTTCCCAGGAATGTCTGTTTCTTTCTAGTAAGAAACTCAACTTATCCCCTCTCATATTATTAAGAAATTCAGTTATGCAGTCCCTGAACACAGTTGACCTCATCAGTTGTTTAGTATGTATGCACTGATTGCAAATGGTGCTTTAAACAGGAATGTTAGGACAGACCTTTCAGAGGTCCTGATGCTGCTCTATGATTTTACAAGAGGCTTTTTTGTGAGAACTCCTCTTACCAGTTTAATTATGAGGCTAAATTTCAGTGATTGATGAATTTCTTTAGTGAACTTCCTGTGTTGAAATATGTATTACTGGAGAATTAACTTACATAATTTTCTCTTGCATGTTGTCCTAAACAGTTGGTCTCAAATGGTGTAGGCTGCCCAAATCTTAGATATTAAGATGCTATTAAAAATCCATTGTATTTACCAGTCACTGACTGAGGTGGCATAGAGCCTTCTGTGGATGTGGCAGCTTGTGGACAAGTGCTTGTGTACAAGCAGACAGCTCCTAATTATTTCTGTTGCACCTTGCAGTCATAGAGTCACTTTGGGATGAGGCACAGTAACATCAGGCTCGTTTGAGTTGAAAGAACTTTGGAGACTGCCTATATCTATTACACTTGCCATGAACAGGAACACCTTCTGCTAGATCAGGTTGCTTAAAGCTCTATCCCCCCTGACCTTGAATATTTCAAGGGATGGGGCATCCACAGCCTCTCTGGGCAAGTGCTTTACCACCCTGACAGTAAAGAATTTTCTTTCTAAATGTAATCTCTTCCTACTTTCTTTCAGTTTGAAGACGCTCCCCTTTGTCCTGTGCTACATGCTCTTCTAAAATGTCTCTTTCTGTTTTGTAAGCTCTATTCAGGTACTAAAAGGCCACAATTAGGCCATCCCAAAGTCATCTTTCCTAAGCTGAATCAACTTGATTCTCTCAGCATTTGTCACAGGAGACATGCTCTGTCCCTCTAATCCAGGCCCTCCTCTGGACTCAGTCTCACAGGTCCATGTCCTTCCTGTGCTGGGACCCCAGAGCTGCATGCAGGGTTCTAGATGGAGCAGAATCCCCTTCTCTCCCTGGATGCAGCCCAGGACACATTTGGCTTTCTGAGCTGTGAGTACCCATGGCTGGGTCATGTCCAGCCTCTCACCCAGCAGCACCCCCAAGTCCTTCTCCCCAGGGCTGCTCTCCATCTGTTCTTCCCCAGCCTGTGCTGATGCTGGGAGTGTCCCGACCCATGTGTAGCACCTTGAACGTGGTCTTGTTATAAAGCTCATGTGGTTCCCACGGTCTCACTTTTCANAGGTACTAAAAGGCCACAATTAGGCCATCCCAAAGTCATCTTTCCTAAGCTGAATCAACTTGATTCTCTCAGCATTTGTCACAGGAGACATGCTCTGTCCCTCTAATCCAGGCCCTCCTCTGGACTCAGTCTCACAGGTCCATGTCCTTCCTGTGCTGGGACCCCAGAGCTGCATGCAGGGTTCTAGATGGAGCAGAATCCCCTTCTCTCCCTGGATGCAGCCCACGACACACNCCAGGACACATTTGGCTTTCTGAGCTGTGAGTACCCATGGCTGGGTCATGTCCAGCCTCTCACCCAGCAGCACCCCCAAGTCCTTCTCCCCAGGGCTGCTCTCCATCTGTTCTTCCCCAGCCTGTGCTGATGCTGGGAGTGTCCCGACCCATGTGTAGCACCTTGAACGTGGTCTTGTTATAAAGCTCATGTGGTTCCCACGGTCTCACTTTTCAAGCCTGTCCAGGCCCTTCTGGATGACATCCTGAACTTCTGGAGTGCCAGCAGCACTACTCAGCACTGGGTCATGAGCAAACTTCCGGCTGGTGCACTCGATCTGTTTGTCCGTGTTACTAGTGAAGATGTTGAATAACACTGGTCCCAGTACGGATCCCTGAGGGACACCACTTGTCACTGATGACTGTTGAAACTCTGAGCTATTGCCCCCCACCTCTGGGTGCAACTGTCCAATCATTTCTTATCCGTCTATTAATCCACCCATAAATATTCTCCATTTTGATCATAAAGCTGTTGTAGAGGATTGTGTCAAAGGCTTTACATAAGTCTAGATAGATAACATCTGTAGCCCTTTCCTTGTCCACTGATGGAGTCACTTTATTATGGAGAAAGGCCACTTGGTTGGTCAGACAGGACGTGCCCTTGGTGAAGCCATGTCGACTGTGTCAGATCACTTTCTGTTCTCCATCTGCCTTAGTGCAGGTTCTAGGATAATCTGTCATCCAGGCACAGAGTAGTTCTGGTGTGGTCTAAAAGCAGATCAGGTTCAAGATTCAAATTTAACTGTTCTCAGAGTTCTGGTGAGGGAAGACATAAGTAGGATGAATTGTCAGTTTCATCAAATAAAAACATTTAGAAACATGATTCCAACCTGTGGTGACAGAAGTTTGACATGGATGTTGTCAAGGAAGAGTATATTTTCCATCCCTACACATTTATATATCATCTAAGCATCTCTTTAAAGTATTAATCTTCATCTCTGCTATTTTTCCTGAGAAGTATTCTTTGGATACAGTTAATGCCCATCTCTTTTTGCAAATATTTAAATGCTACTTCTTTAAAAGCTGCATTTCACGTTATTTCAGTAACCAGTTGTAAGTTTATAGAAATGATTACTCTTGCAACAGGCCAGTTTTGTTTGGTAACTTCTATAACAGAAAGGCTGTGATGCAGCCTAAATGGAGGGAATGGCAGAGGATGGAAACTAAGCTTTGAGTGCTGATTTAATTTCGTGAGCTTGTAGAAGATACAGTTTATTTGCTTGCAAGATTTAAAAGTATTGTCTTGGCTAACAGTTTAACACCTTTTTATACTGGTGTTTGGGGTTTTTTCTCACATGTAGAGACAGTATATGACCTTGGCAGTACCATTACTGCATAGTGACAAGTTTTTTAGGTTTGTGTTTGGACTCTCCTACTAGATACTGAAATTTGAATTTTAATCGTTCTTATTTTCTGGTTTTTTTTCAGCAGGTAATTGCTGCCATGGAGACACAACTGTCTAACGGACCAACTTGTAATAACACAGCCCATGGTTCAGCCACCATAAACAATTGCTCATCACCAGTTGATTCTGGGAACACAGAAGACAGCAAGACCAATTTAATAGTCAACTACCTTCCACAAAACATGACACAAGAGGAACTGAAGAGTCTGTTTGGCAGCATTGGGGAGATAGAATCCTGCAAGCTTGTCAGGGACAAAATAACAGGTGTGTCGGTTTTCAAGTTATCTTTTAATTTTTCCAAGCAGCAAACTCTCAGTATTCTGTAATTCTCCTAAGTAAGGGAATAAAGGCAGAAGGAACCAATGCTGATGCTACTGGTCAGAAGGAACTTAAATTAATAATTTTTTAAATTCTGTACGCCAAAACTAAGTATACTTATTTGCCTTTCATTTAGGTTAGTTTTGAGTGCGATAAATGCTAACAAGACATTTAAACTTTGGCTTCAAACTACTAGAAAAGAAGAATCACATGTGGAAAAGCAGATATTTATACAAAGTTTCCTTGAAGTTTAATTCAACCTCACTGAAGTTAGACTTTAGTGCTTCTTGATGCAAAGTTGCATCTTCTCAGGGATACAGGTAATGAAGCTTGTACCTTGGAGAAAGGGCAGATTACCTTGCTTCCCAGGTGAAACTGCTTTTGAATTGCAGCACTTCCAACAGTTCCTGTTGGATGCACACTTCAATTTATGCTGTTGACCAGTCTCTGGCTGACTTGTGTTGGCTGAATGTATTTTGTTTCCCTTATGGCTCTGAATAACCAGCAGATCTTCCCTCAGCAAATGACTTTCCTTAAGACATTAGGTAGTGGAATGGGTAAATCTGTGAAGCACCCTCCTTCAGCATGGTAGTCTGGGATACTGAAATCACAGCTTTTAGTTGATCTGGCCTGACCAAACCTTAAAGCATTCTTTGTTCTTCAGTGTGAAGATGACTGAATGTTCTTGGGGATGCCAAAGAGGTCAGATGGGGCTGATGTGACAGCTTGCTGTCTTCAGGTGAAATCTGGTTGATGGGGAAAACAAGCCTTTTTTCTCTGTAGTTAATGACTTCAATGCTTTGAAACAAAAGGTCCCTTCCTTAGGTGCTTCCTTCTCTTATCCTTTCCAATCTTGTCCTGGGAGTGGAAGGATGTAACTCTGTACTTCATCAGTTAGTGGGATGGTTTTTCAAAGACAGTACTTCTCTGTCTTGCATATCCCACGTATTTAGCATTCCTTATCATAGTTGCTTAGGAATGGCTTCAGTGGCTATTGCAGGCCTGCAGAAGTAACCCTGAAGGTCTTCATGATCAATGTTCAAATTGTCCACATCCTTTCATGATGGGTCTCATGTTCTGTATGCCAGAAGCACACTGTTGCTGCTACACAGTTTCAAAAGACTCTTTACCTTGGGAATGGAGCTGGACTTAATTGTAGACCTCTTGTTTCGAGGTGTGATGTTTTCTATATAGCATGAAGTGATGCCTGGGAAGGATCCTGAATTTAAATTACATTCTCAGTAGCAGAGAACTCCAGAGTTGAAATTATTGGAGATAGATAGTTTTCCTACTTCATCAGAGAGCAGTTCCTCAGCTTAGAGACATACTTCCAGCTGCCAGCAAAAATACTGCATCAGTCTTGCTCCAAAAGGTTTTAGTATTACAAGTGAGATTGAGAAATATGGTGTCTGACCTTGTAACTGCACTGGGAGCAATACTTCTGGTTTAAGTAGCCTGTAGCAAGGCTACTTGTGTTTGTAGATGCTGAGGAGAAAGCTCTTGACTTTCAGTCCCATTCTTACTCATTTTCAAGTTTTCTTCAGAGAGTTTCAATAAGCAAATTTTTCTTTTCCTTCTGAATTCAGAACAGGGATTGTTACTAGGTTCTGTGAAGGAAGAGATGTGGCATGAATTTCAGACTCTCATAGTTTAATTCCTCTGTTAAAATGCAATTTTTATTTGTCTTTCTTAAATGAACTGTCATGAGTGCTAGTTACTTGACAAGTATCTTTAAATGATAAGTTTAGGTAGCATAGAAGTTGAAATACGCTTCTGTACTTAGGATATCACTGAGGTCTGTAATGGCTTGTGTCTCCACCATGCTGTGCCTGCTGGTTTGCAAACAGAGTGGAGTTTGGTGGCAACACATGTGGGCCACGCCAGTCCTATCCTTGGCTCAGACTGGGTACCATCCTGCAAGCTTGATAGTAAAGATTGCATTTCACTTCATGGCCACCGTGACTGATGGGCAAGACCACCAGGGAGGAAGTAACCATAGCCCACAGATCTTCAACAACTTCAACAAGTTAATATCTCCTGGGACAGAGATCAACTTGTTTATGGCTGAAGGGCATCCAGTGGGGCCATATGTGAAGTGTGATCTCTGCAGCTGTGCCCAGTTAGAAATCACAGGGTCAGTTACTCCTGCTGGGATCATTGGGTTGCCAGTGCCATGTGTTAAAATTCAGAGAGATCATGGCCAGCCACTGTCATCTTGACTCAAATACTCATTAGCATCTGGTGGATTTAAACCAAGTTATCTCGCACCCTATTATTTAGTACTTATTCTGTGCAACACTGAGGTGCACTTACGTTATGGTAGAATCACAGAATGGTTTCAGTTGGATGATACCTTAATAAGCATCTGATTCCAACCTCCCTGCCCTGGGCAGAGACCTTTCCCACAGAGGTGAAAGTGCTCCATTTCTGTGAAGCTGTCTGCACACTTTAGGATTGGGAGGAGTTGAATTTGAAGGCCTTCCTTGGTTTTTTTTCCCCTCTGGAAAACCTGTTTGAGGGGAGGGAGGCACCCTGCAGTTCACTTACTAATCTCACGTGAGCAGTTAGAAGTCCAAGTCCTGATTATTTTATTGATTATTGGCTAGGGATTTGCTTGTGAATAAGGGAGAAAACTGATCTGTGAAAGTTCCTGATGGTCGTGTCCAAGGATGCACTTCATGGGCAGAACTTTCTGTTGGGACAGCATTAGTAGCTAAAGTGAAGTTTGCTTTCTGTATTAGTGGAAAACCATTTCAAGTGTTACCAGTAAGAATTGAAATAGCTGATTGCTGTTTTGTTGTTTTATGGAAGGTAAATAAATTAAATGTTGGTAATATTGAGGATTCTAAAGGGTGCTGAACAAGAGTCTGTCTTAATGTGAGAATCCCACTGACAACAGCATCTGATAAGTGGGTCATGAATGTCACTTTATCTTCACTTGCTAACCAGAGAATCTGTCAGGAATTAGTCATTCTGCCTAGATATTTTAGAGTTTTTAACTCTTGCGTGCTTTTGACTAATGCAGATGTATGTCAATACAAATTGTAAAACTGCCACGTAAGTTAATTGTAGTTGTACAATAGGTAGGAGACCCTGGTCTCAGCAAAGCAACATAATTGAATTCCAGTCAGCCACTTTAGACAGCTGTTTAGTTTAGGTCCTTCTACATATTTAAAGGCAGCTGAGGTAACATTTATCATATAAAGATAACATTTTATGTAATACAATGTTAAGTATGTATAGTTACAAAAAATAAGCTAAAAACACTCGAAATGTTAGGGAAGAGGATAAAATGGGACGAAATTTAAATTACTGGCGCTGCCCCTGGTCAAGCACTTTAAAGAGTACTTGTTTGTACAAGATAGACAGATTTAGCAGCTTTTGAAAAAATACAAGAAAAAGTTGTTGCTAACACTTAAAAAGTAAGAGATACTGTAGTATGGTAAGCATTTTCTACACCTACTTCTCTGAAACTTGAATATAGGTAAAAATGTGCCTGTAGTCTCCTTGAAAA
>WBMY01003246.1:66125-83419 GCA_013397315.1 Donacobius atricapilla | reverse complement strand
CATGGTAGGGCAATGAGTAGCTGGAATTTCAGGTATTTACAGTGTGAGTGCCTGATACAGAGAAGACCACATGAATGAACAGAGCACAACAACTTCATCATGTTTATTTTTGTTAAATGCTTCAGCTCTTTTTCCTTGCTAGTCTTTACTTCAAATGTGTTTGATGTTTGCAGTCCTATATCACTCTAATGCATCAGATGTTTTTGCAAGGTTTTGGACACTTGGCTGGGAGAGTAGAGTAATTTGGCAACTAAAAGAAGTACTAGTTGAAGTTGCCTGCTCTTTTATGGTGTGCTGAGTTTGTGGTATGCAGGGGTACTTGCAAGGTGGTGTGCCAAGTGAGTTTTTGTCAGTCTAACAATTTCTGATTAAGACAGGGTTGTGGATGAAAGATGCTGCCTGGAAAACTGTCCTGGCAGTCGAATGTGTTGTGCAAAACTTGACTATAATGTAAAATTAGGAATAGAAACCAAATGGGATTGGAGGCAATTTTCTATTTATATGACTTCTATGTATTTATGTGTGGTGGCTGACTGCTCTCTGCTGGAGCATCTTACTCAAGACCTTGAAGCATAGATCTTCTGGGGACAGGGAGGGTTGATCTTAAAAATCACCTTTTTCATTTTCAGGTTTGTTTTGAACTCTGCAGATGCTAAAATGGAGTTTCTGGTGTGGTCTAGGGACTTGATGAGTTATAGCACAAAGTTAAGAAAGTGATTTTGAACGTAGTGTGCTAGTTGGAGAAAACTGCAGCAGCAGAGTATTGGCTTACTTAGCTAGCTTGAGTGCTTGAAGATCCTGCAGAGATAATCCTGGAAGAGTTAAGTTTTAAACAAGCCTTATGTGTAGATCCAGAGCACAGCTAATGTTTTAAGTCTGCTAAGGGGTTGAAATTAAATGGTCTTTAAAGTTCCATCCAACCCAGGCAATTCTGTGGTGTTTTATACTTCTGATTGCTATTCAATATTAATAAAAAGTATTTAGCAGCATTTGCTGTACCATTTCATAGTAGGCAGTATAATTTATTACACTTCATATGTCTCCTGGAAATGAGTCATCTAAACAGGTGAGGATGAAGGAAGTTATTTCACCTTGTGTTACTCAAGAGAGCAGTTAATTGGCTTTGCACTTCCATTTGATTTTCACTGTTACACAGGCACAACGTTTTGACCTTTCAGAAGTTCATAGGCTTTGTTTTTACAAGTAAAAGAGGTAGAAAAGACCTGTTTGACTAAACCTACCAGGGATTCACTCACAGTGCCAACTTTGTGGAAACAAGCTGTTTTTAAAATGATTATTTGTCTGTGTATTAACCTGAATTAATGAGTTGATCTCAATATATAGCATAAGCAAGAACTTGGTGTTTTAAAAATTCAACTCTTTTTATATGACTAAATATATTTAGGAACCTTTCTGATCGCTAAATCACTCTGCTTTTCAGCACATACTGTGCTTTTTTATGGAGATGATTGCAATATAAATTATCTTGCACTTTTCTGCAAACAGATTACCATTCACTTTTGTCAGTTTTAGCATAACTTCCAAGAAGCTTGTGAAAGCATTGGGATTTACAAACTGGCATTGGCCCTATAGTGATGTGGGCTATCTTGTGTGCTTTTAGCTACAGTAGTGCTCTTTGCTTCCACACTGGCAGTCGCAGGCTGTCAGTTTGCTATATCTTATACACTATTTACTCTTTCATATGTGTATGTAGGTATACTTTGCTGTTATATCCTAGTGATCCTAGGCCAGCTGTTTGAATAAATGTTGATTCTAGTGGAAGCTACTGTGTGAGAGAGACCTCTTGTAAGCTGAAGCTTTTACAGCATAACTGCTTTTCAGGGAACTGTGCTGTAAGATTAGAGGAAAGTATTTATAATAATGAAGGTATGTTGCAGTTAGGGTAGTGCTTCAGTTTGGGTAGTGACGTAACTGACCTGCGCGCCCTGAGGCTCTTTCACTCCAAGGATGTAATGTAGATTATGAGGACCTGGATATCCCTACAGAAAGTAGACACTTCTTCTCAGCCTCCACAAGCTGAGTGGTAACTAATAAGACTTCAAGCTGCAGATGGTTCTAACAGGTTCATGGTTGGTCCATTGGGTATTGAAGCAGCTAGTATGTTGTGTTATTGAAGCAAGACCTTAAAATACATACAATGAACTTTCTAGCTGTATGTGTTTATTTTCTAGAAAGTATATGTATATCTTCATTTTATTTTCTTTTATTATGATAATTCAGCTGGCCGTTCTCACTGTGAAAATTTGCCGGACTGCCATAGTGGTTTTCTGTGTACAGCTGCAGAAAAGAGCTTATTAAACTATTCTCTGTGGAATTTTTCTTTCTGGAGTATGTCAAGTCAGAGTAGAAATAGAAGGTTGTAGAATGCCACAGAAGAAAACTATACAAACCTGTGGTTTTAATGACCCAATACTTTAATCCACAGTAAAGAGCAAATAACTGAGATGGCTCAGATCTTGTATTTCATTTTAAGATTACTTTAATATTTTTTTTGTAAGTGTACTAATTCCCACAGTTATCAGGGACACAGCCATATTACCTTCAAAATTTCTACCCTGTTGACCAGCTGTTGAAATTACTTTGCTTTTGCCTTTGCTTATTTGAGGCGTTTAGCAGAATTTACCAAAAGAGAAGGAGATTTGTAATCTGAATTCTTTCCTGTCTTGAGTTTCTGGATTTGTTGTAGGTAAGGTTTTTTTGTAGTCTTTCTTGTAGCTGTGTGTCTGTGCATGTTAAACCAAAGGTTTTTTTGAAATGCATTTGGAACCTAGTAATGCTGCACAGTGGTTATGAAGTCTTGAATCTCTAGTAAGACGCATTGATTATTTCAGTTCCCCACTCTTCCCCACCACCTTCTAAACTAAAAAAGCCGGGCTTACTTGTGGAAGAATTTCGCTCTGTTCATGTAAGAATTAATTGTTATGGAGACATACTTGAGTTTCAAATAATGAAAACTTCAGCATTTCTCAGCATATTTTTTTTCCTATATTTATTTAGCAACTACAAAGAGAAATGCCTTTTTCCAGCTTTTTGGTATTGCAAATTAATATTTGTTCTTATTTGTTAATTACAGCTGTTAAAACTGAAAAAAATGTCCCTCTTGTACATACTTTCAGGCACATATTTTTTGAGTTGGCAGTTAAGACCTTCACTAGGGAAAGAAATTATTTTGAGGGAAATTTATCATATTTTTGCACTTTTTCATTCATCAGTAAAGACGGGCAAGGGGAGGGGACAACAACAAAACCCCAGCAACAACAAAAAACAGGCATGTGATTGAAAGTAACATTGGAAGTTCACCTATGAAAAAAGTTCCCTGGAGTAGGGAAATACTTTTTGAACTTAGGATCATGGCACATTTCAGGATGTCTTTCAAAACTCTGAGATTAAGTAGCAGGTAAAAACCTGGGCAAAACCCAAGACAACTGTTCCAAAGTAGTATGTGTTTCTGTGACGTTTGGGAGAAGAATTTATGTTCNTACCCTGAGTTAAGGACTGTTCAGTGTTTTGTGCTCTGCTAGCGAGCATGTGTGGGAGCATAGCCAGGTCAGGGGACCTGAACTGGCCAGTGATATATTCCACAGCAAAGAACCTCATGCCCAAATAATGAACTGGGGGGAGTTACATGACATGGGGGCTGCTCACAGTTCAGGGATAGGATTTGGTACAAGCCAGTGGATGATGAGCTGATTTTTTTGTCTATTACTTGTTTTCCGCTTTCTTCCCTCCTTTTTAACCTCCTTTTACTAGCAGTATTACATGTTACTTTGTTTCAGTTACTAAACTGGTCTTCACTGGCCAGCTGTTTTTTTAAATTCTTATCTCCTTTTCGATGGGATGTGAGGGGGAGCGCTTTTAGTTTTGGCTGTGTGTTCTTAGTTGCCAGCTGTGTTTAAACCACAACAAAGTGTCATGCCAGTTTTTTACTTGGGTAAGCACATTACCACAGGTTTTGAAACACCCCAGGAGTGGAACAAAGTGCTTTATATCCACTTGTTTATTTAAGGTGACTAGGTGGATATGATAAGGCAGAATATTTAACACTGCAGGCTGTATTCCTGACAAGGAATAAATGGACTGCAAAAGACAAAACTGAGATGCTTGGAACATCATGTTACTACTAACAGTGGTAAAAATTAAAGGGTATAGCTAGCTTTCAGAATAGTACTTGGTTTGGCAAATTCCATGGTATTTTTTCACAGTGGAGTGGTAAAGATCTTCTCCTTGTACTGTGACAAGCTAGTTTGTAAGAAACTGGGTGTCTAGTAACTGGATGCCTTTGTAAGAAAAATGGATGTCTATTTCAGTCCATTATGTCAAGGAGTTTGTAGCTGTTGCTTGTTATGTTTGAACCTAAGGCAGTAATGGGCATGATTCTCAGTGTTCCCCCTCCTGTAGAGTCCATAAGCATTTCCTGTTTCTTTTGCTTGTGCAACAGTATGCACTTTTCCTTGCAGACCCTGCTTTCAGCCACACTTTCTGGCATTGAGATTTTCTATTTGGACATGGTGGATCTCTGTTAGTAACCTTCAGCTGATGTCTCTTCTGGCTTGCTGAGCATCTTTTATCAGGTTCATATACTGCGTAGCATCTGTGATACCACCCCCCCCCCCCCCCACCTCACCCCACACACACACACACACACACTTTTTCGTCCTGCTGCAGGCAAGAACCAGAGCTGCACTGCCACTTTGGTATCCAGCAACAAGCTTGATAAAGCTCCCTATGATAATGTTCCTCACATATGAAGAACCATAAGCTATAAGGCAGGAGGATGACACCAAATTAATAAAGAGTTGAACCTGGCTGAGATTAGACATAATCTGCTTATTGTGTGGCAGGATATACTGTCAAATACTTTGATCAGTGTTTGATCATTCTTCAACTTTCATTATTCCAGATTAAGAGTGATAGCTGAGAAAGGCATTAAAGTATCAAATACAGAACTCCAGTGGCAATCGTAGTTTACAGATGTTTCTTACAAACTGCCCAGCCTTGCCTGCTCAGTGATGTATGAGTTGTATGTTCAGTAAATAGAATCCATCTGCTGAAACTATAAGCAAACCGCAGTTAAATTAGGGATTGCTCAGTGATTTATGCAGGTTCCCTCATTTTGCTAAGCTGCTTTTAAAATTCAGTTCAAGCCTTAGTTCAAACTAAAATGTAGTTTGAAACTTGAACAGTTAGTTACATTAAGAGTAAATAGAAATGTTGATGGTCTTCTCTGCTTACTCATTTATCCCTTCTTTAGACCTAGTCATGTAGGGAGTTTCAGATATAGTGCTATACTTAATTGGGTTGTATGTCTGACTGTGTGTTCCTAGCCTTATACAGTATCAAGATAAGGCTGTGGTAGTCTCCATGGCGTTAATCACAGATGACAGTAATGACTTCTGAAGACGAGGCAACTTTTTTGTATAAGAGCTGGTACCAGCTGAATGATACCTTATCTTGGCTCACAAGTCCTCTATGGGGTTGTCACTCTGCCGGGTCACTCTCACATATTGTAGAGCATTCTGATGTCTTAAATTGCAAATCCACACAGACAAAAGGGCTGAATGTTTCTTAGTCCTATATCTGAAACTATTAAATTTTTCATGCTTCTGAAGTTGGGCTGGAGCCTGGTACTATTATCTTTCCCATGACCAGGCTGGCTCACTTTCCAGACAACACAGACTACTACTTCCAGCTTTTAGGTTGATCTTGGCATAATCCTGTGGGTTTTCTGTAGTACCACTTTTGCTTTTGTGTACTGGTCATGGAACACATCTTCACTGTGCTATTTTAGGAGACTTGAAAAAGTTATGAGTCCATGAGATGGATTCTAATGAGAGCTTTATATATGGTCTTTAAATGTTGTCATGGATGTTTCTTTTAACAGCGTTCTTCCATCTTTGCATGAAAAACCTTGGGAGTACAACCTTTGGAGTGATGAAAGGTAGAATAAAACCTAATGTCAAGTTTCTGTGAACTTGACTTGGTCCTGATTACACAAATATGAAGCTGGCTTGTTCTTGCAGTAGTTTAGTGGATCTTTGCCCATCAACTTCATACAGAGAGCAGAAGTTTATGGGTTTAAACACAGTTTATTCGAAACAGTGCTTGTAAAATCACCACTTACATGGCTGGAAGCAGAAAATACATTACTGTTCACTAGAAAATGGACTATTTTCTTGCAGTCAAGGTCTAGATAACAGGTTTTGGAGGAGTTAAACACTGAAGGCAGTGTATGTAGTTGAAGTTAAATTACAAAAAGAAATAAGACCCTCAGTTTTCTGGAATTCCTAGGAGTTGTGTTTTCTGTAGACTTGCAGACAATGATTTCCAATTCCTAGATTTTACTAACCTCAGAGTTGTGTTCTTCACTGTAATGTTGATGCAAGTAGTATGTCCCATTTGGGTTTTATTTTTTAGATAGCAGTTTTTTACCATTTCTTCTGTGATATTGAAGTTTTTACTGCTTATATTCCGGTAACATAGTCTTTTGCAATAAGATCTTTTTTGCAGAAGTTGAAATAGCCTGATATGTCTGAAATGATGGGATGGTGACTATTGTAGAAAAATCCCATTTTTTAAGTGTATGCTTATCAATAATTTTTGGTTGTCCTGTGGAAATGTGTGAATGTGTTATTTGCTATTCAGACTTGTAATTTTCTGGAGCATGATTAGTCTGTGCTTTGTTTTTGTGTTAGACAATGAGAATTATTTTATACTTTAGTGGTATGTATTAATTTTAAGATGTATTATTAATGAGGTTGTAAATGTTTCGGGGTTTTTTGTTATTTTTTTTCTTTTTCTATGATATGCCTATCTGGATGGTCATTTATGATAGTTCTGGTTTTTCTCTTCCAAAATCTAGCATTAGTAGGATTCAATTAGTGGGGCTGCTTTTCTTACTTTACTTTTACCTGTTAATGAGAGCTTAAAAGCTACAGCACTTCTTGCTCCTTAAATTGAACAAGTACATTTCTTAGAACTCATCCAGTCTTTTTTGTTCAGTAATGACATTCTGAAAAGATTTTGAGAGCTCAACTGACTGTAGAATTTGTTTTGACTCTGTTTTTTCTGGAAAAAATATTACCTGATACTGTTAATTATTTATTTTGTTTGACCTTCAGACATTACAGGAATGTTTAAGAATTCCAGACAAGATGCAGGATTGATTATCTGGGTACTCTGGTAATGTAATCAGCAATTGCTTCAAAGAGTTAGCTTGCTCAGCCCTTTCACTGGGTCTGGATCATATCTTTGATGGGAAACAGCAGCCAAGGACTCCCTCATGTGGTGGGTGTCCCAGACTTTCAAAATAATCGTGCTGCATTGTCAAAAGTCTCTTCTGGTGAGTAGAAAATTTGTGTTGAAATGATGCAGTTGGTTGGCTGTGGGAAGAAACGCAGCACTGGAAGCTCTTCTAGTGCTCTGCAGTTGCTTTCCTTTCAGCACTTGCTAGTTAAATGGTAATAATACCATTGTATACTACAATGAGCTGTGTTGGGAAAAAATGTACCACCTGTATACTCAAGCAAAGCAGTTCTACATCAGTGGCTCTGGATTCTGTCAGGGAAGACAAGCTTCTCAGATATGCATGTAGGAAAATTATTTTCAGGAGCAGCTTTTTAGAGAGGGAAATCATGAGAACACAGTTTTAGTAGATAGCTGAACATCAGGCGATGCCAGGACCAGGCTTTATGTAGGCCAGAAATGTCTAGGGTCAAACCTGTTGAAACTTCTGCTCAAAAAACATTAAGAGAAGACCTAGTAGAATACCAAGATGCTTTAATCATTTATGAAATGATACTACTGTACTAGTCAACTACTGTCTGATCATGGTGTTCGGCAGACAGCAATATCTGTCCTTCTCAGGAGCTAGAAAATGTTGCAGGACTACTGAAAAGGCAGCATTTAAGTTCACTGAACTTCCTGAGGGACTCTTGAAGGGGGTTATTTAACTACTGTTAGGTTAAAAATTATATTCATCTACCTTTCAAGTCTTACTTTTAATGTATAGTACATAGCTGTTAAACACTTCCATGTAAAATGAATAACTCAGACAACTGAACTCTTAGAAACATAAAATAGTTTGTTTTGGAAGGGAACTTGAAAGATCATCTAGTTGTAACCCTCCTTCCTTAGACAGGGACACTTTCCCCTAGAACAGGTTATTCAAAGCCCCATCCAGACTGGCCTTGAACTTCTCTAGGGGTGGGACATCCCCAGTTTCTCTGGGAAACCTGTTCCAGTGTCTCACCATACTCTCAGTAAAGCGTTTCTTTCTTACACCCGATCTGAATTTTCCATCTTCCAGTTTAAAGCCATTCCCCCATGTCTTATCACTACATGCCCTTGTAAAATGTCATTTTCCAGCTCTCTTTTAGGCTCTTTTTTAGGTACTGGAAGGTGCTGTAAGATCTCTCTAGAGCCTTCTCTTCTCCAGGCAGAATAAATCCAGATTTTTTTAGCCTGTCCTCATGGGAGAGGTGCTGCAGAATCCCCTCCCTTGCCCTGCTGTCCATGCTGCTTTGGATGCAGCCCAAGACACATTCGGCTTCCTGGACTGTAAGTGCCTGTGGCTGAATAATGTCCAGCCTCTCATCCACCAGCACCGCCACATCCTCTCTGGCAGAGCTGTACTTACTCTGTTCTCTGCCCACCCTATGTTGGTCCTTGGGATTGCCCTAGCCCAGGTTCAGGACTTGGCACTTGGCCTTGTTGAGCTTCATGAGGTCCTCACAGGTGCACGCACCTTTCAAGCAGTCCTGATCCCTCTGGATGGCATCCCTTCCCTCAAGTGTCAATGGTTCCATGGAGCTCAGTGTTGGCTACAAACTTGCTGAGGGTGCCCATGATCCCATTGTCCATGCTGGTTACAGAGTGAAACACTGCCAGTCCCAATACTTACCCCATACGAACATTACTTGGTGCTTGTCCTTGGTGTTTGGACTTGGACATTGAGGCATTGACTACAGCTCTTTGAATGTGAGCATCCAGCCAATTCCTTAGCCACCATTTAATCCATGTTTCTCCAGCTTACAGACAAGAATGTTGTGTGGGACAGTATTGAATGCTTTGTGCAATTGCGGGTAGATGATATCAGTCATTCTTCCCTCATCCACCAACACTTCAACCTCATTGTAGAAGGCCAACAAATTGTCTGGCACAATTTTACCCTTAGTAAAACCATGCTGTCTTTTGTCACCTCTCTGTTTTCCTTGTGTGTTACCACACTTGAAGGATCTGCTTCATGGTCTCATGCCCAGAGATGAGGCTGACAAACCTATGGTTCTCGTACTTTATTTATTTCCTTTTTTAAAAATGGAGGTTATTTTTCCACTTAGTGGGAGCTTCATCAGACTGCAACAGCTTCCCAAATATGATGGATAGTGGTTTAGCCATTTCCTCTGCCAGTTCCCTTAGGAACCCATGGATGTATCTTACAGACTTGAGCACCTTCAGGTTCCTTAGATGGTTTTGAACCTGACGCTTCTGTACAGTAGGCGGTTCTTCATTGTCCCAGTCCCTTCTTTGCCCTTTAGGACTTGGGCAGTGTGGCTGGAGCACTTACTGATGAAGACTGAGGAAAGAAAAGTTGTTCAGTATCCCTCAGACTTTTCTATATGCCTGATAACCAGGTCATCTTCCTGTTCCAGGGAGGGCCTGCATTTTCCCTAACCTTTTCTTTCACCAGCTTTCTATGTAGATGCCTTTCTTGTTTGCCTTGTCATCCCTGGTCAGATTTAATTATTTAGCTTTTCAGAGCTTTTTATTTACCTTTAAAAGCAAAACATTAAAAATGGGTAAGTGTCACCTTTATCACATCTACTTTATGTGACCTCTTTTCTCTCTGGATAGTGTCTATTTGTTCTGAATATTGAACAGCAGAGGATTTTCTTTGGGCTTTACAGCTGTGTGCATTATTTATAGTTTATAGGAAACAGCTATGGAACAACTTGGGTAGGATACAACTAGTTTATTTGTGGTTCTTCTCTGATAAGTATTGTGAATTAGCCTGTGTATTTTTGAAGCTAAAGATACTCAGCTTTCAAGGCGCAATAGTAAATGCAGGAGCACTGTGACCATAGCTATTATTTCCTACATACTTATTTCAACTTGAAACTTATTTGATCTTTTGATGATAGTTGCCTATGAAGTCTGTCTGCTTTCCTTTACTAATACTAAATCAGTGTGTTCATTACTAGTTTTTTGATAGTAAGTTACTTCATTTATGCTTTTCTGGTGTACACTTGGATGTCTAGTCTCTCGAGCAGTCTGATTATACTGATTAGAATTAAATCGTTCAAAATAGCTTTTTGCCCTTCCCCTCTCAAAATCCATTCCGTATATTAACTGTAGTGCCAAAAAGCAACTTGGCATTATCTAATTAATTACTGTTGTGTTTGCATAATCATACATGTTGATCAAGTCATATTTATGAAGCTCAAAAACATGAAATAAAAACAGAACAGTTTCCCCCATTAAACTGAATAGCATAGTGCTTTCTGCACTTTTTCTTGTAGGCCACAGAGGCTGAATATTTTTCAGTCACTAATAGATAGAGTGTGTCTAGGTTCAAAGAGATGCCTAACTGAAAAGATCTTTTGCCATTTGTGCTTGAGTTTGACTTTGTTACAAGTGTCAGTTACATAAAACATATAAAATTACTAATTGTGAACATCCAGTGTGAACTCTCAAATCATAACTTTTATTCTAATTTCTTTGCTGTCTTACAGGCTTGTGAGATGCACTACTTCTACTATGTAGGTTTTGGTTTTTTAGATTTTCTGTAAGAAAAATTCAAGTCAGACTGATTTTCCCCATGTATTTCCTCATTCCTTCCAGATAATTTCATCCTTTTTACTTTTCCTGATTCAGGTGACTTTTACCAATCATGTAACTAACTGTTGGGATTTTTCTTTACCATGTTGTCTAATATTCATAGTGTTGAAAGTATAAAATCTAGTAGGAGGTTTACAGAAACAGGTTTGCAAAATAGCCACAAGAACTATCCAGGAGATTAAGCTCAATTGATATTTAAATAACAAACTCTTGACACGCTTTATTTAGGATAATCTAAATGTAATACTACTTTTAGATCTAAAATTGTGCAATAAAAGACTGATGACACAAGTAATCCCTTGTCTATATTAAGGCTGAGTAGGCCTTAATTTTGAAGATCCTCAGAAAAAAACCTGATTATTCAAAATACCTGAACACACATTATCCGGCAGAGAACCAGGAACTTGCAGAGGTGTAAGAGTTTTTTCACAGTGTCATTAATCACAAATTGGAAACACAAATCGAGGCAAGAGCCTACTGGAGCTGACGCTGTCTTAGTAGGAGACTAAGCAGCTTTTTGATACACATTTAAGTCTGGGGGTTGTTTAATTTGTGGATAGCTATAGATTTGCCTTCTTTCTTCTGTTACCTTTTTGCAGACCCAGACACACAATCTATTTTTAAGCATTTTACTAGGTTTAGAGACAACTGTATGTTCTTCAGGAAATTGCTGTCTTGGCAAATGGTGTTTGGTGTGGAAGAAGCACAGATGGAAGGGTCCAGTTCTGTCATTGTTCAGTTCAGTCTTTATCTTCAGGCAATAGAACTATTCATTACATTAATTAAATAATGAAGTTCCTCTTAAGTATCCTAAGTGGTGGCTGATTTGGTTTAAATCTCGCTTCTCCTTGTTTTATCTTAAAAGCAAATGTTTAGACATTGAGGAATGAGGAAAAACTGCACAGAAGGAGAACTGGTTTGAGTTAGCCTGGCCAGTTGCTTCTAATTTTATTTGAGTAAAATCTGTGCACAGTGGATATGGTGGTCTCTCTATCTGAAATCCACTGTAAGATGAGACTTCTCTTCAGCTTGTACAACCATAGTGGTACTTGAGTAAGCTTGGACTGAAGTTCTTTTCACTTAGAACTTAGAAATTCAGTTCTCCCTTGTAACCCACTTTGTACTTTCCCACCACCTGTGAGATGTAGCTTGGAATGAGATATCTGTTGAGTGTTTGGAACAGCTGCTTCTACATTTAATTCTACAATTAAATCCTTGTCTGAATTTTCTGGAACTCAGCCATCGGTCTGTGAACTGACAAACCACTTAACAAGCAGTTAATATCAGCAGGAGGTTGTAAGAGTGGTTCCTCAAACACTGATTCCAGAAATGAAGTTTGATTTACAATTATATTTGCATTGTTTGTTCAAAGTCAACATTTATCTTTCTTACGTGCTGTGAAGAAGGTGATTTTTGACTCTGAATTATTATTAATGTCTAATTAAACCACTAATCTTCAGGCATAATTTTAACTTTTAAGTTTTGTATTTTCCTAACCTTTATAATTAAGTAAGGACTTTAGAGAGCACTTTTGAATTTTAGATTGTAACCTAAGTAAAACAAAACAGAAGTAAATATAATCTCATTCATAGGTTCACTGACGTGAAAAGAACTTCTGGAGATAATCTAGTCATTTTGTCAAGCATTCCTCAATTTCTCAAGAAGATTTTCCTTCAGCGGGTTGCTCAGGACCATGTCCATTCAGACTCTTGAGTATCTCCAGTAATGGAGACTTTACAACCCCTGATTGCCTGTTGCAGTGTTCTGCCACTGTCATGGTGAAAGCTACTCTTTCACTATAAAATCATAGAATAAAATTGCGTAAATTATTTGAGACTTGTTATGAAGGTGCTGAGAATCTTGTTGAGGTTTGGAATCTCTGTTAATGCTATATTAACCTGCTCATGGATCCAGCTAGACAATTTATGTTTGCCTGAGGTGTTTTGAGGAGGAGGTGTGAGAGAATGGAAGTAGCTTTGGGGAGTGGGGTGCTGGTACCCTCTAACCTTTGAAGCCATTGAAGGCATAATTAGTGCAAAAGTGTAAATGCCAGTGATGATGGGCTAGTTAGTAAACTCTCTTAGAGTATTTAATTAAGTGCAAAATTTCCTGTTGCTTTTTTGCATTGTATGCCGTTAAACGGATACTATATAGATACAATACAAAAAGCTGATACAGCATGAATTCTGTTTACCTTTTTTTGACAGTAAATGAACGTGCCATTTGTGCTTTATGTAATGCTGTCTATCTTTTTATATTGCTGTGTACCCAAGCTAATCATTATAACTAGTATTTTGTGAATTAGATATGTGAGGTGCTTCCCTATGCTTGTTGACAGGTTTGGGGTTTTTTCCATCTTGTTTTGGTGTCTTAAAGCCAAAAAACTGCAAACTAACAAACAAAACCACATCAGAGTATGGGAGTGTTTCTTGGAATATTTGTGCTAATAAAGGATACTATTCTTGCTAAGTATATCTTTTCACTGTGTTAAAATTTCCCACATATTTGCCTTCTTGTGCACTAAAAGTAATTCTAAAGTAGGATGCTAGTTAGGGAGAGTATACTGTAGGTTTTGAAGCTGTCAAAAGATGATTACTGCTCAACTCAAGTGTTTAATAAAGTGCTTAGGCAAAATTAATGGTTAGAAAGGGGCTGTTGTTCAGAGATAAGAACAAATAAAGTTGCATTATGTCTGTCACCTGACCTTCCAGCACTAAAAAAACCCAAATATAATACTGCATCTTTGGCTGATAGTTATTAGTCAGATACTTGTACCTGTTGTTTCGAAGATTGGAACAAAATAAGCCTTTGAACTCCTTGTTACAGAAAGGCTCTAAGTAGTATATGAATAACATCTGTAAATTTTTTTGGCTTCTAATTTGGCTCAAATTCTGACACCGAATGACTTTTAAATATACTTCATTTTGAAGCAATAGTCCAGAATTTTGCCACTATACTACTTACGTTCAATAAAAAAGTTTTAGAATGAGTAGTGGATTCCTGATGTCACTTTAAACTTGATGCCTCTGCAGATCCTCTGTTGTCCAGCAGATCACTATACACTTCTGAACCTACTCTGATTACCAGTTTTTAAGTCTTGCATTAAACTGAATGTAGCAGTTTCTGTGTTAAACAGAAAAACAGTTGAAATCTATCAATGTTAGTGGAAAAATTAGGTGTTGTGACACTTTGCAGTTTTGTTCTTTGGGGTGGATATGGTTCTTCAATATAAGCAATGTTTGCTCAGTGTGTGTCTGTATGTTTTAAACAGTTAGGTATTCATTGTATGGTACTGCAGTACTAATGATGTCTTTTGTCATTTTAATCAGGACAGAGCTTGGGTTATGGTTTTGTGAACTATGTTGACCCCAAGGATGCTGAAAAAGCTATCAATACCCTGAATGGATTGAGACTTCAAACTAAGACTATAAAGGTATGTAGTGTTAAAATAATTTAAAGAAACTGATATGTTTGGACTTCCTGATTTGTTTTACCGTTACAAGTGTAACAAGCATTCAGCTAATGTCAGTTGAATAAACTTAAGATTTCGTGTAGCAAATAGTCCCTTGTAGTCTACGTTTAGAGTTAGATTAGTACAGAAGGTATAGAAAATTGCATTTTCTTAATCCACTTAACACTTTAGATGTACAGTTGATTTGTTTTAACTGAGATTTTGTTACATACCTTAGTTGAAGAAATACAATATTGCATGTTGTTTTGAACACCATGTGCTTCCTTATTTTCACAAATATAGTATAGCTTCCTTATTAATACTTCCGTTTCCATGTTGCTAGTTGTCTTGTTTCTCTTACAAATCCTTAGAATGAAGTGCTGCAATCACTATTGGTTATCTATGAATTACTCTGTTTCTAAGGCTCTGGTCTTTGTCTCTAATGTTTGGTATTCCTGTCTTTTTCAATTATGTTACAACTCCTCATGCACTTGTTTACTAAATTCAGTTTCTCAAATTCCTAGAAACAAACCTTGAGAGCTACTTTTCTTATCTCCTCTTCAAATCCAGTAACGGAAGACTGAGGATACTCAGTTGGGCGATTGAACTCTGAAATTCTGAGAGAAAGGAGATGAAATAAAATTATCAGGAAATGCAGATTTTTGAACATGTTTCACAGGTGTTGGTGTCTGAAGGCAGTAGATGTTCCATCTAGCCCATTCTTCCTCATTAAACTGTAGGGTTTGCTAGCAGATCACTTGAAGGATGGATACCTTCTTAACTAGAAGCATGTCTGAGACATGAAATAAAGTTCACCTCTAAAAACATTTGTAATTAAAAAGCAGTGCAGAACCACTGAAAGACAACTCAGATGAAAATAATATACCAGTAGTTTTGGCTAAAGTGTCTTACCTGTTTTGTACTCATAAGACTTAGTAAAATGGATTATACTGTTTGAAACTGAAACACTTCTTCGTAACAAATGGTGACTCGCGGCACACAAGTAGGATGGATGAAAGACATAGACAGATGCTTTGCTGTGAAAGCTCCCTGTGTGCTTCTGGAAGACTTCTCACCAACAGACCTCTCTCATTTCTACTTTGAGGGAAAACTGAGCAGAGTAATTTTGAGCTCCAGGACTTTTGAAGCTGTATTTTGTGTGGTGGTGAGAAAGGGAATCTGTTTATGTTCCAGTAGTAATATTTTGCATATAATGCCTTGGATTGAGCCAACATGATTTGTATGTCCAGATGGATAAATTGGAAGTTCTGTTGACTATATAGGCAAAAAAAGGAGGTTGTTACAGGAACTCAAGCCAGGTCTCCCAAATCAAAATGTTCCTTTCAGGGGACTTGTGGTGACTTACTTCATACTGGCCATATATGAATTTTTATTCCTCCTTCAACTTGTTGAGTGATTAATTTAATCAATTTTCACCTTTTAAAAAGAGTTGAAAAAAGTTGAAAATGGAGTAGGTAGATATGAGTGATGACAGTGATGCTTTTTCTTTCCTGCCTTCCTTGGACCAAAAAGTGGGATTGTAGGTTAGATACCAGACAAAGACCTTTGCAATGAGACTAAAGCTTATGTCTTTGTTGTCAGGTGTTTGTACATTAGATATCTTCAGCTAAAGCAAAGCTGAAACTCTGGAGTTGTCACCAGCCAAAATGATAAGACTCTTTGTCAAAATAAAGATCTCTGTTTAATTAGAGAAAAATATCTTTAAATGCTAATTGTTAATGTTACAAGTAATTTTTGACTCTAGCTACCCCCAGTCAGGCATGTTAAACTTCAGCAGCACCTTTCAGTGATAGTGAGCGCGACTTGAATGCAAAAACTGCTTCACTTTCTTCTCCTTTATTTACTCTTCTTTCATAGGGTTTCAGACCAGGTTTTTTGTGACTGGATTTTCCATGATGACAGAATCGTAAGATGTTTATGAGTTGGAATGGACCTTAAAGATCATCTAGTCCCAGCCTCACTGCATTTATCTGTGAAGCAGTAGAAATGCCCAACTTACTGTGAAGCATTTTGTAGCTTACATATTTTTCAGATCAGGCAGGAGGCAATTGTGAGCAGAGGTCAGGTTGATGTCTGAGGTCTTTTCTGCCTCTGAAGACATAATCTTGGGTGGAGAAAGTATCTTATGAGGTCCCAGTCCCAGGTCATTTGCAGAGCTTACTTCCTGTTTATAGACCACCGTGTTCCTATTTGTCCAGAGCTGGTAAGTCAATTAAAAAACAAAACAAAACACCCAACCAAAAAACCACCCCCTCCCAAAGAAACACAAACAAAAAAACCCCAAAACAAAACCCCAACCTGTTTGACAAACTCAGAACCTAACCCGTAACTTTCACCCCCACTTCAAAAAATGTGTGTAACTGAGATTTTTATTTGTACCGTCACATGAAAAATTATTGACTAGGCGTGCTGGTGTATATTTAGGCTTCAAAAGAAAAAAAGTCAGATATTTCTTCTCTCTGTGTATTTTTGGGACCTCCATAGGAATGCTTAGTACTTTACTGGATTGATAGTTCAAGTTTGTTTCCCATTAGCATATAAAACTGGAAGGAACTTCGTTGTTTCAGTCATAGCGTGATGTATCCTCATGTTGAGGTTGAACTGAGTGTAATCATACTCAGAGGAAGCTGACTGTCTTGACCGTGATGTGCAGTGCTCTGGATTGAAGCTGTGACAGATACCTCTGATCCACAGCTTTTATACTAGCCTGCTTGTCATTGGATATTTTTTTCTCATCCCTAAGGGCATGCCACTTAATGTTTTCTTGAAATAAAATATGTTGAAAAACGTGGATTTGCAAAATGCTGGCTTAAGGGTTAGGGTTTTTTTAATATAGATAGCAATGCAAAATTCCATCACCTCTCCCCTTTTTTAAAAGAAAATCCTGTGGAATGCTTTATGGGATACTTCACTGAATTCTTTGTAAAGAAGAATTAACCAACTTTCAGGTACACATCTCCAAAGCTAG
>WBMY01003246.1:28246-66107 GCA_013397315.1 Donacobius atricapilla | reverse complement strand
AGTAATAGCAGTCTTCATCTCATCTGACCTGCTGGTGGTTGTATTGCCTTCTGATTTAACTGTATAGTAAAACATTGGGGTGGGTGTATACTCTGATGGTAAAGCCACTTATGGGTGTGTTAGATATGTGAACCCTATTCAGCTGGATGGTATACCTCCATTATGATATAGTGCCCTTTGTGGCATAATTTATGGTTTATTTGCAATGTAAACAGGCTTAAGTATACTGCACGAAGCCTGTGAAGTTTGGCCTTTGTTAAATTATGCAGCTTCAGTGTGAAAACAGGTTGCATCTTATAGAAGGTAAAATATTTTCCATGGCTTCTTTTTTTTTTTTTTTTTTTTGATGAGGCTGCTGGCAAGCTTTTTTTCCCAGTTCTATTTAGGAGACAGTAAAAATGTGAATTTTTGTTCCTGGAGTGATTTTTCTGCTTCCCCGCTTGCTTGTCCGTGACTTTTTTTAATTTAGGTTGTCCGGGGAAGGTCAGTCCTTCCCAAATGTGGAAAACTCAGAGAAACAGGTTATGAAGATCACTGAGTTACATATAGGGATAAGAAAACTGAGTTTATGTTTTTGTTGTCTTGGCTTTTGCCTTCTCTCTTGGGAGAAGAGAAATGCTCCATGGCTTCCCCTCCCCTTGGTTTAAGGGGTTTTTATGAGAAAACTCTTAAAAAGAAAGGAGATACAAGTGAATTTGTTGTGAGAATATCTGAATAGGAATATATTTCAATGGGAAGTAAAAGAGTTCTGCATTAACAAGAGAGTGTATTAAGATTCACTGTCTAAAAAGGAGTGGGCAGGCTAATAGCCTCTCTTTGGACTTGCTGAGAGTCATTGCAGGATGGTGAGTTGGCAGCTTTTTACCTAGACTGTTAGGGCTTGCAGGAAGACATAGGACAGTATCTTTGACGTTTCTTCATGGATGATAGCCTGCCTTGATGATGGACAGTCGTTTGTGGATTGTAGCTGCCATGGGGATGCTGAAGATGACAGTAATGCTGTACTTTTTGAGGGCTTGAAGTGGCAGGGCACCCCTGCATGCAGGAGACCTGGCAGTTCTCTTAACAGAGAGTCTGGTGAGACCTGTGTAGACATGTATGCAAATACGTGTTGGAAGGGGGGCAAAAATATTTTGTCCAGCCTAGAGGCCTTGGAGTTGTCCTTTTTAATAAGATAGCATTTACATGATGTCTGTATTCTACTCAGCCAAGTGCTGCTTGAAAGTCAAATTTAATAAGGTTTTCCTTCTCTAAAGTTTTTTTGATTATTGGGATGCTTACACAGGTAATTATTACCCATCAGGGGAATAGAAATTTAAGAAGTATTTTATCTTAAGTATTAAATCTGTAGATTTTCTTCCTGTTCCTTTATAACTTTGCATGTAATAAAAATAGGCTTAATGTGTAACATTCTGCCAACTTCCTGTTGGAATGAATTTGACAAATTCTTTGTCTACAAACACAAGATATCCTATTTTGCTATCATCACCCAGTTGACTGCCTTACTGTAGAAAGTTGCTTAATGTGAAGAGGTAGTTAAAACTTCAGCAGAAGAGTGAATATTAAGCATTCAGCTTTACAAATGCCCAAACAAGGGCTGTATAGCAAGGGAAGACTGGAAATTAAATGCTGCAAGTTCATTAGTGCTCTTTGAGTCATTGTTGTTAAAACTTGGCATTACGCAGTGTGATTTCACTTGGTGTCTTGAATCACTGCTTAGATTTACAGCAAGATTAATTGTAAAGGAATTATTCTCTGTTTTAACTGTTCAGTAGCTTCACCCTTCGGAAATTTTACCAATGATAATACCCTTGAAAACACTTCAAACACTTAATGGAAAATAGTAAAATACTGGAAAAAAAAGAGATGTTGGTTTGGATTCTGAGTTCAGTGCAACAGATAAAAAATATTGAAATTGTTCCTGACTTCACCACTGATACTTGTCGAGAAAAATTTTGTAATGTCCCTTTTTTGTAGTAATTTTTGATTAACTAGTATCCTTGGGTAGCAATGAAGTACGCATGAGCTGTATAAAAACTCTCTTAACAGAGGCAAGTGAGCTGTGAAGGTGAGAGAAACCCTCCTTCTTGATATTTTTTTTTTTTTATTCCCACCTGCCCTTCCACTAGTATTTAAGAAGGTTGATCTAGTAAGGAACAAAAGGGAATCCTATGTGGAAGTTGAATTTAAAACTAGTGAGTTTTACTGATGTTGTCAATCAGCAAAGGCAGAGAGAGGGGCTGTGATGCTAGAGCATGTAGTGATCTTGACAGGTTAATTAAATACCTCAGGACTGTATTCTAGCAGACATGAAACAGAAGAATAGTTTTTCTTGGAAGAAAGGAAAAGGTAAAGGTAAATTTCTGCAAGAGTTACATGAAGTAGAATTATGCAATCGATGAGCTATGTTTAAGTTAAAGCTTTGACAGCATTTTGATTTTAATACTACACACACACATCTGTTCACACCCAGGTAAAATTTGTTCTTCACTGAAGTTCAAATCTCCTCAGGCTTTGAATGTTACTTACTCAGCTTAAGCTGGCTGCTTGTTTTTCACGTGGCCGAATAGTCCTGGGAGGAGGACTCAGTTCTTAATGCGTATTGCTGTCACTTCTGTAAACCACATTACGGTGAGGTGGTTGGCTGTCCGTTCTCACAGAGTGTCAGGCCAAATCATAAAATGTGCTGTCTTCACCGCCCCAAGTGCCATCTTGCTGCTTATTAGAGTGTCTTGCAAAAGTCCATCCCTGTGTCTCTGAGGGAGAGAATCCTTGGACCAGTGCAGCTCACCCTAAGGCTGCTGAGCAGCTTTGCAGCCAGAAAACTTCAGCAGTTAGGTAAGGTCCGTCCTGAGTTGCGTAGGGGATTCCTGACATGGAAATGGAGACGTAAGAAGGGGCCAGCAGTACTCTGTAGAGCTGATGGAAGTCTGCAAGCATTGCTCAAAAGCCAAGTCTTACGCAAGTAAAAACAAACAAACAGAAAAAAAGTCCACAAAACTAGTAAGACACTTCTTGTTGCTACTAAGATTGGTGCTGCATCTCTGTACCTTGCTCTATCTGTGCTACGCAAAGTCCTGTAAGAAGGTTGTGGCTTTCTGCATGGATACGAAGTGCTGTAAATGCCAGGCATAGAGGTCTCTTGTTTGGAGGGGTTTTTTTTGGTTGGTTGGGGTTTTTAAATTATTTTATTTTAAATCAAATATCTGTTTTCTTTGAAAGAGGGTTTTATCAAAACATGTTTATGCTTACTTTTGAAATTATGGCAGTCTTGAGACAAATAGACCTTTGTTAGTCTAGCAGCTTTCAAGTTTTTTTGTCAAATCAGATGTTGACTCTGCTGTCTTTCATCCATGCAAGTAATAGTTTTTCCAGAAAGGTTGTAAGATATTCAAGTGAAGTGTAAGTTCAAATGGATGCGTTTTGTGCATTTCTAGATGTGCCTGCAGAACAGTGCAGGAGATTCCCAAGTGTTATGTTTGCCAGAGTCTGTCAGTAGTAGATGCTCCTTAGGTATAACCTGAGATTTACTCATTTTCTTCAGGAGAATAATTGAGGTCTTGTGTTTTAAGATTCTATTCCTTTTTGTATTCCTGTGGAGGGCTTAATATTATACTATGTACTCCTGTCCTCCTTGAAAGGCTACTGCAGTGCATCTGAAATTCCTGTGCTGTCATTGTTTAGACATGAGTGGGGATCAGAATCATGAATGTGAAGTATGAGGAAAGGTCTTTTGAGACTCTTAAGAATGTGAAAAGTAGGAAATGGAAAATGTTTGTAGACTTGATCTCCTTTCATTTCATATATTTTATTTGTACTCAAATTCTAAGTTAAGTATTTCTTATTTTTAGCAAGACAGCGATAGTTATGGACAAGTTTTAAAGTGCTCTTTTGTACTGATTCTCTTAAGTGCAAAACAGAATCGCTAATTCTGTGATTGTATGCATAATTCCCATCTCATGTTTTATGTCAGTGAACTTGATTATTGCTTTTCTTTTGTCGGACATCTATGACCCTGATGAAAACTGCTACAGTATCTTGAGCACTTCTGGGATAAGCCCTGCTTCTGTTTGCATCAGTACTAGGATTTCCAGCTGGTGTCTGTTCTTAGCACGTACATACATTTACTTCTGTTCACCAAGTGGTATTTTGGGTGTCAGTTGATCTAGACCAAGCCTTCTGAAAGCCTGTTTCTGGTTTCCCTCTGTGTGAAATACAGCAGCATTTTATAAGGTCTTCATCTTTGAGCAGTATGCTGTCCTTAATTAGTTATATCCCGAGGAAGACTTCTGGTCCTCATCCTCTGAGATACGTGAAGACCGGTCTTAAGTCCAGATTTGTCAGACTGGTCCGTTCATGCCCTCAGCTGAGTGGCAGTAGATGTGGATGCCATGTCCCACCTCAGGTCTGTGACTCTGGCATAGATTGTAGCTGTCAGAGCTGGAGCACTTTGAGGGGTGAACTAAAATAGTGAAACCTCTTCTGATGATAGTCCTGAAAGGCTATTGCTTCAATGTCTGTTTTTTCAATGCATTCCCTGTTGTACAGCAGGTTGTAAAAGCAGGACCTTTATGGGATATAGTAGTATTTATCAGCTTAATCTAAAATTGTAAGTAAAGCTGTATTGATCTTTTTTAGTTCCGCAGAGCTGGGTGTAAGCTGACTTTACAAAGTAAAGTCTGGATTTCCACTTTCCTTTGTCCACAGGAATGTGCTACTGCAGGCTTCCACCATGAACTTGGCACAACATGCACATGTTCAACAAGGTTGTGTGCTGGGAAAAGTGGCCTTGGAGCTTTGTTTGGACTGGAACAATCTTATTTGAAGGGAGACAGCAAGTAAACCTGATCAGTATGCAGCAGTGTACTCTCCTGTTTCAGGCAGCAACCTGTCACTAGTGACAGCTGAGACCTCATCTCTCTGGTGTGCTGCAGCAACGTCTTAGTAGAAATCAAATTAGGAACAGTTCTTGAATCACAATCTCATATAAATTTAAGTGCAAGTTAAGAGCACTTGCCTGGCACAACAGCCTCTGAGTGCAGGGCTGTAAGAAAAAGCAGTATGTCCTTGTTTTTTATTGTGCTTGCAGAGGAGGCATACCTGCTCCTAATGTATTCCTTTTCTCAATATAAATCTGTCTGCTTTGTAACCCATTTTCATCAGGACATACTGGGTGGTAGTTTTTTGTTGGAGTTCTTTTTCTACAGAAAGATGCATTTTAAAAGAACTGGACACTACTCTTAAGGGCAAATAGTGTTTTAAGCAGAAAGATTGCACTTGAGCTACTGAAATACTGATTTTAGCATTTGAAGATTTCAGATTTGTAGAGGTGTTTAGGAAGAAATTGTATTAAATTCTCAAGTTTTTTGAGGGAATACAAATTCTTTGTCCTCTACTGATAATTAAAGAGCTCGAAACACAGTACTGAAGTGTCTAGAGGTAGTAGCAGATAGTAAAAAACTGAAACATTGACTTGGTAGGGGCTGTTCCTCTTTATTATTTTTGGTAACTTCTTTGTTTTACCTGCTAACTTTCACAATTTTCGCTTGAAAATTGTGAATCAGTTCTTCTTGATGTTAGGAAATTAAGTGTTAAAGCAGTGAAAATACTTGGTTTTGGTGGTGTAATGTTTGCATTTTTAGAAACAAGTGTCTTTCCTACTAATTGCCGTGGAAAATTCCAGTGAAGCTGTTTTTAAATTGGTATCTCCAAAGCAGTGCTGTTCAGTGTTGTACAGCGTGTGTCATCATTCTGTATTTAAAACTGCAGGCTTTCAGGCTGTTTCTTGACTTACCTTGTGTTCAGTAGTGTTGCTATCATGCAACTGTAATGTTCACTTGTTGAATTAGCTGTGGAATAAAAATCTTGGCACAGTTGTTAATTCAGTCCATATAAAAATTGTTTAAAGAGACTAAATATAGAACTATCAACAAGTAATTACTGAACAAGCAAAATGACATTATGTAGGTAGGGAGATTATTCTGGGGAGTCTCTGCTTTAAATGTGTATCACAAGTGAAATGACTGGATTTCAACATCAGAAATGAAGAGGAGTATGTCCCATGTGTATCACATACTCTAGGTAAGGTTCTTTTCATACGCATTAGTTATACCAGGAATATTTTGTGGTGTCTTTGTTTTTTTCTACTGGTGATGATTTAAATTGCATCACATTTCTGAAGCTACATGTTTGTTTCAGATTTCTTGCCTGACTGGTAGTTCTGGTTCTTAGCAAGATGGTTAAACATAGTGTTCAGATATTGGTGATGAACCGCTGGTTTTGGTTTAATATGTGTTATTACTGTGACTGATGTGCCTAAATTCAGTGTGTTGGAGGAATAAGTTGAAGGTAATGACAGTGAAACTGGATTTGTAAGAGTGATGTATCCTGGTTAGAGTATTACTTCCACTGAAACTACATTCAGTGTACGCCTTGACTGCTATGTCAAACTATCTGAAATGTCTTTCACCCGTGAGGGCACGGGCAATACTGGACCTGCTGTCACCATACAAGAACCCATATTCACCAGAGGAAAATGAGAGAGTTTTGCTGAAGCTGCTTTATATCTTGACAGATACCAGTTCTTTAGCATAACGTAAACTTGCAGTAAGTTAGAAAATATTTTTTGCAGGTATGTGTGAGTTTATATTTTTATATGTGGCAGCATGTGTCCAGCAGGGTTAATTCCACCTTGAAAGACAGTGTCTGCTAGAGTTTGGTGATTCATGATTTTGTTGAGACTAATTCTGTTTCCCAGGCAGTCTGTCTTCATCCTTCACCTTGGCTCTCCTTAAAGTCCTGCAGTGAAGCATGAAAGTTTATTTCTTATAGAAGCTCAGGGGCAAATGGGCAAGTTGAGCAAGTTTGTTCATTCTTAGCTGTTGTTTTTTTCTGCCTGGTAGAAAAGGGTAGCTGTCACGGTCCTTATATCTTCTTTGGCTGAATGCGGTCAAACTTTATTCTCTGTTTTCCTATAACTTTGAACATAGGGCTTTAGCTCTTGTGTGGCTCTGTGGAAGGAGCAAAGCAGTGTGACTTACAAGGTTCCATGTTGGATAGCTGCAAGTTTCTGAGTTCAGTCCTCTTCAACCAGCACAAAGGTACCTTGCACAAAGCCTCTGCATGGAACTTGAAGGATCACAGCAGTCTTCAGGATGCTGCTTGTTGAATCTCCAGCATGCTCTTCTGTTTTCTTTCCACAACAGTCTTAAGAGTCTGCTGATCTTCATGGAAATGGGACAGGAAGGAAATACCAAAGAATTAGGCAAAAGACAGAATGACAGAATCAAGTTCCAGTTGCCCAGTATTGGCTAACAGTGCATGGAAGGGGAGGGAAGTAAGAGATAAATCTAACTACTTCTCGAGGATCCTTTTTACTTTTACGTTTTACATAGGTGAAAAGCCTACATGAAGTATTTTGTCCTGTTCAAGAAGCACAAATGTTCTGTCCTAACCGTTCTTGTAGTAAAACCTCTTGTACAAATTTCAGGAGGAAGTAGTGAAAATGCTAGTTTGTGAAGCACGTGTCTAAAGGTCAAAGAATCTACTTGATCATCATAATATATTTTGACTGACACATTGAGGCAGCAGGTAAAAAATTTCTGTCCAAAAGGATCTGAGAAATTCCCTGTTAAATGCCATTTGTTTTTAAGGCCTCTGTTGCAGAAATTGACAAGCTGCTGAACAGGCAAAATACAGGTTGGGGTCCTACTTCTGCCATTCATTCTTAGGCCTGTGAAAGTGATGTAGCAGAATTATCTTGATTTCATGAATGATTGTGATGATGTGTCATTTGGTAGCAAGCTCAACACGTACAAAAGACATAGCACTTGAAAAACACTTGCAAACCTCTGTGTGCTTCAGATTGTCTTTCTGTGCCTTTGGCCTATATATTACACTGAAATCTTAATTTCTTGTATGTTTTAGTGCTTTTTAATGAAAATTCATGGAACATGGGAAATTCAGAGAACTTCTTAAATTTGTTGCTTTAATCTTACAGTCAGCTAACTGAGCTCACTTTCTCCACCAAGGCTTGCTGGAATGTGTACCTAGCTTTCTCTCATTTATTTGGGTGTACTTTCTATATATGAGTTCATGTAGTCAGCTTTTCCTGTGTGATCTAAGTTGCATTCTTTCTGGTTTTGGAATCCAGCTCCCCCAAACAAACAAACAAAAAAAAAAGCCAAAAAACCCGCCACTAAACTGGCTTTGCAAAGTAACTGTTCTGTGTGCTTTTGGAGCCATTTTAATGTCTCAGAACAAAAAACACTTTCCCATTTCAGCTGTTTGAACTGTTTATTTTCTAGGATTTTTTTTTTCCCCTAAGGTTTCTTATGCACGACCAAGTTCAGCTTCTATAAGAGATGCAAATTTGTATGTTAGCGGACTTCCAAAAACAATGACCCAGAAAGAACTGGAACAGCTCTTTTCCCAATATGGACGTATTATTACTTCTCGTATTCTGGTTGACCAAGTCACTGGTAAGTAGGCAGTTGTGCATGGCCTTTCATGGACTCACAGTTTAGGAAATTTTTCAGCTTTGAGTACAATAGCCTTGTCTCTGTAATGTGGGAAAGGTGTATGTAGGCCAGAAAATGCATTTTTCTCCTGGAATTGTTGATAAATATGCACGGACAAAAATAGACTATGTAATGTTCTGGGCCAGCTTGAGTCAGTTCCACCCTGAAGGTACAGGTTTGAAGCTTGTTTGATGACTTGTAATACATTTACAGCTACCATAATCTTCCTTTACAAGCCGCTGCATGAAATTAGTCTCCCAGTGCCTTACAAAATGCTATTAAACTCTTTTTTTCTAAAAAGAAAATTTTATGCAGAAATGCACAGCTGGTTCTCTGAGGCTAGGATTACTGAAGCCCCAGACTTGTAGTTGCTGTTAAGACTGTTATTTGGGCACACACATGAACTTTGAGTTCCTCAGAAGCAGGTAAGTTCTGTGATTACTCATGGCTTAAACTACTAAGATTTAGCAGGTTATTTGCATTATTACAGTATGTGTGTCAATCAGGTAATGGTTGCCGGTGACACTTTGTGATTACTCTTTAGACTCCTACAGTAATTCCTGTGGTTTTTTTGTTGTCTCAAATGGCTGATCTTGAGGAGTTTTATAGTTTTCAGAATCACCTGCTGTGACGTCTCTGCCAGATATAAGCAATTGAATGAGAAGCCAAGTACATGACAGGAGTATTGAGTATACAAAGCAACATGCAGAGCTCTCCAAGTTCCCCCCCTTCCAGAACACTGAGAGATGGAACGGAGGAAGTAATTTACTCACATAATTACTCCCTGAATAAGCTGGTTTGATTTTTTTTTTTTTTAGTCATTATACCTTTTCAAAGCCACATATCCTCTTGGATACAGAGCTTTCAGCTGTAGAAGGTCATAAAATTTTTTAATTGTCTTACTTCGGAAAGTTTGCACATGCCAGCATTTGAGTCTTGGCTGACCTTTAGAGGAACTTGTGTGTACTCTTTCGACTTCCACTAAGTTAACAGAAATCTCAGTGTTGACACTTAGTACTTAGAGAGTGTTTTAATCGTTTGAGTTGTTGAGAGTGTAGAGAGCCCTGGAAAGGAGAGCTGAAGGCCAAATACGGACTTGTAGAAGTAGCAGATTTTCAGGACGGTTTTGTGCCTTAAATAGCTGTTCACTAGTAGGTTCCTGTGTGTTCATACATAAAAATAGATGGAATTTAACAAAGGGACCAATAAGTAAATATAATATAATTTCTAGTATGCATGATAATTCTGTTAATATTCACAAATCCTGCTATTTGCAGTGTATTTTCGATCATATAGATTGTTCTTAAAGCTTAAGCTTTCTTTGACTCCTTTTTAGTAATTTGGAAGAAAGTCTCAGAATCATATGAATAGTAAGGTTGTGACACAAACTGACAGATAAAAATTACAAAGTTGAAGTTGTGATATTTGCCTCTTGAAACCATTCTTACACCTGTTCATTGTCACTTTTGATGGCTTAAATCATCATTGTTGATGAACAGAATACATTTCTTGTCATTAATGTCTTTCTCAGCTGAGGACAAGTGTCTAACTCATCTGGTTATTCCTGAACCAAAATGTAAAGGAGCTCTAAATGGCACTAGAAACATTACAACAAAACATTGATCTAACTAATGTTGGCTGTTAGTAGCTTTAATATTAATTGGTTCAAGCACCTTTCAAGACACTTGAAATTTTTGATGTGTGATGTTCCTTCCATATGCACTTTTGGATTCCTTTGCATGTTGCCTTTGACTTTTCTATTTCAAGAAAAGTTTTCTTCAAAAGTACCACCTAGTGATGTATAGTGATATGCCAAAACCAAATCTTTTACTTAGAGGTAACCACTGACTATTAAAACATGGCCATAATTCCCATTATTGCAATATAGTGTGTGCACATCATCATCCTCTCAGCATATTTGGTCTGAAGAGAGCTTCAGGTGATACTGCAGGCGAACAAAAGCCTTTTTTTTTTTGCTGCTAGAGAGCAGAGAACTAAGCTATTTACATAATTTTTGTGAATTTAGGTACTTCAAAGTATCATGAGCTGACCAGAAGTTACAGTGCAGCTGTGTTGGGTTCATCTCCATCCAAAAAAATTGCCTTGTTTCCGAATTCCACTTTGGCTCATTATATTTGTTTTCACTGTTTTCCCTCAAACTTCCAAGCTTTTTACACAAATGTGTCTTACATGAGTTAAATTAAAAATTAAAATCAGAATTACAGTAGAAAATTTTTATTTTACACAAAAGCACCGTTCTGTTAAGCTCAAAGTTACTGTGTGTTCACTGCATTTGACCATCAACATAGCAATTGGCCGCACAAATGAAAAGTTATCATCTACTATTCTGGAGTCTGTGAATTCATTACTGTGTCCTTTTTTTGCCTTCTGCAGGGGTGTCACGGGGCGTGGGGTTTATCCGGTTTGACAAGCGAATTGAAGCAGAAGAAGCTATCAAGGGCTTAAATGGCCAGAAACCTCCAAGTGCCACAGAGCCCATCACTGTAAAGTTTGCTAACAATCCAAGCCAAAAAACCAATCAGGCCATTCTTTCCCAGCTGTACCATTCTCCAAACCGAAGGTATCCTGCCCCTCTAGCTCAGCAGGCTCAACGTTTTAGGTAAGTCAAATAATGTGTACAACTGTGCTGAAACTTGCGTGTTCCCACAGGCCTGTTTGTTTGCCTCTACGCTTTTGCTTTCCTGGCTTGTCTGATTTGAGTGGGAGGGAAACACATGAATGTTGAATTGCAGCTGTGCTACCACAGTACAGCTAAAACCAAAAACGCATGCCGTTGTATTGATAGTGTTTCGGTGTCTAGTAAGTGTACTTAGGTAAACTAAGGTGGCATCTTTCTTGTACTAAAACTTTTTTCAAATATTACTTTTAATTTCCTAGGTTATTCTTGATTAATGTGCAAGTTGATTCAGTTAATGTTGACATGGGAGATTTAGTGTTGTTTTATTAGCCATATGGCATGCCACAGCAAGCTTCCTCTTTATCTACCCCTACATTTTTCCTCTGCATTCTGGTATTCAGTTTTTTTCATGGTTAGTTGTCTATGTTCTCCATGCCATACTTGCTCTTTTCTTGTTACAGCCTTTCATAATGAAGATGGTTCATGTATTTTCCACGTGTGAATTTTGGGGATTTATGTTCCTATCATGTTGAAACTATTACCATGTAGTTCTCTCTGCAATTTAGTGTATTGATGGTGAGAGCAAAGTGAAACAAACATGGAATTGTCTACATCCATGAGTACTTTGGATTTTTTTTTCAGTGACCTTGATTGTTTCTTCCCTCCCTCTGGCCCTGAACAATGTGATTGGATTGTGTTAAACAGTAATCCGCTAAAAAGAGTATTTCTATTTTGTTTTTCAAGAAATAAAACCAGTTGACAGCTTGCTTCAAAGAGAATATACCAAATTTCAAAAGCTCTGCATTGCCTAGGCCTGCTTATAAGCCAAATATTCAAGAGCTCATGGACTGAACTTCTGTCAGAATTTCTAAATTTTTCTTTTTTCTCAGCTTTTTGGCCTTACGTGCTGCATCTCACAGGTGTGAGGAGTAGGTGTTCTGCTGTAGGAGAGGGGATAACCAATTTTACTTACGTTTTTGTGCTTCTTCTTACCATTTCTTAGGTAATGAAAGGGCTACCTTACAACAGGGTTCTGAATATTGCATAAAAGTAGACTCACTATTATTTTATAGACAGACTATAGGGGCAGAAATTGTAGGATGGACTCAAGTGCATGGTATGAAATACGGTTATGGGTTATATGTTAGAAGCTTATGTGTTACAACACTCAACATATTCTGGCAAGTCTTGGCCTGCAGACTCCTTGAGTCCTTCTGACTGCCCATGTTCCAAGACACTCCTCTGTTCAGTTTCACTCAGATGCTGGCTGGGATAGTATTGGTGTTTCACTCATACTGCAGGTAGACCTATCACGATTTGTAAAAATTCTCCCAACTTTCAGAGGTTTTTTGGTTTTGTGGTGGGTTATTTTTGGTTTTGAGGGTGGTTATTTTGTTTGTTTGGGGGAGTTTGCGTGCATGTTTTGGGGGGTTTTGGGGGTTTATCTGGGCAGGGGGGAGTGCGGGTTCGGTTCGTTTTGGTTTAGACCTATTTCTTTGCACTTAGGTAATGTCAATAGACTACCCCTGTCCTGCAGCCCTTTGTATCTTAAATTTTGACTGGTGGAGATTTATTTTTCTTTAAATGGAATTGTATTTTTATGACTGTCCCTTTACATTTCACTTGGAAGCTGTTGGTTTTTTTCTGAGATATGTAAACGCAAAGCAATGCTTAAAAGCATCTTAAGAGATACTGTGATTTGCCCCACATACAAATTTAATGGTAACAGAAAGCATTGAATAATACCAAGTCTGTATTAAATAGGACAGTCAAATCTCTCTCATTTTTATTGATGTGGAAGAAAGAAGAAGTTGGACTTACTGGTCAGAATGTAAACTGAGGTTGCAGACAGATTTTTTTTGTTTTGTCAACGCCTTCAGGCTAACATTTCACCACTAAAAGGCAGTCTTACCAAATTTTAAACTTTTACACTGTAAAGAGAAATCATCTTTTCTTGTCTTTTAGGTTTCTGCCTTGTATTGATTGCTTCATCATTCCAGCTCTGGTGCTCACTCTATAGTTGAGATGGCACCAGTTATTCAGATCTCTCATGTGTAACACATGCAAGAAATCTTAGCTGTTGCACTTCAGACAGGACTACCTGATGCAGTTGCCCCATCTCTGTTAATAGTTGACAGAGGCCTGAAAAGAGCTTAAACTTTAATAATAAAGGCAACATGATCAATACAGTTCTTCCTTTTTTATTATTAGGAGAAAATTTGAGCTGGACTTTCAAAAGTAGCTCTATATAATTGTTCCTCAGTTTCTGTAAGATGTATAATTTAAGCATCTTGCTAAATTTTTCAGTGAAAATCCCTGAGAATTTTCCAGAATATTTTTCAATCTTCAAGGTAACTGATGAAAAATCATACAAATGATGCCATTACTGCATTAAGTCCTCATCTGACTAACTAGTAACAAGGGCCTATAAGTAGTGGTGTTTCTAGAGCTCTTCACCTTGTTCTCCACCCCTGATGTCAATAAGAGTAGACCTCAGTCATCCACACTGTCTACTGATAGTAATCAAGTATTTTTTAATCTCCTTTTTTTCGCTCTTTTAGGGGTTCAGTAGTTTTCTTGTCAGTGTATTCTGCAAACTCAGCTCACTGCAGAATTGGTGCACTCTAGAAAACTAAATCAAGTGTACATTTTTTTCCTAGGCTCATATTTTATTGAGTCATAGCAAGGATCTATGATAAGGCCTCTTCTTCATGTATCTGGACTTTGCCAGAAAGAAACAAGAGCTTCTTCAGGGTAAATTTTTTTTAAAGAAGCAGTTTAAGGGACTCTAGGAATAAGAGCAATAGGAGTGGTATGTGCTACGTATTTTGGATATTGGCTAGGTAATTTAAAGGGGTTTAGAGTTGAGGTGGCATTCTATAACTGGGAGAAGGTGAGGCAAGAAGCACGTGGAGAAATCTTGAAAATAGTGTACATATATGTGGGTGTGTGTATGTTCTAGAAATGCTTCATCGTGGAAAAATATAGTGTCATAGAATATTCAAGGTTGGAAGTCACCCTCAAGGATCATTGAGTCCAGCTCCTGGCCCTGCACAGGACCATTCCCCAGAGTTCCTGAGAGTATTGTCCAAACAATTCCTGAACCATGGCAGGCTTGGTGACATGACCACTTCCCTAGGAATGCTGTTCCAGTGTCCAGCCACACTCTGACTGAAGAACCTGTTCTTAGTATCCAACCTAAACCTGCCCTGACACAACTTCAGGGCTTCTTCTCATGTCCTGTCACTGGTCACCCTGCCTTTCCTCTTTCCCTCATGAGGAAACTGTAGAGTGTGAGGAGGCCAGCCACCCCTCAGTTTCCCCAGGCTGAACAAGCCAGGTGACCTTAAGTGCTCCTTGTACAGCTTCCCCTCCAGAACCTTCACCATTTTCTTGACCCTTCTTAGAACACTCTTAATGGCTTTATATCTTTCTTACATGGTGGCACCCAAAACAGTCCCCAGCACTGGAGGTGAGGCTGTCCCAGTGCAGAGCAGAGCAGGACAATCCCCTCCCTTACCTGGCTGTGATGCTGTGCCTGATGCACCCCAGGACACAGGAGTCCTCCTGGCTGCCAGAGCACTGGTGGCTCATGTTCAACTTTTGATTGACTAGGACCCCCAGGTCCCTTGTCATGCTTTTCCGTGTCTCATTCCCCAGGTCTGTCTGTATATTCAGGCTTGCCCCATCCCAGATGCAGAATCTGACACTTGCCCTTTTTAAATGTCATATGCTTGGTGCTTGCCCAACCCTCTAATTTGTCACGGTCTTTCTGCAGAGTCTCTCTGCCTTAAGGGGAGTCAACAGGTCCTCCCAATTTAGTGTCACTGGCAAACTTACTGTTCTTCAAGTCCCGCATCCAAGTCATTTCTGAAGGTGCTAAAGAACACTGAGCCTAAAATGAAGCCCTGTGGAACACCAGTAGTGACCAGTTACCAGTTAGGTGTCACCCCATTCACTGTAACCCTTTATGCCTGACCTGTGAGCCAGTTGTTCACTCATCTCATAATTTGTTTATCCAGCTGTGGGCTATGCATTTTGTCCAGAAGGATCCTGGGAGAGGCGGTATCAAAACCTTTTCTGAAATCCAGAAAGATTACATCAGCTGACTTCCCTTGGGTGGGTTATGCTATCATAAAAGGAAATAAGGTTTGACAAGCAGGACTTTGGTCTCATGAAGCCATGCTGACTGTGATGGTTTTTCAGTACTTCCCATAATAATCTCTATAATTTTACCAGGCACTGAAGTGAGACCTGTAGTTTTCAGGGTCATCCTTCTAGTCCTTACTGAAAATAGAGGTAGTGTTAGCCAGCTTCCATATTTCCAAGATCATTAAAAACATCATTGGAAGAGTCTTTGCAAAGACACAGACCAGTTGTTCTTTGATGTTCTTGGATGAATCCCATCAANATGTTCAACTTTTGATTGACTAGGACCCCCAGGTCCCTTGTCATGCTTTTCCGTGTCTCATTCCCCAGGTCTGTCTGTATATTCAGGCTTGCCCCATCCCAGATGCAGAATCTGACACTTGCCCTTTTTAAATGTCATATGCTTGGTGCTTGCCCAACCCTCTAATTTGTCACGGTCTTTCTGCAGAGTCTCTCTGCCTTAAGGGGAGTCAACAGGTCCTCCCAATTTAGTGTCACTGGCAAACTTACTGTTCTTCAAGTCCCGCATCCAAGTCATTTCTGAAGGTGCTAAAGAACACTGAGCCTAAAATGAAGCCCTGTGGAACACCAGTAGTGACCAGTTACCAGTTAGGTGTCACCCCATTCACTGTAACCCTTTATGCCTGACCTGTGAGCCAGTTGTTCACTCATCTCATAATTTGTTTATCCAGCTGTGGGCTATGCATTTTGTCCAGAAGGATCCTGGGAGAGGCGGTATCAAAACCTTTTCTGAAATCCAGAAAGATTACATCAGCTGACTTCCCTTGGGTGGGTTATGCTATCATAAAAGGAAATAAGGTTTGACAAGCAGGACTTTGGTCTCATGAAGCCATGCTGACTGTGATGGTTTTTCAGTACTTCCCATAATAATCTCTATAATTTTACCAGGCACTGAAGTGAGACCTGTAGTTTTCAGGGTCATCCTTCTAGTCCTTACTGAAAATAGAGGTAGTGTTAGCCAGCTTCCATATTTCCAAGATCATTAAAAACATCATTGGAAGAGTCTTTGCAAAGACACAGACCAGTTGTTCTTTGATGTTCTTGGATGAATCCCATCAAGTCCCATAAATTTGTAGGGATCCAGCTGGAGCAGGAGATCCCGTACAAGTTCAGGGTTGTTCACCATTCTCACAGCTCAGGACACTGGGACTCTCTTAGCCGATCATCAATATTAAAGATGGAGGCAAAGAAAGCATTAATCTTCTCTGTCACGTTTGTCTCCTTGTTTATGGGTTCTGACTGTCCTCATTCTGTAAGTCTGATATTATTTTTGGACTGCTCTTTGAGACTGACATATTTTAAAAACCTCTTGTTGTTGTCCTCCACAATTTTGTCANTTTAGTGTCACTGGCAAACTTACTGTTCTTCAAGTCCCGCATCCAAGTCATTTCTGAAGGTGCTAAAGAACACTGAGCCTAAAATGAAGCCCTGTGGAACACCAGTAGTGACCAGTTACCAGTTAGGTGTCACCCCATTCACTGTAACCCTTTATGCCTGACCTGTGAGCCAGTTGTTCACTCATCTCATAATTTGTTTATCCAGCTGTGGGCTATGCATTTTGTCCAGAAGGATCCTGGGAGAGGCGGTATCAAAACCTTTTCTGAAATCCAGAAAGATTACATCAGCTGACTTCCCTTGGGTGGGTTATGCTATCATAAAAGGAAATAAGGTTTGACAAGCAGGACTTTGGTCTCATGAAGCCATGCTGACTGTGATGGTTTTTCAGTACTTCCCATAATAATCTCTATAATTTTACCAGGCACTGAAGTGAGACCTGTAGTTTTCAGGGTCATCCTTCTAGTCCTTACTGAAAATAGAGGTAGTGTTAGCCAGCTTCCATATTTCCAAGATCATTAAAAACATCATTGGAAGAGTCTTTGCAAAGACACAGACCAGTTGTTCTTTGATGTTCTTGGATGAATCCCATCAAGTCCCATAAATTTGTAGGGATCCAGCTGGAGCAGGAGATCCCGTACAAGTTCAGGGTTGTTCACCATTCTCACAGCTCAGGACACTGGGACTCTCTTAGCCGATCATCAATATTAAAGATGGAGGCAAAGAAAGCATTAATCTTCTCTGTCACGTTTGTCTCCTTGTTTATGGGTTCTGACTGTCCTCATTCTGTAAGTCTGATATTATTTTTGGACTGCTCTTTGAGACTGACATATTTTAAAAACCTCTTGTTGTTGTCCTCCACAATTTTGTCAAGCTTCAACTCCTTTTGAGCTTTGGCTACACAAATTTTCTCCCTCCAGTGGCAAGCAACATCTCTGTATTCTTTCCATGTCCACCTGAATTTTCCTCCTGTCCTTACACTTACATTTTTTGCGTTAGCCCTGCGCAGCCAAACCAGCCTTCTGCCTCCCAGCATTCTGGAATTGCCAGAAGAAGTAGGAATATGAAATTTTTTTCCTTGGAGTTTATGTTGCAACAGTTTATAGTGGTCCAGAATACTGCATCTGTCTTGATAGTCATGTCAGCAAACATGTCAGAAGCCTTAATAAAAGTGTTCTTCCCAACCAAGTTGGTAATGTGTAAAACTTCATCAGTGTGGTCACTGACTATAATTTTATGGTAACAGTATGTGATTTAGGCTGAATTTGTGGTCATGGTGCACTTAATGAAATGAACTTCTTATGATTGTGGTTACTGCACAAGAGTATCGTTAATATATTCACTGCCAGGTGTAATAGGGTGCCATGGCTCTTTCAGTGGTGATACTTTTAACATTGCATGAGGTTCTGTACAACTGTAATGGATGTGACAGTAATATGCTAAGTTTCCTTAATCTTAAAGGGTGAAAAAGTCTGAGGACTGAACATGTTGCTAAATGTTTTGCAGGTTGGACAATCTGCTCAACATAGCTTATGGAGTAAAGAGGTAATAAAGGATTAGCTGGTTCATAACAACCAAATTCTTTTGAAGTATTTTGCAAACTCTTACTTTTCAGTAAGACTTATGTTGGATTTTTGCATGTTGAAATTTCAGCTGAGATTGTTCATTTTGATGCATTTTGCATGAAATAGACAAACCTTTTGTAACAGTTCCGTAGAATTCCTATTTCAAATGACTTGCTAATCTTACTCACTGGTTTTATAGCATGCTTTCCTTTTGATTTTGTGTTACATCATTTCAGACATACCTAGCACTGTTCTCCCTAATCATGTATAATTTCTTACTTAGTATTTGTGCAGTTAGGGGGGAAAAAAATATTTTTGATCTTATCTTTCTAGCCTGAGCAACATGTTCATTCTGTGAAAAGCTCTGTATCATTCTCTTCTTTAATTTTGACTTTTTTTTTTCTGGGATTTTTTATGAACAGCTATATAATGATTTTATTTTGCTTTCCCTCATTCTTCAGTAGGTTTCCTCCAATGACCATTGATGGAATGACCAGTTTGGCTGGAATTAATATCCCTGGACATGCAGGAACTGGGTGGTGCATTTTTGTATACAACTTGGCCCCTGATGCTGATGAGAGTATCCTCTGGCAAATGTTTGGACCCTTTGGAGCAGTAACCAATGTGAAGGTCATCCGTGACTTTAACACCAACAAGTGCAAAGGTTTTGGATTTGTGACTATGACAAACTACGATGAGGCAGCTATGGCAATAGCCAGCCTGAATGGATACCGCCTTGGTGACAGAGTACTGCAGGTCTCCTTCAAAACAAACAAAACGCACAAAGCCTAACAAGTTATTCTCAGTGCATTAATACATGAAAACTATACAACAAAGGCAATTTACAAGAAGCTTTATGCATTAGTAAATGCCTTTGTTGTATGCCAGTGTGGAAATGGGGATAAAATGACTACTTAGCGTCCTAAGAATATGTGAGATTTTTTTATTGCTAATATTTGAATTAGAACTTCTTATCTATCTTTTGTGTTTGAGTATTGACAAGAAGTACAGGGTTTTTACCTGTCACAATGCATATTCTATTGCCTTCTTTGAAGAAGGTGGACCTTTTAAAATGTTTCAGCTAAGGGAAGAAGTTTTTTTTCTTTATACATGACTGCCTTTAGCCTGTGAGTAAATATCGAGGCTTTGTGTAATACTATAATTTTTTTTCTGTCATTTCTTGATTTGCTATGTGTTTAATTTACATTTTAATGCATTATTATTTTGTTTTGTTGTTGAAGAAAACTATCTGAAGTTTACATTTTATTTATGAAGTTATAAGCAGTATTTATTTCATCATCTTCATTTGGGTTGGGGAATGGAAACACATTATAAAAGCTTATTGTAAGAATACTGAAGAACTTTTCGTAAAGCAGTACCTTGCCAAAGAGATAAGAGCCTCTTTGATGTGGGTTTAAAAAAGCATCTATTTTTATAAAAAAATAAAAAATTTGGAGAAACTTTTTACTGGTCCTGGAACAAATATTTTGACTTGAATACTTTGAGAAATCTCTTCATATGACACCTAGTGAGCTTTTAAAACTTACCAGGAAATTTGCAGTTGTTGGGAAAAAAATTTAGAAAGATTTATGATGTAGAACTACTTTTGAGACCTTTGTATTAAGAAGTAAAGTCAATGGGATGCACTGTTGGTTTCATTTTTTGTAATCATCAGTGGAGTCATTGATCATCCTGGTTATCAAGTGATAGGTGGCTCACTTTAATTTGTGATTTTGAAGCAAATGAAAATTTTAAAAAAAGAATATAAGAGCAAGCAGAAAACTTTAAACACTGAGATATGGGGGAAAAAAAATCTGTTCTTCCTAAAGAATTCCCTTCAGATAGAGCTCATGGTGTTTAGTGATGTACTTGCTATTGTTTGAAGAATTGTTTTGTCTTAAGAAAAGACATCGAGCATGGTTTGTGCAGTAGCAAATCAGCAGAAGTGGCCTGAGTTGGATATGTTAGGAAGTATTTTGAAAGTTATGTTTAAGGCTAACACCTGAGCTTTGTGTAATGTAAATAAGACCTTAAGTTACAAACCTTTCAGCTAGTTTTGATTATGTTTTTTTTTTAAGTTACTTGCCATGTGATGTTCAATTTGGAATGTTTATGTATAAGTTTTTTCTTTGTAAATGGCATTAACATTGTTACTTGAGATCTTCTTTTTCTTTCTTTTTTTTTTTTTTTTTTTGTCCTGAGGACTTGAATTTACAGTGCATCAGACCTGTTGCTATTTTTGTCTGTAGATAGTCTAGCTTCAGCTGTTTATGGTGACGCAACATTTTTGTTTATAAATATGTTTGTGGTTTAAAAAAAAGAAAAGTATAAACATATGTTTTGAGCAAATTTCCTTACATTTTTCATATGAAAACCATAAATACCTGTATGCTATTGAAGTTTAACTTTGTATGATGCTTAAATCACTATTTGGGGAAATAGAAAAAGTCTTTACCATGTATTGAAGAAATTTAAGGAAAACAAATACAGAATATTTTCTGAATTAGCATCTAGCTTATAATTAAATTTCTAAAAAAAAAAGCTGAGGGTTTGATGCCTTCACCAGGATGCACTGACAACTATGTAGTTACGTCCTGCTTTTTGTATAAACTGAGATGTTCATATGCTTCCCCTTAGAAAAAGCAATGTTCTATGCATAACATAGTTGTACATATCTTTGCAGTTGTTTTTGGTTCTTATTCTTTTAAACTGTAGTTATAAAATTTTCAGTATAGTACAGTACATATACTGTGAAGCACATGCTGAAGTGAATAAGCAAGTTTTCATGCTGACCCACTCAATGCTATTCAAAAATCAATTGGCTTCCTGAGTACTTTGTTCTTAGATGCATTTAGATTGTTAAAGCTAATCCTCTGCATTAAAAGTTGTATATAGTATAGAAATCACAAACTTTCCGATGTGGGAGAAATAGTAGCTACATGCTCCTTGCCTATACTACTGTAGCAACTTAACGGCATTGATGAGAAGGCATGTAAATTGGGCTTCACTTTACAGTGTTTAGCAGAGCACTTAGTAAAATATAAGGCTGGTATTTATTTGAAGTTGTATAGTATGACTTAATTCGCATTTGTTGGAATAGAGAATATATTCTGTTGGATATTTAAGAGGTTGTACATGTTTTCTTTTGTGTTTGGATTCTTTGTACTTTTTCATGTTCAGTACATCAATAAACAAAGTTGAAGGGAAAACAGTCTCATAAGCTGGTCTTTTATCATATTTTCCACTTCTTTAATGAGTAAGAAATCCACTAAAAGGTTTCTGTAAAGCTCTTGAGCTACTTGTAATTTAGGTTAGAATCCTAGTTATCCAACAAGGAGGTATGACAGTGGGGCTGTGTACCAGTTCTGTTACCTTAGAATTACGGTAGAATCTTTTCACTTTAGTTTTACATTAACCACTCAGTACTTAGGTGATATAATAAATGAGAATCATTAAATGCATTCAGTAAAAATTAATTTGCCATCTGTCTAGCAGGCTGCTATGCAGTGTAACTAAGTGAATGGCCCTAGTGTGTTTTCCAAGAGATGTGATAGAAAGATTAAGAAGTATCAGGGACTTGCTCTGAGGTGGAGATACACCATTTGAACTGTGCTCTAGCATTCCTGAGGCAGGAGCAGAGACCAGAGAGAAATCCATATCCAGAGCATTGTGTAACCTCCCCCTGCCTGGCAGAAGGCAGTAGATCAGAAGGAAGGAGTGAACGGAGGCAAGTCTTTGCTTGGTACAACAGGCAAAAGCACTTCTTTGTCCACCTCATCCTCCCAGGTGTCTCTGTGCAATAGGTGTGAGGCTCTCTATGTGGTAGAAAAATCAGTGGATGACTGGGACAAAGGTCCTTCTCCAACACAGAAGTCTGCCTTTCCTGGGGCATGAGATCTGGGCATCACCAGGAAAATTCCTAGCCTGGTTCAAGTACCAGACTCATAGTACTTGTTGCTGGTCCTCCACATGTGTGGTGATGAAACCACAACACCCAAAGGCTGTCAAAAGAGACTTCAAGGCCCTGGGGTGGTTGGGGAGGTAGTTGAGGGCACAGGTTATTTTTTCCTCTACTTTTGTAGGTGCATGTAGTGACACTGGAAAAAAGGAGATGGACCCAATCTTAGTACCTGACTGGGGCTGGTGGCACACTGCCACAATTTCAGTTCCTTTTGTATAATGGGTTGGCCTCCATGGTCCTAGACATGATGAATTTGGATGGGATTCGCCTCTCTAAAAGGGGAAGGATGGTCTTTGTCAAGGGCTAATGGTGATAGGGCATTAAACTTGTTATGATGGGGGGAAAGGGATATAGTCAGATTTAATGATGATAAGGTATAGAGTGACGTTTTCTTCCAGTCAGCAAGAGGTGCATAAAGCCTGGAGAGGGTGAGCAGGTCAGCAGGAGAGCACTTGAATTACAACATCAAGGAATTGCAGATACTCCAGCCAGAAAGCTTCATAGGGCCCCAACTCAAATGCCTCTATGCTAATGCGCACACAGGAGGGGAAATAAAAAGGAGGAATTAGAGATGTGTGCAGACCTACAGGACTACAGTCGTTGGCATCATGGAAATGTGGGTTGACTCCTGTGACTCAGGTGGAAAGGTTTGACTCCTGTGACTCAGGTGGAAAGGTATGGGCTCCTTACGCGGATCAGTCAAAGGAGATGAGGAGGCAATGTTGCCCTCGATGTCAATGACCCTCTGGAGTTCATGGAGCTTCACCAGGGGATGCATGACGAGCAGACTGAGAGTTAATGGGTCAGGATTAAAGGCAGGCAAGGGACAGGAACCTTGATAGTGGTGGTCTGCTACAGATTGTCTGACCAGGAAGACCAAGCAGCTGAGGTCCTCTGCAGAAAGACAGGCGTGACCTTGCAGTCACAAACCCTGAGTGTCGTGCGGTACTTCAACAACACAGTTGTCTGTTGAAAGGATAATACGGAGAGGCATACACCTCTTGCATTACGAGCTTCCTAGAATTCCTTGGTGATAACTTCCCTCTGCAGGTTGGTTAGATGAGTCAAGGAGGAGAGGTGCTGACGCTGTTTGTCACACAGACACACACACACACACCGCACACTTTGGTGAGAAGTCATGAACTATGCACTATTTATTTTTAAAGATCTGACTCTATTTTATAGTATATCTACAAAGGCCAGGGATTGGGGGAGAAGGTTGACACCTCTCCCCATCCCATTGGTCAAGACAACTGTCCATCAGCTGTCCATATCTCTAAGAACAGGAATGAAAACTTCCCCTGAATTTATGATAAACATTGGCTTTGTTTACATCATCCAAGCATGAAAAAAACCCCAAACCATGAAACCTGTGAAAAGAAGAGAAGCTGAAAAAATCAGGGCAACAAGGTGCTATGGTGGTTTTTGTTCTGACAGGGAGGGCTGGTGTGGAATGTGAAGCTCAGGGACATTCTGGGCTACAGTGTCTGTGACATGGTGGAGCTTGAGATCCTTAGGGCAGCAGGGAGGTTGCACAGCAAGCTCATTACCTTGGAATTCAAGAGAGCAGACTTCAGCCTCTTCTTGGTAGCGTCCCAGGGGATAGACCCCTGGAGGGCAGGGGACCCCAAGAGAGCTGGATGATGTCCAAGGCTTGTCTCCTTGTAAGGTAAATCGGGCAAGGATGCGGGGGACCTGCACATATGAACAAGACACTCCTGGACAATCTTAAAACGCAGGTAGCTTACAGGGGGTAATAGCAAGGAAAGGTAGCTTGGGAGGAATACAGAGTTGTGTTTAAATCATATTGCTGTTCCATCACTGTTGGCTCAGCTAAATGCAGTTTCTTCAGCTCTAGAAATTGGCCCTGCTCACCTTGATCCCTGGCTCTGCCTCAGGATGCCCCTGCACTAGGGCTGTTTTTCCTGGCAAGTGACAGTTAACCATCCTCAGGTTCCAGCCCTAGTCTTTCTATGATTTTATGAAGTACAGGGAGAGAGGAGGATTTATTCTTTATCGTTGCACCCATTTGTTGTTTAATTACTGCATTAGTAATCTAGGCTCTATTAATTGGATGTAGTTTGCTGGGGATTTTTTCCCTTCCCAGTACTTCAAGTAAATCTTTAAAAGCTAGTCAATTCAACTTTATTCTGCCCTTTTGAGGTACATACACATCTTAATTCATTTGCTTCACTCAGTTGAATGAATGAGAGAGCCACCGGGGCGAACACAATTCCAAAAGTGGCTTGTGCAGTATAGCTTTTATTTTTAAGTGTTTTCTTACCTTTTTCGTCTCTACTGTACGATTTTTTTGATACAAAACTATGTAGCATGTGTTGTTGAGCATCATGCTACAGTGTTGTGGAATTAAGATCACATGGATGGTAGGATCTGGTGAACAGCGCACATAGATAATAGCGCCTCAAGATGTCAGTTGATAAACTGACTCCTTAGGAAATAGTTTTGTGCTGATGGATTTTTATAAAGTTAGGTGCTTGGATGGCTGGAGTAATGAGAGGATGCAAGACACTGTACTTGGCCACAAATGGAAGAGCTATACATGTAGTTCTTATTTTGGCAGGGGCATATGTGTATGTTCAGCTTTCACAGAAGGATAGCATTTAGTTCTCAACTTAGACCAGTTTGAGTACCGTATAACTAGTCGTAGTTAAAGTATTTTGCTGTATGAAAGTGAGGACAAAATAAGTTTGTGTAAATAACTTCAGTTTAAAATTAAAATTCTTTAGCTGCAGAGAAGGCAGCAGTCAAGAAGCTGTTATAAAAATTAGCAGTTATAAATACAATTGCACAGAGGAACTGTCAGTGCTGAAAAATACAGATTTGCTTATATGTAGCTGACCATCTTATACATAGATAGTACTTTTCTTACTATATTAAAGCTTTATAAAGCGAAAGGAAAAAATGTGGAGCTGACTCATGTCATTTGTGGAGGACTAGTTCCTTTTGTGTGTAAACAGCAAAAGTTCCAGGAACATCTGTAAATACCTGTAAGGAAACTGGAGTGTTAGCTGAGGCACTTGTGGAAGGGCTTCCTTACTGCAAAACATGCTCAGGGTTTGTGTGGCCTCTTCTGCAAAACATACATGCAACAAGATTGGTCGTGACAGGTGACCTTCCCACCTGCATCCAGGAAAGCCTTCCTATGGCAAGAGAGTGTTTTCCCAGCATGAAAGAAAAATATGTAATTTTTTTTGTCCACTATGGTTGTATGTAGTGTGCATTCTTTGCTTTCTCTAACACCCAGAGGTCATCAAGTGCTAAAAAGTCTGGGATACTCTTACCAGTACTGCTGAGAAGGCCTGAGTCATGTTAAAAAGTTATATTATTACTACGTGAAGGTGACTAAATGTATAGAAATGGTGAATTCAGTTATGCCTTAGAAAGCAGCAACTAATTAGGACTTGCCATCAAAGGAATGATAGATGTATTTTATGACTAGTCATAGTAACTCTGGTTTTTTATCTATAACAGTTTGAGAAATGAATACAATTTGAGAGATGCTCCATCATGGATAAAATAGCCTGAGACTGCACAATTTAAACCACATCAACCCTGCTGATCTGGCTGTGCTCACATGTGTTTTAACTTCGGGCTTTGTTTACCCAGTTGTGGCATTTGGACCTCAGCATTTCAGTGTTTAGATCTCATAATGAGGTGCAGTTTTTTCACGCTGACATTTTCCTACTTAAACTTCACTGTAGAGGCACCTTCTGCTAAACTACTGCTGTGATGGCTGATGGTTTGGGTCAGCAGGTACGCTAGCACAGTGGTCATCTGGGCCAAACAGCTTAAAGCTAGGGAGAGATTGGGTCTTTTGATGAGATGAGGTAGCACACTCTGATAGTCTTGGAAAGGCTACTGTAGGGTTGAAGAACAGTTCTAATCTGAAAAGCTGGAAATTGTTGCCCATGGTTTCAATAACTAAGGCAGAAATCGAGGAAGCAGTGCAAACTTTGAGGTATTTTCAAAACAATATGGGCAACTTCAGTGGATTAACAGGTTTCCTAACTTCATGCCCTGAGGTTAGAGGGATTACAGTCTCATCTTGTATTTACTCTTTTCAACAAACTTTCTGCTCTGATACATAAATGGGAACAAGGAAAACTATCTTTTTTAGTATTTATAGAGTCAATCTAAAAACCAAATATTACTGCAGAAGATTAGTAAAACTTGATTTTTTATTTTATGTATTGTATCATATGATTCCTGTACACAAGTGAGTTTAGATCAATATAACATTTTTAGTGACCTTGTATTACTGAAAGTAAAGTCATTACAAGTGCTGGCAGAGTATTGATTATAAACACTGCATACTTTACAAAAAACATAAGATCTGAACTTTCTTTTGAAGCAATTCTTTCTAAGGTATTATCTTATATGCAGTAAGGCACTTCATTAGTACAGCACTGGTATTTCTGTTGCTTTGAGTGCAAGGATGTTCTTAGTTTCAAGTGTTAACTTGAATGTTAACAGCTTCTACAGCTCTTAAAAGCTTATTCTATTAAAAGCCCTGATAAAAGAGTGCAATTTTCCAGCACCTTTGAAAGACAGTTTTCTCTAATAAAAATTAAATATCCCTGAAAGATGATCCACTACTTCTTGATATCTACCTGTCTCAAAAGTTTGGTATTAGCTTTTAGAAATACAAGGTACTCTGTAACAAGCTGTGATATCAAGAGGAAAGCGAAGATAGGTCAAAGTGAAACACTTCTTTCCTACTGCTTGTCAGTGCTTTGTGACATCATTCAAAATACAAGCTAAAGAGTGGCAAATTTCTTTTTTCTGTCCTTGATTAGTATTGGCACTATGTCTATGAATCCAAAACAGTTCAGTTGTATCACTTCAAGCTGTTTGCCTTCCCTGTTGAACAGTTCGTGTTTTCTGAGGAGTTAAGACTCCAGAGACTTTCTGCTTGGCTTACTCATTTCTTGAAGTGTTGTGTTGCATATTCATTGTGCATAGAGACATTATCCAGTTTTATTACCACTAACTCAGATATGTTATAATTCTGAATTTTGAATGTAAATGCAATGCTTGCAGTAAATGGTGGCTGATGATGATTCTTTTAAATAGGAAAGATATTTAGTAAAATGAATTTAGGCTTCCTCAGATTGCTGTTTGTTGTGCTTACTCTCAACAGTCACACTTGACTGTCCCCCATCTCACTACTCTGGTTTGTTACTAACCAATCCTGGTGCATTGCACATCTAAGGCATGAAAATAGATTTGTCCATGCAAAGTAGGAAAAGGACCATAGGCATTTTGTGTGTTTTACAAACTTCAGCAGAGACCAGAAAGGTAAAAGTAGTTTTCAGTTAGTTACCTTCGATTGCCTGTCCAGGAGTTAACAAAGCTGATCCACAGCTGATTAACAACTGACTTGCAAATGTGCTCATTCCAGAAAGTGGTTACTTTCCATAATGAAAATATTCTTCTACATTCTAAATAGCTTAATAAGATTTGCCATAAGCATGAAGTTGATACCTTAGGATCTTATGTGGCCATTGCTCAGAACAACCAGGGGAAAGAGAGGAGGAAATCCCAAAAGTGTTGAGACTGGACCAAAAGAGCTGTCAAAGCTGTTGAAAATTCAGGTTTTGCCTGAAGTTTTTGAAGATTTCTCATTTCAAAGGCTACCCTCTTTGGTTCTTGGGCTTCTTATGACTTACTCAAGGAAAACAAGTATTTAATTTCCTCCTACCAAGATAGCTTATCCAGAAAAGCAGAAGCAAAGATAAAAAGGATATGAAACCACTATAAACAAAGGCATCAGAAGCCTGAAAAAGATCTTTCAAATTGTGATTCCAAATTTCAGCAGATCTTTTAGCTGATAATGTGCTTCTTTAAAACTTGTACAAACATGGAAAGAAAACCAAAAAAAGGTAAAAATTCAGAAGTGAACTTCAAATAAATTTTTTTATAAAATAAATTAAAAGTGAAGTCTGATTGGCTGAATTGCCACAGTGAATACAGTGAAGTTTATAAATTTCTGGAGAACTTCTTGGTAAATCTTTGAGAATACTCTGAGAACCTCTGCTCTAAGCATCTATTCAAAATAAAATTCTGTAGCTATTATCCAGAAAAAATAAATGAAAATTTACGAGAAATTCATGATCAAATGTCTTCCCTCAGGATGGAATTTGAGGTAACTATTGAATGTATCAAAATACCTTACTTTATACTTAGTTCCACACAGATAATTTACTGTAGCAGTGGCTCTAGGTGAAGATTTCTGTGGTATCATGAAGGAAGTTGTCCATGCCAGGAACTTAATGGGAAACTCAGTTCTCTTGGAAAGTGAAAAAAAAAACCTTTGAAAATTCCTGAAAATGCTGTTGCAAAGTCTTTCACTTCTCGAAAACTAGCAGATAGTTTCTTCCATAGATGAGGATCATTATCATTAAATATGCCAGCTGAGAATGTTTGTGCTTTAACTTCAGTGTGCTAAAGCTGCAGTCATCTTATAGCATCATCTCAGTCTTTCTCTTTTATGAACTTTGAACTGTAAACAAGCCTTACAATGTCTAATTCAGGGCATATGGGGTGTGTGATTTCAGGGAGTCTTGTCAAGGCGTGAGACCACGTTTACTGCTACTTAACATCATTTTCTCTGTAGATGGTTCCTAAACATGAATGTTCCTTCAGTAGTATGGCAGCATTGTGACAAGTGTCACAAATATTCCTCCTCAGATTTTGATTTTTAGCTTTTTTCAAATACCCAAATACACACTGGGAGAAAGAAGTGTCAGGCTCTGGAAGAGATGTGTTCCTAATGTATTCTGGCTTCACTTGATCACTAAGAGACATGGGAAAGAGCTGATACTTTGGGTTCAGGACATGGCTTTGAACTTCTCTAGTGCTTCTCCAGGAATTCATACACAATGCAGTGGAAGTCACCAAAGAGAGAGTAAAAAATGGGATTGAGTGAGCAGCTGTGTACTTGAATATGGGAGCCTATTTAATCAGAAGAGCTGCACTTCAGCTCCCTAAACAGCTCAGCCTGGCTGTGGAGGAAGGGAGACAGAGACTGTTGGAGGCATTTAGTGTCGATCTTCCATCACATCTGCTGATAATGCTCTTCTTGACCTACTTGCAAACCAGAGCTTTGGGAGCATAGCTACATTTTTGTTCATGTTGATACTGGTCTTTGGATATTTGCAAACCATACAGATTCTGAACTGTTCTTTCTAAATCTAGACAGCTGATCCTAGCTTGGCTCTATCAGCCCTCTTAAGAATCAGTCTTTCCAGGAAATCAAACAAGGTGGATTTGGGGGAAGATTTTTTTCATCTCTCTGCTCCGTATGTATTGTCACTTTCAGCTCCAGCCTGATATTTTGTGCATAATGATTTATGAGAAGAGCATGCCTCGTGTTGAAGTGTATTAATATTTATATCAGTTTGGCCAGTGTAATGTTTTCAGACTGAAGAAGAGGGGAACAGAAGGATATGAGAGAGCCATTTCACCTTGAACACTGGTATGTTTTCCTCTTCTTTTTTCTACTAGCATGAACTTGCAATCTAAGCGTGTTTCACAAGAGCTGTGCTCTTTCTTACTGTGTGGCTTGAAATGCAGCATTCAGCTCAAACATGTCTGTGTTGTTATTTTCTTTCTGCCTAAAATTACAGTAGTGCCCTCTTGCATCTATTACTGATGCAATCAGAAGACCAAAAGTTCAGGTTTAAAGAAACTAATTAAAGAAATCATGTGCTCTGGTACTATTGCAGCTTCTGCAGATAAGCAGAATAAAAACAGAATTCCCCAAACCATAGGGAAAAATTAATGGGAATAAGATTTAGGATGGAATGAGATTTACCTTGATGTGTAAATCCTGTTTTTTCTCCCTTTACTTTGGACTGCACATGCTTTTTCTATTGCAGCAAGATTCATGGATGCAGTTGACAAGATGCATCTGTTCAAGGTGCCGGTAGGGACAAGACCCAAAGGAAGAAGATCCAACCACCTCATTGACTGAGGAGAGTGGAAAGACACTTAAATAATTGAAAGCTCATCTGGATTCCCTGCCAGAGAGGTCTTTACAGGTAAGAAGAGACTGCACTGTTCACAACTTCAGTGTAATCTCTTTCATTCTGTGCATTTAAGCACCATCTTTCACTACTGCAGAATTAAAAGGAGGATTTGGAAGGAGTGCAGCACCAAAACCACAAGTGGTTTTAAATATGAAACATAAAGTCATAGGATCATTAAGACTGGAAAAGACCTCCAAGATCATCAAGTCTAACCTTTGACTGAACACCATGTTAAACTAGACTGCGGCACTGAGTGCCATGTCCATCTGTTTCTTGAACAAGTGCAGGCATGGCGACTCCACCACCTCACTGGGCAAACTATTCCAGTGCCTGGTAATCCTTTCAGTGTGGAAGTTCTTGCTGATATCCAACCTGAATCTCACCCGATGCATCTTGAGGCTGTTTCTTCTCCTGTCACTGACTGCCTGGAAGAAGAGACCAACTTCTATCTGTCTATAACCCCTGAGCTTCCTTTTCTCCAGGCTAAAAAATATAGTTCCCTCAGCCACTTTACATAAAACTTTTGCTACAGACCTTTCCCCAGCTCCTTTTCCCTGCTCTGGACATGCTCCAGCACCTCAATATCCTCCTTCTAGTGACGGGTCCAGAACCGGATGCAGCACTTGAGCTGTGGCCTCACCAGTGCCCAGCAGAGAGGTGTTAGCGACGGATGAAACACACAACCACAGGAAGACGATGTGTCGGTGCTTTTATTAAGCGTGCTGAGAATCAGGGGGGACTCACACCCAAATCCTGACTCCGATTTAACATTGAAAAAGGACAAGTTTTATACCTTTCCATTATACAACCACTTATTAATTATTAAGCCCCCATTGTTTTAAAGCATGCAACCGTGGAAGCTCTGGTATGCCTTCACTGGATTAAAACAATCATTCTCCCCCCTTAATAATCACCTGATTCTATCATATGATTATACAGGTGCAATTTCACATGATTCAATAGAAGCTGGAAACTTAACATTTTGTTCCCTCCCAGGCCTAACTGACCTAGCTCTGGATTTATTGTACATGCTCCCTTGATTCCAGAATGATTTCAGCCCTATGCTAACAGAGGGACAGTCACTGCCCTGGTCCTGCTGGCCGCACTGTTGCTGATACAAGCCAGGATACCACTGTGGCCTTCTTGGGCACCTGGGCACAGCTGCTTCATGTTCAGCTGCTGTTGACCAGCACCCCCAGGTCCTTTTCTGCTGGGAAGCTTTCCAGCACGCTCTTCCCCAGCCTGTAGCACTGCATGGGGTGGTTGTGGATGAAGTGCAGGACCCAGCACTTCACCTTATTGAACCTCAAACTCTTGGCTATTATTGTTGGCTCAGATCCCTCTGCAGTGCTTTCTTGCCATCCAGGATATCAACATTCCAAATTGCCACGTGCAGGTTACTGTAATCTTCAAACTGATTGCAGGTACACTCAATTCCTATGTCCAGATCATCAATGAAGATGTTAAACAGGATTGGCCCCAGCACCGATCCCTGGGGAACATCTCTAGTGACCAGCCACCTACTGGATGCAACACTGTTTACCACCACTCTCTGGGACCAGCCATCCAGCCAGGGCCCCTGTTCGAGCCATGGTGCATGTCATGGGAAACACTATCAAAGGTTTTAATGAAGTCCAGGTAGACACCATCCACAGCCTTCCCCTGTCACCTGGCACCCAGCAAGTCACCTGGCTTCCCCACAGAAGGTCAGCTTGGACAAGCAGGATGTGCCTTTCCTGAATCCATGCTGTCCTGGGCCTCCTTCCTTGGTTCTTCGGCATTTGACAAATGATGACTCTCAAGATGATTTTTTCCACAATCTTTCCATTCAGAGAGCCTGTAGTTCCCTGTATCCTCCTTTCAGCCCTTCTTGTGAGTGGGTATCACACTGATCAGCCTCCGCTTCTGGTAATAGTAAGCCAAAACTGAGTATAAATGACGGGGAATGGCTTTGGGAGCTCCTCCACCAGCTCCCTCTGTATCCTCAGGTAAATGCCAGTCCCACAGACTTGTGTCTAAGTCAAGTCACTAACTACTTCCTCCTGAATTTCAGAGGATCTATTCTGCTCCCCATCCTGCATCCCTGTCTGCCAACTCTAGGTCTGGTTGCCCTGAGGATAAATGTTCGTACTATTAAATACTGAGACAAAGAAGGCATTAAGTACCTCATTATGCTCATCCTTGATGACAATATTCCGCCATGTGTCCAATAAAGGATGGAGATTTTTGGTCCCTCTTTAGTTGTTAATGTATTTATAAAAACACATTTTATTGTCTTTTACCGCAGTGACCAGATTGAGTTCTAGCTGAGCTTTTGCCTTTCTAATTTTCGCTCTACATGACCTAATAATATCTTTGTACTGCTCCTGAGCTGCCTGTCCCTTTTTCCAAAGTTCATAAACTCTCTTTTTCCCCTAAGTTGTAATGAAGGCTCCTTGTTCAGCCAGACTGTTCTTGTTCAACTCTGACTTGTCTTTCAGCATATAGGAATGACCCATATCTGCACCTTCAAGATTTCCTTCTTAGAGTATGTCCATCCTTCTTGGACCCAAAGTCCACTTCTTGAAGTCCAAGGCAGAGGTTTTGTTGACCCCCTTCCTTACTTCACAAATAACTGAAGGCTGTGTAAGTCATGGTGAGTGTGCCCAAGACATCCCCTGACTGCCACACCTCTCAGCAGCCCTCTCTGTGTGTAAACAGCAGGTCTAGTGGATCACTGTCCCTTGAAGGCTCACCTCCAGCTGTGTAAGGAAGTTAATGTTCCACACACTCCAGGAACCTCCTAGACTGCCTCCTCTCCACTGTGTTGAGTTTCCAGCAGTCATCTGACAAGTTAAAATCCCCCACAGGAACAAAGGCTAATGATCATGAAACACCAGCCACCTTTTTATAGCATACTTCATCTGCCCCTTTTACCTGCCTGGGTGGTCTATAACACACTCCCCCTGGGATGTCTGCCTTGTTCTTTCCCCTGATCCTGGCTCACAGTCACCCAACCTCATCATCACTGTCCTTGAGCTCTGTACAGTTGAATCCCTCCACAATAACGGTGGCTTTCAGAGCTACCTACCACCCCTCCTTTCCATAATATCTCTTATCCAGGCCCTAGGAAGGCAGCAGCCTCCCCCGTGGGCTGGGTCCAGTCAGCATACAGTGCCCTCAGTTCCCTTTGGAAGGGAGTCACCTACAACAATTACGCTTTCTTTCTTAATAACTGTAGTTGGGATGTGCCCAGTGACTGACTTGCTCTGGGCAACCCCCAGATAGACCTCCATCTCCACTATAATTTGCCTGACCCTGGAGTTGCAGAGCTTCATACCTGTTCCAAAAGGGCACCTGGGAGGGCCAGGGAGGCAGGGAGGGAATTCTTCTGCCACTCCAAGTAGGGATCTGTTTCAATTCCCCCCATCTTTAAGGTCCCTCCTTTTGCCTGATGGCAAGAGGGTTGGGGCTGCTTTGACTCTTGCCTTGCCTCCATCTGTTGCATTTCCCTCAGGGTTTAAAGGGTATGACTCAACCAGTCTTATTTCACGCAATCCCTAATAGTCTTCAGTCTCTCCACTTCCTCTTTAACCTCTGATATTGATACGTCAGCATGTTAGTCTTACAGAGGCCGAGATCCCTCATGAGGTTAGAAAATCCATCATGTTATGTGTGAACAGCAGTTATAGTCCCATGTAAGCATGGCGTTTTTCATACTACTCTTCCCCCATAGTGTATTTCTGGCATGTGTGCTCTTCTAAATTACATAGTGAATTTTTAACAGGAATAGGTTCCAAACATTCAAATTCTTCACAGCTATAGCAGGTCCCTAAAAGCACACATCAGGAAATCATAAACTGTTGTACAGTGCCAAAGATACCGGAGTAGCTACCTGGGAAAGGTGAAACAGGGCTCTTGGTCTTGGCATGTGAGAGTTAGAATTTGTGCTGGATATCTCCTGTGTCAGGACTGACAAGGAACCATTCATCCCTACTTCCCACCTTTTGTCAAAGACAAAGTGAAGGCAAGACAAAATGCAAGTCCAGAGGTAGCGGGGGACCATAGGCATCTCAGTCTGATGATGCAGAGTTTGCTTGGTGTCTTCAGCAAAAGGAAGGACTGCATATATGGAGTCAAACTACTGCTGGAGGATATTGGAAGCCCTGGCATAGCTTCTCTCTAGCCAGAGGGCTGCTGCACTTGTGATAGCTCCGTATCTGGGGCAGACCTTGGCAATAAGGCAGGCCTAGCCTTGAACATTTATGGACAACTACTGTCAGAAACCTGTCAAAGATTTTTTGGGACGCTGATGTTTAAGTAGATGGTAAATGTTGATATGCCTTACTGGGATATTCTTTTTGTTCGGTTGGATTTTTAGGAGCCTTTGCCCTGTGAAATTTCAGAAATTCACTGTAAAAAATAGAAAATTGTGTGATATTGTTGATTTCAAAAGAGAAAAATGGCACTGAGGTAGAATTGCATTATTTTTTCTGGAAAACATTCTAATAATGGTCATTTTTTGCTGTTTCTTAACCTTTCTTTCTGTAACTATTTATATATTCTCCTCTTCAAACTCAGTTTGTAAATATTGACATTTTTGAAAGCTGCTGGGTTATTATTTTTCCTGAAAGTAGGACACTTAAATGTTTAAAAGGTGCTAGAAATTGTATTGGAAAGGTTAAATTTATGATTATTGAAGGTACTAGCCTCTGTGGTTATCTTGTCTCTTAATGTTTAACATTTTTCTTAAAGGTTAATGAAACACAGAAAGATTGTGAAACCAAGAAGCTGATTTTTGTGAAAAAAAAAAAAAAAAAAAAAAAAATTGTGTATAGAAAGATCATTGAGGTTGAACCAGTCTTTAAAGGCCTGTATCGTTGAAAATGCTTTCTATCCTTAGACTCTGGATCAAGGGGAGATGCATTTGTTTGGCATTAGGTATTTGGTAATACTAATAATTCATTTCCCTTCAGTAAGAATTATTATCAATTGTTCTGTTAGACAGTGGTAAGAAGATTTCCTATTTCCTGTCATAGTCAAAGAGGGAGGAGAGGAAAACTAGATTTCACACTAGTTTATGCTGTAGCATTAGAAGGTGCATCTATATTCAGTTTTGTTGGAATTACAAAAAAACATGCAAAATGAGTCTTCCTCTTCTGTGATGTGCAAACAGTGTTTTTGTGCTTATCAGGAGGTGCTATATGAGGAGCTGGGTAATCACCTGACACAGTCAGTTAGAGTTTGATGCTTAACTCTGTAGTCTGAGAACACTGAAGTAAATATGCCATGTACAACCAACAGGAAGGAGAAGAAAAGAGACGAAGAGGTTAAGAAAATGAAATCTTTATCCAGCTATATACAATTCCAAAAAGATTTGTTCAAGATTCTCTGAAAAGTGGGCCTATTGCATAAAACAGGCAAATTCATAAAAGCAACTAGAGGCCTACACATTACTAGAAGTGATTCATGAAAACAAATTTTTTTGGGGGAAATTTTGTTTTCAGAAAGCCATGTGCCTCCTTTTCCTGTTCAAGACCAAGGAGACTTCCTGGCTTCAAAGTGTGCCATTCATCAGTCATGATAGGTCAGCTTATACCACATCTTTGAACTCAGTGACATCCCATGGATGTGGTCACAAACACAAACAAAGGCTCCAGTTTATGAAGCCATCATGTAAGTGCAGAACAGGAATGAGCTCCTGAAATGCTGACACCTGTAATCAGTCCTCTCCAGCAGAAGAGCTGATTTCCCCTGTCCTTCATGTGTATTAATCATGTGAGGATATTAGTATAATCATTCTTTATAGTATAAAAGTTCTAGATTTCCTATACCATGACGTTGGCTAGGTCCATCATGTTATAATTGAGTCATCTCAAAACACTACAGTGAGGCACTGGAACAGGTTGCCCAGAGAGGTTGTGGGCTCCCATCACCAGAGGTGTGCGAGGCCAGGCTAGATGGCGTTCTGAGTAATCTGGTGGAAGGCTTTCTGCCCATGGCAGGGGGATTGGAACTAGATGATCTTCCGACCCAACCATTCTATGATTAAATGATGAGTATTTGGTTCATTTTTAGCTCAAACAGTACTCTAGTAAATTCACAACATCTTTCCCACTAAACTGGAGAGAAATGGATTTGATGAGTGGACTGCTGGATGGATAAGAAAGTAGTTGGGCAGCTACATCCATAATATACTTGNTTCATGTGTATTAATCATGTGAGGATATTAGTATAATCATTCTTTATAGTATAAAAGTTCTAGATTTCCTATACCATGACGTTGGCTAGGTCCATCATGTTATAATTGAGTCATCTCAAAACACTACAGTGAGGCACTGGAACAGGTTGCCCAGAGAGGTTGTGGGCTCCCATCACCAGAGGTGTGCGAGGCCAGGCTAGATGGCGTTCTGAGTAATCTGGTGGAAGGCTTTCTGCCCATGGCAGGGGGATTGGAACTAGATGATCTTCCGACCCAACCATTCTATGATTAAATGATGAGTATTTGGTTCATTTTTAGCTCAAACAGTACTCTAGTAAATTCACAACATCTTTCCCACTAAACTGGAGAGAAATGGATTTGATGAGTGGACTGCTGGATGGATAAGAAAGTAGTTGGGCAGTTACATCCAGAATATAGTTGTCAATGTCTCAGAGTCCTGATGCATATCATAGTGATGTGCTATTTGTAATGGTTTGTCCTGCTGAAACAGGGAGCATCTTTTATAGTCATGTTCAGATTACTGTACCAGTTTGTGTGCTGTGAGGTGCTGCTTATTTGAAATGCCTAATCAATGACTGCTGAAGAGCAGGTGAGTGCTGCAGCTGCATTCATCTGGGATAAGGCACGTCATGATATGGAAAATGTACTCAAAACTCACTGAATAGCAAGTCCTAAGATGTTATATTTATGATCACACTTCAATAGGGAACAAGTTAATATAAACTTTAACCATACTTATGGTATGCCCTAAAAAAATTTCATGAAGAGTATACAAAAGTATATACTCTTAGATAAGCCAAAGTCTCTGAAACAGGGAAAATATCAAGCCCTTCTCTATAATGAACTTTGACTGAAAAAAGTAAGAGCAGAAAATGTCCTGAAATTTTTCTAGACCATGCTACCATTTTTACTAAACTGTAAAAACAGGTACAGGAACAGCAACATGGAGAAAAAATTTTATCTTTGAGAAAACTTGAACCAAGGTTCAGAGCATAGACCAGCTGCCTAAAAACGTGTTAATATTTCTCTGGCAGACAGCCTTCTTCCTGTCATGATTGTTTATCCTCTTTTTTTGATGGTAGTAATTGGCTAGAGCACAGTCACTTGCAGCTGTTCGACACACTGAGCTCCAGCGAAGATCATCAAGGCTTTGTGTGCATTAAGGTTCTGTTTAGAAACCACTGAGTCTCCAGAGTAGTTTACTTCTGAGAGTACTTTGGGCAACTGGTGGTTCTACTAAAAGAAATGAGATAAACTTATGCTTTTAGTTTTCAGTTGAGCAGATGGGGTCTTACTGTGCAATCCAATTTGTGTGTGAAAAAAAAAACCCAACAACCAGCTGGACCTGTATGAATTTACTAGATTTTATCATCTGAACATTTGGAGAATACATAGTTCTGAAAAAAAAAAAAAAAAAGAA
>WBMY01003246.1:0-28239 GCA_013397315.1 Donacobius atricapilla | reverse complement strand
AAAAAAAAAAGAAAAAACAACTAAATGCCCACCCTGCCAGGTGAACAGTTCTTTCATGACATCTCCTTTTTCATTTTTGTGCACAGAAAAATATTTGCGTATGAAACTCCTTTATGGAGTGATAGATGTCGCTTATTTCTCACCTGAAATCATACAAACATAAGCATCAGTTGGTAGGTTTTTCCCTGTCTGCAGAGTTGGAAGAGAGAGCTAATAGAAAGCCATAGCTGAGTTCTAGCATCCTTACCTCTGGTCTAGTCTTTATTCAGAAAACAGACAAGCTTTTTTACTGTTCATGGAACTGTGCTTTGCAGCAGCTAACTACAAGAAGATACCATGTAGGAAACTGAGTTTCCCTTGCAGGTTATTCATTCAAATGACACAAAAGTTCTAGCTTGAAGTTCAATAGGTTGCTTCATACTGAGTTATCTCTGAGGAAATACCATATGTTTGCATCTATCACAACTTCTTCAGCTATTCTGGTTTAGTTTTGCTGCAGCTTCTTTCAAAAGAGTCAGAACACCAAAGTCAGCAAGTCTTCATGCTCTTCGAGTATTTGAAAAGAACTGGTGACATTGCATCTGTGATTCTTTTATTACTATTGTTTTTACAACTGTCTGGGAAAGGAATCTCAGGCCTTCTCACTGGCCCTAATGGAATTCTGCAGGGCTCCATTTTAAGCCTAGTTCTCTTCAACTTCTTCATAAACGACTTGAACGCATGACTTGAAGGGATACTAAGCAGTTTTACCACTTACACTAAATTGGGAGTAGCTGTCAACTCCCTTGAAGACAGGGACGCCCTGAGGCCCTGCAGAGAAACCTCCACAAATCCGCGGTCTGGGCAAGCAGCAAGCCTTTGAGGTTTAAAAAGGACAAGTGTCAGATTCTGTGATGGGGCAACCCTGGATGCTCAGACAGAACAGGGAATGATGAGAGGCTGCAGAGCAACACTGCAGAAAGGGACCTGGGGGTCCTGGTCAATGGAAAGCTGAACATGAGCCCGCAGTGCCCTGGCAGCCAGGAGTACCAAGCATGTCCTGGGGTGCATCGGGCACAGCATCACAGCCGGGCAAGGGAGGGGATTGTCCGGCTCTGCTCTGCACTGGGGCAGCCTCACCTCCAGTGCTGGGGGCAGGTTTGGGTGCTACAAAATAAGATACTGAGCTGTTAGAGAGCATCCAAAAGCAGTCAACAAAGATGGTGAAGGGTCTGGAGGTGAAGCCATATGGGGAGTGGCTGAGGTCACTTGGTCTGTTCAGCCTGGAGGAGACTGAGGGGAGACCTCACTGCAGTTACAACTTCCTCATGAGGGGAATGGGATGCACAGACACTGATCTCTGTGTTGCAGGTGTTTCTCTTTTTTTAAATACTGTATCATAATATAGCTTTCCTATCCTGAAATCTGGTAAAAGTACTTGAAATTTTAAAATATTTGTCTTAATGGAGAATTTTTGTTAAATTTTCTTAGTATGTAAGTTCTTTAAAGGATATTATTTTAAATATTACAAGAGATTTGGGGGGTTTTTTTCCAATTAAGCTCTCCTTTGCATTTAGGTTGACATAATGCTTAAAAATTATTTCAAAATAGAACACAGACAATGTATGTGGAATACTCTTGTAGCAAGTATCTCTTGTTGTTTAAAACAGAAAAATACAGAGTTCACAAAATTAATAATTTCTGATAACCTAGATTCAAACTCATAATAATTTATGTGAAAATAGGAAGTTAGTGTGTGATTTTATTTTGGCTTTTTAAAGGTGTCTTGCTTACAAAACCATGTCTTTGGTCAATCATTACATATGCAGTAATGTGGTTTAATGCATCCCTCCTTTTTGCCTTGAAATTGTGATGGTTGTAATAGCTAAATGTTTAAAAATTTAGAAGGAGTACTCTAATAACCTCTGGAAATATTTATTTATACTTTAAAAAGGGCTCCAGTCTCAGCAAGAAGTGGTTTGTCTTCATTAAATAAACATTTGGAATATGATGCATAAAAAGCAGACACTATCTGCTCACTCTGTCTGTAATTGCTTATGTGTATCTGCTTGCCATACCTAATAAACACATCCAGAGAGAATACAATGTAAATGAAAGCATGATTATCCTTGAAACTGGTATTCCAATTTGTGAGTACATTGTGTTATCCAGAAAACACAAAGCAAACTTTATTGTGCAGTAAAATAGATCATTTTATATAGGTTCCAGTTCTTGGAAGGAGTTACTTTTTTTCACCAAGGTGAGGAAAGCAATGTCACTTTGAAGTCTGTACAAGCATTTCACAATGCACAAGAAAAATTTACTGCAGCTAATTACTTCAAAATTAATTGCATTTAAATTTTTTCTTCTTTTTCCTTCCAGATACACACTGATCCAACAAACAGATGATCAATAACACTGAAAAGGATCCTGATTCTAGAGCTTGTTTACTTCTTGTCACAGCAGTTTACATTCCAAATCACTTAACCAGAATGTGTATAGTGATTAGTGAGCACAGGAGACTTAATGCCCAAAAATTGTTTCATGATGTGTCATGGGTATGGCTTCCGTTTCCTATTTCATGCGCAGTTGGTTACTCAGGACATTTCCTTTATGGATACACTCACTAGTAACCAGCAGGTTAACAACTGACTTGTTTAATGTTGCAGAAAATTCTACTTCTGAACACCAAAATCCAAGAATTTTTTTCATCGTTTTGTTCAATGAGCATACTTGGACAAGACACTGGTCCAAACTAAAGATTTGTTTTAGTAGTCATCTTTTCTGCTGGCAAGTGAAATATCACTTAAAGGTATTATCTCATTGGGGTTATCCAGGAAGTATCCCTGGACTTCTAGGATGCCTGTTCCCCTATTTAGCTCAAGCAAATCTGTATTGGGGTTTTCTGTGATTTTTTTTTATTATTATTTTCTCCTCTGGAGAGGGTTAATTTATCAAGACTTACATCCCATGTAATCTTCTGTTCTCAGATTAGGGCAAAACCTACAATAAGCTGTCAAAATGCTCAACCACTGTATGTAAGTATTGCAGTCTCTTCTCCCAACTCACACACTATCCCTGAGGTGAGGGTGGGGAACATTTTCAAAAGAATTTCACCATATGCAGATCCATAAGAAAATTAGGGTCCTTAATTATTTTCTGCTATATAGAAGTCTGTCTCTTAGAGTACAGCTTGACACTTAATGTGTTGTGACTGATTCCTACTTCAGCTGTGAACTGTGGCTACTTGCCATGAGTAGGCAAGCAAATCTGTGTTGGATTTGGAGACAAGAAGTGATACTGCAGCAAGACAGAAAGGTGTGACTGCAGTTTGCACCTCTACTTCATTTGCCCAAAGAATCTGTATTCTCCTTATGGGTGTTTTAGAAAAATGACAAGAGGACACCAGCCAAATGCACTGTTAAGAGATGTAGCAGTGACACTTTAAGTCCGACACAGAGTCTATCATTCATGAATAAAGCTTTCTTCTTAAACACATGCATTGCAGGGGGCCTGCAACCAGCTGAAAATGTATGCTGGTTGTCAGCAAGAGGATGAGTTGTTTCACTTATTGTAGTGCTTTTAAATCAGAACTGCTGTGTTGTGGTGGGGAGGGTTACATTTAACCTTGATAGTTTTCTGCCAGACATCCTGGTTGCCAACCAGTACACTTCTAATACAAATAGGGAGATGCCACCAACTCTTACTGAACAGCAGATCTAATTTTGCTATTCAGTCTCTCTCATTATTACATTAGTCAGTTTTTTTTAGACTGACATTATAGCCTCTGCCTATGAGGGCCTATGTTTAATAGAGAGATTTAGGCAGGAGTAGTATTATTCATCGCCACTTTTACTCCCATGATGGCAATCACAGTGTGAACAAGGAAAACAAGCTGTGGCCATGCTGAGGAACAGATCTGTGGCCTGGTTTTGCTTTATTTGGCTATGATGGAGCAGATGCAGAGAAGGCTATTCAGGGCTGCCTTTAGTGAGAGTAGTTTTTGGGATCTTTTGCCACTTAGGTACTTCACAAATCCATACCTGTATGGGTATTTTTGCAGACTTGCCAACTGGAGAAATTGGGGTAATTCTTCTGGTTTTTATGTCTGCCACACAGGTGACTGACTGTGCAAGGAAGCTGGGTGGAAGCAGCTCCCATATGACATCACCTATATGGATGTCACTGGTCAGGCTGTGAGTGGGAGCAGAGCAGCCCCACTTCATCAGTGGCTTAGTTTGAGGAAGGAGGTTTCTGTTTTGTTTCTTAAAAGGCATCTCCAGTCTTTTACATAATTCAGAGTTACTCCTGTCAGAATTGTTACAATTTTTCCAGCTGGCACTTTATAGTGGGAGAAGTCCTGATGGAAGAACATAATCTGATAAAGTAATGATCTCTGTCTTACAAGTACCCTAGAGGCTGTAGCTTCTTAGTTCTCTAGCAGCCTGTGGGCTGATTGACATACATGTAAAGCTGTACATAGTGCTGTTTTCCACACACTTGTCCAGCTGTGCAAAGTATGTAAATTATTCAGACTCACTCATGGAGCAGGGAGAAAAAAAGCGTGTTTCATAATATAACCACTATGTCACGCACATGCTGTTTGGTTTGGATGCCAGCCAAAATGTCTTTGCTGGTGTCTGCACAGGTGTGCTTGTGAAGTTTTATGCCACAGAAGGTTTGGGCCTTGCTGTATTAAACATAAGTAACCAACTGACACCTGAAAATTTGGAGCAGCTCTTGCACTTCTTAGATCACAAGCATACACTACTCTTAAGGGAAAACTGTATCTCTTCTCTTTCAATGTGTCTAGGCTGTTGGTGAATCCTGTGGAAGTTTATCTTCACGTGATCATTTAAAGTTAATTTTTGTAATTGTACTAAAGACATCTTTTCTTGACAATTTGAAACAACTGAATAATATATTGTGCAAAACTTTATCAGTAAAAAGTGAGAAATGTTCTTGCTGTGGGATCATACCTGATCACTGCAATGCAGGAATAGGGTATTGTCTACCAATATAGCTTTCTCCTTCTGTCTTGAAATGGCCGTGCTTCCTTTGTATGCTGATGTCTAAGAAAATACTTATATTCAGAGCACCTACTTCTCACATAATTAGTTAACCTGTATGGTTGATGGTGGAGAGGTGAGAAAAGGAATATTATTTACACCTTAAAAAGGTTACATGTAAGCAAGACCAATAAATCATGTCTGAAGCACTCCCTTAAACTGAAGTCCATAAATTCACTGAGAGGTTTTTCTATACAAAAATGAAGCTGAAGGGAATCCTATATACCTATGCATTCTGTTGAAGATTCTCCAAATATTTTTATTAGTATCTATAGGAATAACTTGGAATGTGTGTACAAACTTCCTACATTTTCCATTGTTCTCTGTTAGATTAGATTATCTAGGCCAATGTCCAAAACATTAGATTTACTGAAATATGTTTTCAAACCTTTAATGTTGCTTTATTTCAGTATTTGAAACAAATATACTGAAAATAATACAGAGGCAAATTTTGATTTAAGAAATCACTTCGGGCATTTTAGAAAAAGAGTAAGTCTGGCACCTTTGTCTTAAAATTCAATAATTATTCTGTAACAGAGCAATTAAAGCAATTCAGCTTAAAAATACAACATTTGTCTAGAAGCAAATCAAATTTTCCTTTACTGTTTAAAGAAAAAAGACTTTTCGGTGATATAGCGGCGTGACCTTGGCTGAACACCACTGCCTACCAAAGCTGCTCTAGCCTTCCCCTCCTCAGCTGAGGAGAGGAGAGAAAATATAACAAAAGGCTCATGAGGTAAAATAAGGACAGGAAGAGATCATTCACTCATTACCATCACAGGCAAAACAGACTCAACTTGGGGAAATGAATCCATTACAGTCACACCAGAGTGAGGTAATGACAAAAAAATCTTAAAAACACCTTGCCCCCACCCCTTCTTTCCAGGCTTACCTTTATTCTCTACTCTTTACCTTCTGCCTCCAGCAGCACAGAAGGGTGGGGAATGGGGACTGCAATCAGTTCATCACAAGTTTTCTCTGTTGTTCCTTCCTCTACAAGTGGAGGACTATTCTTTCCCTGCTCTGTGGTGGAGTCCCTTCCACAGGAGACAGAACTCTACAACTGCAGGAGGTTGTGAGTACTTCCCAAGGGCTGCAGCTCTTCATGAACTGTTCCAGTCCTTCAGGTGCAGTCCTTCAGGNGTCTTGCAGGATTGTACTGCTCCAGCGCGTGACGCCCATGGGGTCAGAAGTCCTGCCAGTGGACCTGCTCCATGGAGCCACAGGTCCTGCCAGGAGCATGGTCTAGAACAGGCTTTTCAGAGAGCCACACACTCCTTGGACACCCACCTGCTCCGGTGATCCTCCACAGGCTGCAGATGGATTTGTCCTCCACCATGGGCCTCCATGGGCTGCAGGGGAAGAGCTGCCTCACCATGGTTTGCACCAGGAGCTGGAGCAAAAGCTCCCCTCCAGCACCTGGAGCATATTCCCCATTTTCACTAGCCTTGATGTCTGCAGAGTTGCTCCTCTCACATATTCTCATACCTCTCTTCTTCATCTGCAATTGTTTCTATTCAATAACCTATTTTCATGTTAACTATGTTATGTCAGAGGTGCTAGCACCATCACTGATAGCTTCAGTCTCGGTCGGTGACATCCTGCAGTTATGTGGCATTGTCTTCACCAGGCATGGTGAAGGCACCTTCTAGTGCTTCTCACAGAAGCCACTCCTTTCAACCAAAATCTTGCCATTCAAACCAAATATATTCAATACCTTGCCTCCGTGAATCACATATTTAAAAATTATCATTAAAAATCTACATTCATTACAAATTCTTCACTCCCATCAACAAAAAAAATCCCCACAACCAAAATCAAGATATCAACACAATGCCTATTCCTTCACGCTACTTAAAACAACAGAAATTCTCCATAATTATACCACTCTCTAGCATTTTTCAGTCTTTGTTTTGCCAGTTACATCTCCCAGTTATTATCCTTATCTCAGGTTCCTCATTCCAAAAATTGGGCAGCAAAAGGAACTGTGGTGGGTTGACCTTGTTTGGACACCAGCTGCCCACAAAAGCCTCTCTATCACTGCCCTCCTCAGCAGGAAAAGGGGTGACAAAATAAGGGCTGAGACCCTTGTGGATCAAGATAAAGGCAATTTATCGAAACAATGGGGACAGTTCCTTGCATGCAAGCAAAAGAAAAGAAAAAACCCAAAGCAACAGAATTCCCAGATATTTTATTGCCTTCTAACCATCAGCAAGCAACATCTGGCCCCTTCCACCTGGCACTTGGAAAGCATGAGTAGTGGTTGCTCTGGAAGACATGCCTTGTAAACAGCAAATGCCTTCTGTATCCTCGGCTTTTACATCTGAGCTGATGTCATATGATATGGCATATCCATTTGTTCAGTTTGGGTCAGCCGTCATGGTTATTTTGCTTCCAGAGGTTTTTCCCACCCCATCCTGCCTGGTGGGGGAGGAATGCTGGAGAATCAATGCTGATGCTGGGCCACTGCTGCTCAGCGACAGCCAAACACTGGTGTGTTATCAGCACCTCTCCAACTATCGATGCAAAGTGCAGCAAGGTGAGGGCTGTTGTGGGGGAAATTAATTCTAGATCATCCAGACACAATGCAGGTGAATATCATACTGTAGTACATACTACCTTTTTAAAGTTGTGGTTTGTTTCCACCATTAAGTGGCTTGAAATTGAATATACATTAATGTTTTTATGTAGGAAATACATGAATCTGTTTAAATGAACTGTGTTTTGAAAACCAGGGTCCTCCAGATAAAAGGCTCTCATAAAGTCATGAGATATCTGCTGTGTTACAGTTTTCTTACCACAGCGTTTAGAGTATTTTCAGTTCTTTTGCCAGGGGCTTTGTGTTCCTTTGTGCACTTAAGCAAGAAATTTTTCTGGCATTTGTTAAAGTCTCACCTACAGAAAGTGAGCAGCAAAGGAAAGAAAATACCTTCGCCAAGATTGTACTCCTGCTGCCTTTTTCTGCTGAAAGTTTGTGTTAATGTAGGAATATCTCTGAAAAACAGTGACTTAAACAGATAATGAGAGAAAAAGAAAGCAACACCAAAATCCCCTGAGTCTGACTGGTTTAGGTATTATATTTTCCACCTTAAGTGCTGGAACTCCAGAGGCAAAATCTATGACCCATTTAGAAGCTTGTAACCCTGCTTATGGTCTTTGGGTCTTCAGTATGTGCAGTGGCTCTCGGCTGTTTCTCTGGTGGTCCTTTGAAAATAAAACTTGTAAAACTAAGATGGGAATAGTTGGCCTCTCTTTCAGGAATTAGTCTGCTTCAGAAATGGTGAGGTAGCATGTTTTCTGCTCCTTCCGTGGACAGATTTTATAGAAACTAAGAAAACATGTCAGTGTTACCAGCACAATGTTTTTCTCAGCTGTCAGCTAGGAGAAAAACTCATTATGTATCACAATAGTTATCTGAAGACATTTTTGATGGGATGGGTAGGTTGGGACCATGAAGGCTCTGTGGAGACCACTTCCAGCCATGGAGGACTGCTGGCAGTTCAGGGGCTTCAGACACTTCTTTTTAGCATTAAGTTTAGTCACCAAAATATTCACATAGATAAGAAAAAAAAGGAAAGTACTTTTGGCCAGGAACACTTGCCAACTTTTCTAAATTAAACCATTTTTGTGACTTATTTCACACATTAGTGAAATGTGCCCTTTGAAATGTTATAAATAGTGTGCAACCTTATCAAGAAACTTGATCCATTTTGTCTTTCTACCTACCACACCGGTCTCAGTATGGTTCAAGATGTAATCTACTGATGTGTATGAACTCCTGGGTTTCTGATAACTCTCAAATATGAATTCCAAGGGAGGCTAATTTCCTGTGTATAGCAACAAGGATGTGTGACACAAAAGATAAAATATATTTATGTTTAGATAGGAAAAGGGAAGAAAACAGGGGATAGCATCAGTTCTTTATTCAAAGTTTTGTGAAATTGCTTTTGGTCCTCTGGATCACTTTTTGCTAAAGTAGAATTTAGGACAGAGAACTACAGAAAGGCATTATTTTGTCTGAAGTGGAACTCACTGGTTTTTTGCATGTGTGCTCCTGTTTTGCAAGTATGTAGTCTTTTCATTAAATTAAACAGTGAGATTATCATAGTTATTGTGTTTTTTTTTCCTGTTGTCAACAGTGTATGAAGGAAAGTCAAGAGGTTCCTTAAGGAATATATTTGCAACTATAGTGTTAGAAACTTCTTGTCCCTTTATATATTAGTAGAAAGTAATTAAAGATGAGGTAAAATTGTTTATAGAATTTTAAACCCTTTAAACTAAAAATTATATTAAAATTCACTGAAATTATATATATATGAGGTATACATAAAAAGAAATTAAAGCTTTGTTTGGACCCTTATTGTTATTTAGAAATAAAAAGTATCTGATCAGCCTAAGCACAACATCAAAACAACATATGTGATCAATTTTCGCTGATTTCATGCTGACATAAAAACTACTGTTTAAAGTGATGTGGGGAAACAATAAATATGGAAATATTCTTCTTCCAGTACTTTAGCCATTAGAAAGCACCCTGCAAGAAGAGACATCACACTAAATGTGGCAATTTAAAACCATTTCCATCTTCTGATGCTCTGTTTTACAGGCCTATTCATTATTTCTCCACTGCAAGAATGTAAATTGAAGAAGTTTGTAGATGAAAATTTCTTGGCAGAGACATTTCAATTACCGTGTTGGTTTATGATTGTTGATCTTTACAATATAAACTCTAAATATTCCCCATAAGTATATGAGGTAAATTATAAACTAACAATGCATGGTATTTTTGCTTTTAATCTCCAAGAAAGTGGTAATGTTTGTACTTTTTCTGCGAATTCTTTTCTTAAATGCTTTTGAAGTTTCAGCTGCTGCTTTAAATATGTTATGGTTTGTTGGTTGGCAGTAGGTTTTAGGTTTTTCTATAAGATGCTATTGCAGAAAACATTTCCATACAGATGATAGACAAGTTTATATGTATATTCACAGTCTGATTAGAAGCTATAGTGGAAATACAGATCAGGAAGTGAGTAATGCTTTTCATTAACAATGGTGTAGGATTAGATGCAAGGATTCTGTAAGCTCCATTCCTGTTCTGTTTCCAAACGCGTTTGAAATGCTTAGTGGTTTTTAGTCATAAATAATGAAGCCAACATGTTCCATTATTGTGCTTTGTAATAGCAGAGGGAGTTCTATTGTTAGCCATAACTATAATTATTTCTACATCAAGATATTTAATGCTCTTTTTCCCATACCTAGGGGATAAATAAAAATATTCCCTTTAAAAGAGGATGCATGTGGATGCACTTTACTCCAGAATGAAGTAAAAAATATTCTAGTTTTTTTTAATTCCTTTAAATTTTTTGAAGGTACCTGTACCCAGCTTGGGAAGGATAACGGGATGTCATGACAGTCTTCTCGCATAAGATATATTTATTCTTTATGTGAATTGAATACTGAGAGGAGATTTTTGTTCAGTATTGGTTAAAGGACCGTGAGGATTCAAGGTGATGTGGAGTTTCTCTTGAGTAAGAGAAGGGAGGACATTGTGGATCTAATTGTAGTTTAATATTTGGTCATTTTATCTTTTCCTGTTACTGACATTCCAGTAATCGCTCTTGTCCTCTTGGTGGTCTTGAGATTATTTGTACTGTGTTCTTGAGGAAAATATGAGATGGCATTTTGCATTGTGGGAGTTATTTAATCATCTTTTTGCAACCTTGGTTGGTACTGTAGGATGTGGAAGAGGCAGCATTTGTGGTATAAAGTATTCAAAGCTCTCTGGCAGCTATTGGGGGGGAAAAATTTTTACATCTTGTCCTCTGTAACCAAAAATCATCCCAAAACAGAAGGATTTACAGAAAAATGTACTTGTAGAGCAGAGACAAGTGCTTCTTATCACATCCTGTTTGTGAAATATTAAAAAAACCTATCATTGGAACAGAACAGGAGACATCCAGATTATTGCCAGTGTCCTAAAATCACTTTCATTATAAAGTATGCTGGAATTTTTGTTTAGATGAACTGGAGACAACTTTGTGAAGCCTTAAAGAGCAGAGGGCAAGAAACAGACTATGGTAGACCAGTCTCAAATTCCTCTGTTTCCTTAAACTGACAGTAATATTTGTGTATATGTGTGTTTTTTACTTAGTTTGTTACATTCCCTTTGAAGAGAGAATGGCAGTCAGACATGCTGGACAAATCATTGCTTGCAGTACGACAGTTTTATAAAGTTCCATATGTGACACCTCAAAGAAATGTCAAGCTTATCTCTTTTCAAAAATTTGTTTAATGGCTGGGATCTGAGGTAACGATTTGTACTGTACATGTGCTCTGGGTGACAAGAAGACATTTTGTCTGAGCATAGTAGAAGAGAGGGGGACCAAGTAGATAATGGACTGCCAGCTAACACAGTGAATGCTCTCTTCTCTTTGTTGCCTTTGACATGTGGCATTCAGCTTGAATTTTATTTCTCTAAACGGTTATAGGGGGTTTTTTAATGTTTCAGCAACTTGATTGATATCTCTGTTTATATCTGAATGAAAAGGAAGTACAAAATTCATCCTCTTCTTGAACATGCAAGTTATGGCACACATCTTAAAATTCATAACAAATGTTCACACTTGCTTTGTGTGTTTTATGTGTGTTTTGCTGAGAAGCCAAGTGTCTGTAGTTCATTTTGAAAACTCTAAGCATCTTATCTGTGTGTTTGCCAAGTGTAAACCTGGTTTTTATTCATAAAGATCACCTTGATTATTTCCTCCAGCTCTGTGAGGCTTCCTTAGTGCCAAAGCACTCCAGTTTCAGATGGCAGAATATTTCAAGCAGCCAAAAGGAATTGGAGCGGATAGAAATGCCTGTTATAAATCAGTGGAAAATATGATATTTAATTTCTTCATTGCACATGAAACTGTAGTTAATAAAAAAAGAAGTAAATACAATGAGAAATGCAATAAATGCCACCGAAATGCAAGATTACTTCATACTTCAGTTGTGGTTTTGTATGGTCAAGGCCTCTTCTTATACAGAGTGAGTCCAACATAACTGTAACTAGGATAATCTCCATGGGACTACTTGTGACACAGAATAAAGGACACTTGCACTGTTGTCACATTGGTAGAGTATTCTTAGGAGATAGGGATAGCTACTTCTCATCTTAAAAACAGGTGTAGAAAATTAGTCAGTTCTCATTACAGAAATTAGCTGCTCCAACTTCTCTCTGCTATCCTCCAGGAAAGCACAAGACAGAGCTGGAAAAGAAGTTTGGCCAATCTTTACTATTTTGTAAAGGCCTCATTTATGGACATTAAGTAGAAAGGATCAGCACAAGTGGAGAAATATGCCAGCTGATATAGAAGGCACCCTAGTCCAGAAAAACTGTAGTTTCTTTGCTACAAAATTTTGTTTAAGTAGGGCTCTGTAGCCTAAATGCTGATTCCTTCTATGTGCCAGAAATTAGTATATAGTGCCTATTTGGTGGCAAAACAGCTCTGTCAAAAGTAATTTCCCCAGCTGATGTCCTGGTCTAATAGAAACCACCTGCAACAGCCTCCATTCTTGGCTGGCCTTGATTCAAAGAGTTTGAGGATCTTAGAAACCTAAGGCTTCTATCTCTAAGACTAATAAAGGCTCTGTGATCCGCTGTGGATTTGTATCTTAAAAAAGAAAATCACTGCACTTTGCACAGCTACCTGAAAACAAAATTATGTAACAGTACTGTTTATGATACACGTTTAGGATAGACAGAAGGCAGTAGTCTTGTAAAACAGCTTCCCAAACTAGCAGAGGGTTATGAAGCTTCAAAAGCTGTGCTTCTTGATGTTTGATCTGTGCTTAAGTTACATTATGGACAAATTTCATCCTTGATGTTGGGGACAGCTATTAGGAATGCTCTTTTTTGGCCACTAGGTTTTTAAAATTTGAGGAAAAATTACCTGTCTGAAGTGCAAAGTGTTGTGCACTGCAGTCTTACCCACATTGTTTCTCCATGGATCACCATTTCTGCCTTTTAAATTTCTACATGAAGCATATTCTCGCCTAAACCTGTGTTATATGCATATCAGAATAAATTGCAGGATGCAGCCTGTAACATATGAAGAGTAGAATGAAAGAAGCCCTAAAACCTAGAGATCGGAATCTTGAAAATATCTTCATTTAAAACCTGAGCAATTAACATTTTTTTCTTATTGGCATATAAACTCTTCAACCTTCAGAATTATTCATAAGTGGTTATGGTTTACAGTATTTATACTGGGATATAATGGTGAAAGATTTTGTGCCTCTGCAGATTACTGAGCAGTTGTAAAGGGAAGGATTGCTAGTGTGTGATCTATACAGCACATCTAACAATGAAAATTAATGCTGAAGCTCTTACATTTCACCTCGAAGACCTTCTCACAGGGCTGCTCTTGATCTGTTCATCCCTGGTCCTGTGTTGGTACTGGGGGTTGCCTTGACCCAGGTGCAGCACCTTGAACTTGGTCTTGATAAACTACAGGAAATTCCCATGGGACCAGTCCCTCAGGTTGCCCAGGTCCCTCTGCATGGCACCCCACCCTTCAGGAGCGTCAACAGCACCACTCAACTTGGTGTCATCTGCAAATTTGCAGAGGGTGCACTCAATGCCATTGTATCATCCATGGGGATGCTAAACAGAGCTGGCCCCAGTATGAACCCCTGAGGGACACCACTCATCACTGGGCACTGAGCTGTTGAACACTACTCTGGATGCAACCATCCAGGCAATTCCTTATCCACCATGGTCCACCCATCAAACCCTTTTCCCTCCAATTTGGAGACAAGGATGTTGTGGGAGACTATGTCAAAAGTGCTACAGAGGTCCAGATGAATGACATCCATAGCCCTTCTCTATCAAAAGGCAGATAAAACAAAGGCGTCTGTTAATTCCCAAATAACCCAATATTTAGTGTTTTAGATGTTTTGATAAGTCATGGAGACCTCAAGGGAGAGGAATAATAGAGATTAACACATTTTTTATTTCACAAATAGTATGTTTCTGGATTGTTTTTGGTACAGCCACATAGGCACTGAAGTTACAGGGAAAACAGGACATTTTTTAATAAAGGGAACCTATGTAACTATTGCAGCTGATTTTGTAGAAGCAAGTTTGTCAAATCCTACTTCAGACAGACCTGCCAAAAGTGTCAATGCTAACAATGACCATACAAATCCACATGTTTAGCAACTTTGCACATGTGACTGCACATCAAAACAGGCTAACTTTTATAATGAATATTTATGGTCTTCAATAATCTGATTAACCACAAAAAAGTGTAACAACCTCTTGGCTCCATGACCTGGTAATTCTTCATCCTTGCTGTCAATGATGCATTTTAATTGTTATGAAACAATCAGAATTTGTTGGAGGTTTTCCACATTTGCTCTGTGACAGAAATATAACTACATAAATGTATTGTAATATGAATTACTGAAAGCAGTAGTTTATCTAGCCAGTGCTTTTCACATTTTTTATGATTTCAAAGGAATGCACAGACCCTTTAGAAAGTACTTCCTTGTAGGTTGCTACATGTCATATACAAACTCATTTTTGTAAATTATGACCCATTTGTCTCCCTTTAAATTGTATTATGAAAACTCCAGGATTCTGAAAACCACAAACTAAAACCACACAATTGTTAGTCAATTGTTTGCATTAACTTTTTTTCCTTTTCCAAAGCTTCAGTTATTACTATCTGATTCTAGAGGACATAGATATCTTTGTTGTTTGTCAACACGTATTCAGCACAGCCACCTGACTAAATTAGGAAAAGCACTGAGCTTTGTCAAATGATGTTACAGTTGTGCATATTGTCCTTTGCTTTTTCTCTGCTACACCTTGTGGAACTGGTGGCCTTGCACAAAGTGAGTATATGAGCAGTTCTCAAGCAAAAGAAAATCGAGAAAACATGCAGGAGGGAAAAAAACCCCCTGTATTTAACTCAATCTATATTTTCTTTAACAGAAGAAAAGGTGTTCAGGAAGACAAATAGTAATAGAGATACATTTTTCTACATTTAAAAGAGAAGGACCATTTTAAATGCACAGTAATATCTGTCATTCTCAGAGAATAAGCATGAAATCATGAAACCAGAAATACTCTATTGTCTGATTTAAATGAAGAAACTTAGCCAGAAATTATACTTTTAATAATTATTTTGTGTTTAATAATAAAATTTGATAACTTTAACCCTCTCTACATTTTTAGATCTTCACCAACAGGCAAAGAACTTCTGATGCTACTTTTCTTTAACTGTTTTTTTGCAAGCCATGATGGGCAAATGCTTTTTAAATGCTTAGTTTCCATTTTATTCAGAGGTCTACAGATGAAAGCAGTTTCAACTATACTTCATAAGTAGGGCATTTTCTGGTAGTTGTATTTTCTGGTATTGTGCAGCATATATTATGATTTCCATATGAACTTATTTTTAAAGCTAATTATTGTTATTCTATTTCATCTGTATAATATGATTTAAATTTAAAATTAAAAACTAAAAGTTCCCTCTTCATCTTTGTCTGTCCTGCTAGAATTTCCTTGCAGTGCACAAGATAAGAGTTGACCAAGCAGTTCTCCTACTCACATTACTTTTTCCTAAGTATAAAAGAATAGCAAGCTCCTAATGCACTGATCATTATATCCCTTTATGGGATCTCAAAAGAGCAGCCTGAGAAAACATTCTGAGATTTTGTGGAATACATAAAAACTCAGGAAATTTCCAGTGTGCTGTGAATAGCAAATTCAAAAGTCTGATGGAGTCTACATTTTCTTCAGGAGTTTTTCATCAGCACAGAACCTCAAATAGAGAATTATGCTTAACCTTGTTCCAAATTTTGTTTTTCCCAAAAACTGTGCAGCACAGAAAAATGAATTAGCACAAACTGAGTTTTAAAAAGAGAGAATAATTACATTTTCTATTCTTTTATGAAGATGCACAGAAGTCAGTGGCATTGCACAATCCCATGTGCTTATCAATATGAGCAAACCTCAGCTGACTGCAGTTCTAAAGCAGGATTGCAGCCCTTGCTCTCTTGAGACCACCTTTCCTCCCTGATGAAGTGCTTTGAAAAGAGACAAGAGTAGCAGTTCAAACACTGCTTCTTTTGGACTCCATGTGCCCTGACAGCGCCAGGAAAATGGAAAACACCTTCTATTCTCCCTGATTAGTGAGGGAGCACCTGTCTCTTGCTGGCTGGCTGCCCGTCATCCTTTCTTTTTTGCAGGACTCACTAGGACAAAATCAATGTCACTTTCAAGGAATGCTCCTTGAGTAGTTTTGGGGTTGCATTTGCCTGTAGCAGTTGTTGCTAAGCTCAGACACGGGTGACACCCCAGCTGCGTGAGAAGAGGGAGTCTGAGGCCAGAGCTCTCTGGAAAGAGCTGCACAGCCAGGAGGTGGCAGAATGGGTTAGTCCGCACTCCCTTTCCCCCGCCACAGGCATTCTGAAGACATTTTTGTTTATGGATTTGTAAAGGTGAGTGAAAAGTGCAGTGCAAATTCATAAATCAGAATATGAAAACCATAGCTTGTATTTGATTTGTGACGCTGTACTCAATCTCTCAGGAGGTTATTATGAAGTACAGTGGTCCCACCACTTGGTCAAACCAGCAAGAAGTAATTTTCTTCCTGCTAAGCTGTTTTAAACTTTACAGGATTTTATGACCTTCATCTAGCAAAGGTGAGACAGTGATTAGAAGTATGAGAACATGTTCATCAAATCCATAAAAATAGTACTGTCGATTAGGTCCCCATTAAAAAAAACAAACAGAACAACCCAAAATTCAGCAATTAGTTATCTATCATTTAGTGACCTAAATGAGGTTGGAAGGGAAAAAACTCTGACAGAAGACAGGTGTAAACTGATTAACTAGGAAGATGAAAATATTGTTTTAAAAGTAGAATTAATCCCTTTAAATTAATTCCTTTAACCTCAGTGAAAGGGAAGGTGCATCTTGTTGATGTTTTCCTCCATTTGAACAACTAGTAAGAGTTCTACCACTTTCAAGGAGTTAATTTTGTATGTTTAAAAAGTATGTTTATGTAATAGCATTGTGATTTTTATTTAATAACATTGAGCTGTTATTTAGTTACTAGTGAGAGACCTTGAAAGGGCAAGAAAAAATTTTGCTGTTAAAAAGCATAATGTGAATCTCCTTTGTGATATCACTCTGTATAAGGTATTTTTAGTGAATAAAAAATAATCATGTTATACTATAAGAGCAAACAAAATACAAGATTTAAGGGTAGAGAGAGGAGAACTGCAAAAACTGCTCAGTAAAATGTAAGGTTGTTCCACAATGCATAGACTTTATATATAAATTTGTGTATTATGTTTGACTACACAGGACAGGAAAAAAGCTATTGGATAAATTAGCTCTCTAAAACTGATTTCACATAGCATGCATCCCATCTCATACCCTGAGTGCTATTAATTGAAGATATTGTCTGCATTAGTTCTACATTACACTCATACTAATTTGACAGCTTCCTAGCATAGATGATGAACTCAGAATAGAAGCCTGTGTTAAAGAATGGTACTTGCACTCAATGTCCCTTGTTTACACCTACACAATTTTTTGGGCTGCATAGGCACTCCCTTAATAATATCATCATGTTCAAGAATGTTATCTTTGGCCTATTATGTGTTTTTTCAAGGAAGGTAAAAATTTTATATTCATCGTGACCAAAGTCATCATTTTTGGCCTGCAAGAAGTAGTAAAATATATTTTCTTTTAAATCACTGTGCACACATGCAGAGAGAAGCAGTCACTTACTTGTAATTACATCTGTTTTTTTCCTGGCTTAAAATATTTTAATAAGTATGAATTTTCACAGTTAGTGTGGAAGCAAATTGAAGTCACCGTGTTGCTAATGACAGCACTGCGTGCTGGTGGAAGGCTGAATTTGTATCTCTGGTAACTGGATGTCAAGCTGCCTGCAGCTGGTCAGGATGCATTACTCATTCTTTCATTACGGGCATGAAGGAGAACCTACAAAAAGATGAAGAAAATCAATTTTTTTCACATGTAAAAATGGCAGCTGGTCTACAGAGGCTGACTCCAAGCGCTCTTTTAAGAGCCTTTCTTGACTACATAGGAGCACAAAAGAAGTCAAAGCAGAGAGGTTCTTCTCTAAAAATTATTTATCTACTTAGTATTAGTCTCTGCTCTTTTTAGTCTCCAAAAGACGCCATAAAAGGTAGATGATGGTAAATGTTTTGATCTCTATCTGCTAGAATGATAAAACTCTACCAGATAAGTCAATTTTAAGACCTGATTGGAAATACCAGCTCCTCTGTATAGAGGTAGAACATTCAAGGCAAACAGGAAGGAGCCTGAATACTTGCTGCACTGTTGTTTTGTTGTGCTTAAAACACCGGCTTTATAGACAACGGCAGTATATTCCTCAGGGGGAATTTCTTAGCTTGAGGTTGTAGGGTTTGGCTAAGGAAATAGAGAGCTTTAATGCCTCCGGTTGGACTGGCTTTGACATACTGTGTTAGGTAACTTTTGGTGCCTTTATGCATCAGACTACTTTCCACGGGAATTGGGAAGTTTGCAGAGTGCTTTTAGATGTTCTACTGGGTATATAATAGTATAGTTATGAAAGAAGCTACTTACCTGAAGTTAATAGGAACATATGGACAGCTGTGCTGGTTTTGTGTGGAAGTGATTTTTCAGAACCTGAAACCACTACAACAGTGAAGTGTATTCACAAATACAAGGTTATGCTGTTTTCTGATCACATTGTCCACCACAGCAGCTTCTATACATGCTTTGACTCTCCTTAGAAAAACCTGGGATCTGGTCTTTAAATTCTTTAGGTTCAGACATCTCTTCTAGTATATGTAGCATTCAGTATAAGCAGGCCATTATCTCAAAGTGTCTCTCTAACTACTGCTTTCAAACAAGCAATTAGGACTGAAACATCATATTCATGAATAAAAGTAGAATTCAATAGAAAATTATACAATAATAGAGCACAGTAGCTGGATTTAAAGGTAGAAACACTATGAGTTGGTGTAGGTTTCTTTAGTGATAAATGAGAGTTGCATTTACTTCCATAGGGGTGGCTGGATTTGTGGGTTTTATCAGGAATGCTACACATTCCACTTCCTCTGAAACAGATATAAAAAATAGTCATTAAAATCAAGCATCTGATCCGATCCTTGGAGAACAGATAAAACTGTACACAGTAAAAAAAGTTTAAACACATTAATTTTTACAGTTTAATGAGCACAGACATGTTTACATCCCTTCACAATATGCAATTTACTTGAAGCTTAAGAGTGGGTTTCATGGGCATTTACGTTAGGTATACCTCTTCTCTATTTAATTAGGATGAAATTGCCTCCTACAACTAAAATGCTACCCAAGGGTGTAAAATAATATCATTTGTTTTGTAAACAGATCTAATGACCTCTATTAGATGGTGATGACTGTGAGAGAAGCAGTATTTTACTAACATTTGAATGATATTTAATCAAAGAATGGATTCAGCAGCAATGGAAACTTCCCTGCTTTCAGATGCATTAGCCACTGCAACATCTAAATGCAAAAATTACCTTTCTCTCTTCCTGTTGTGATGTGTCACATGAGTTATCTAAAGGAATAAAAAAGTGGGAGAATTTGAAGATTAGGGAAGTTCAGCAGCTGTGTGGTCTCAGGTAGTAAATTCAGAAACTAAATGCTGGAAAGAATTTCCTTGGGGGAAGACTTGTGAGCAATGAAGAAGAGGAGCACTGCATGGGAAAGCACTGTCAGAAATGTCTAGTGATTTTCTGCAGGATTTCTTTAAGGTTTTCACATTACATTCATGGCAGTAAAGATGTGTGTTTAAGAGCAAGATTTTTATTTCCACTTCCATGCCAAATCCACATCATACCCTTCAGTCCCCTGTAAGTTGTAATAGATTATTTCATTAGTTTTCTTCTTGAAACTCTTTGGAAAAAATATGCGGTACCCTTACATGTAAAGTACAGGTCATGACTACAAAAATGCCTATCATTTTAATTTTGAGTAAACCTGGTAGCAACCCTATAAAATACTCTCCAGCTGACATCTGGATTACAGTTATAGGGTCCTTGGGCTGAGGATAGAAGTAAACGGTGATTTTAGCCTCTTTGACAGCTATCTCTCTCCTTCTGTCTCTTGTTTATCTCTGTGAAGCACTCCGAATCAAAGCTGAGCTGTGATGATACTCCACCAACCTAAACACAACGGTTGTTACTGCATCAGTCCTGGGGACATTTTGGTGTTCAGGGACATATGCAAGTTGAAATAGGCAACATATAATATTAATAAGGACTGCATACAATTGTCCTTTAATTTCAGTTCAGCAAAAGAGGTCGAAGGGAGAGCTATAAGAAACTGACTTTACCTGGCTGATTTCCTGGGGTCCTTCTATTACTGAATCATAACACATCTGTGTGTTTCAGTCAGTTGGAATTTTTTTATCCTGGCCAATCCTGTAGCTTAATGAAGGTAATTTTTGCTGGGACCATTAATCCCTTTCCCCAGGAGCTAGGAAGCGCTTCTTAGTTCTCCAGTCCTTTCTTTCTGGAGCTATGAGGGAATAATCCCATCCTTCCTTCTTTGAAGAAGCAGAGACAGGACACCCTTTGCACAGCTTCCTGTTATTACTTTCTGTTGTGGTTTAACTCCAGCTGTGCAGCTGGTCACTGCCCTCCCCACCAATCTCCCAGGGGAGAGAAGAGAACTGGAAAGGAAAGGTAAACCTTATGGTTTAAGATAAGATGAATTTAATAATTGAAACAAAAACTAAGTAATTGATTAACTTATTATTATTATTCTTACTATAGTGATGCTTATGCTGCTGCTGCTGCTGCTAATAATAATAATAATAACTATAATAGCAACAACAGCAACAAAATGAGGAGAGTGTGAGAGAAATAAAACCCAAGAAAGATGAGTGCTGCACAAAGCAATTGTTCACCACATGCTGCCTGATGTCCAAACCATCCCCAAGCAGCAATTGGTAGCGCCTGGCCAGATCCCCTCAGTTTGTGGCCTGGACATGATGTTCTGTGGTGTGGAATATCCCTTTGGCCAGTTCAGGTCAGCTGTCCTGGCTGTGTTCCTGCACAGCTTTTTATGCATGTGCTTACAGGCAGAGAATGAGACACTGAACAGTCCTTGAGTTACAACCAAGATATCAGCAAGTAATCAGCATTGTTCTCATACCAAATCCAAAGCACAGCGCTGTACCTGGCACTAAAAAGAAAATTTTCTATCCCAGCCAAAACCAGGAGACACTTTCTGTGTCTAGGCTGGCTCTCAAATTAAAAGTGTAATCATGGATTAAGACATCTTTTTGTTACATCCTTGAGAGTCATATGAAGCAGAGGGCAGAAAAAAGATAATAATAAGGCATGAGGATATGCAATTTCATGAGTCAAGTTAGTATTTTTAGCTTGAATATAGGTTCATAAGATTTTCATGATTCCTCAAACTGAAAAAAGGTCTTATCAGTTTACCCAATTTGCATTTGGAAACTGGAATAAAATTTCCAAGCCTGCTGTCAGGCCAACACCCCTCAATGTCTGGTGAGGAAAAGGCAAATTGAGCCATATTGTTAACAACAACAACAGCATCAAAATATGGGTATTGGAGGCAACTATGCAAATTACAGAATAAATAGGAGGTTGTCCTTTGGGTACTCTAGTTTCCAAGCTTCACCCTTCCTCAGAGTGATATTTACTTTTCTTGAGTAGTATAACACAGGTTGCTGCCTTCCAGTGGTGAATAAACTGGGGGGAGGTGTGGGGTGGGGGAGAGAAACAAACATGGGGGCAATTGGTAGTGATCTCTGTGGTTCTGGGCTCATTGCATTATAAAAGCAAAAGCAAACTTAATAGAAATATATGTAGTCACTGCTTCATGAACCATTCTATGAAATCCTATGGTTTTCAGGAAGAAGAGCTGTGAAACAGAGAGGTGTTTCCTTATGGTGTTTCTATCCCAGAGTTCAGCTTCACTGAATTTGGGACAATTCAGCAGTAAGAAATGCCTACTTGTGCTATCATTCTTCCTCCAGTGTTTGGCAACCTCTCAAAGCATCAGAGCATTTGAATGCTGAGACTAAGCTGAATGCTGAGACTAAGCTTGCGCCACCGCTGATGCAAGCTCAGAGGTCTTGTGCCATAAACAGCTAGAGTCCTATGACTGCAATCATGAGGCCCCAAGGACTCAGGGTTTCTAAACATTGCCAGGTCCATGTAGCTTCCAGACCCAAGTAATTCAGTCCCTGTCTGGCACTGCAACAGTTTTATTGCCAGGTTCATTATGTATTGCTTGCTAAATCAATTATTTTTCCTTTTGATGAAAACTGTACAGCACATCTCTGAAAAATAAATTTATGGTAGGAAAATACAGGTCATAATGGCAGGGAAACACAACCTTGGAACTTTACTCGAACCTTCACTTGCTCATTAACTCCACTGTCACATCACATTTTACCCTAATCAGTATTCTGTCCCACAGAACTCAGAGGCACATAAGGTCATAAATGGTATTGAATAAAAGTGGTTTCCTGATTTTAAGTAAAATTTTCAAATTATTTTGAAATTTTAATATGAGGATTTATTGTCTAAATATAGAATCTTTATAAGCCAGTATCTAAAACACAAACATACTAAAAAGTACCCCTCACTTAAGCACCTAATTCTCCTTAGGCAATTAAAAATAGAAAAACTTAGATTTATCTAATTGCATGGGGTTTATCCTCCTATTTCAAGCCAGTGGTTCTGAGCTGTATTCTGTCATTCAGTGTATTAATGAAAAATAATAACAACAAAACCCCAAACAAACAAAACAAAAAACAAACACCAAAACCCAAACACAAATTAAACATCCACCACAATAAAATTAAGCCGTTATGCTTATTCAGGTAGATTTTTCTTGTCTGGGAGTGTTGTGTACCTGGCTTATGCTGCTTTACTTACCACCTTAAAAAAAGTCTGTTTGGGACAACAAAACTGCTATAGTCACAAAGTAGAAGTCAGCCACCTGAGTTTATCAAAGGGATGTTCAAGGTGATATTTTTGCCTTCAAACTGGTGCATGAGTAGTATGGGATTTTCTATTCCTTATAACAATAAGAATAGACTAAAAAAAAACCCAAAAACCCCCACCCACTTGTGAATAAAAAGAACAGTATTCTGTCTTGTATGAGAAGGACTTGTGCAGTTTGTGGTGTTAAATCCTTCACGCACACAACCAAACCAGGCAGCAGGGCTGAGTGTGGTGTTTCTGTGCAGGAAGGAGGCCAAAGTGGTTCAGGGGTGCACTCTGGAAGTGCAGAACTTAGAGCATCTGCTGTTTCATTTCCTCTCCTCTGGTGCCTTCAGATATCTATAACCACCTTCTCTTTGGTAATTGTTGTTTTATCGCAGGCCAAGGCTTGCTGTAAATTCGCAGCTTTAAGAGCAGAAACTTTTAGACATCATTGAGCTGATCAGATTAGGGAAAGAGATACTGCTGAAACCAGCTACTGAACATGACAAATGATCAGTGGAAAAATGCTCACTTAACAGTGGTGGTAACAAGATGTTGCAGATTTCTTTGCCTCCAGCGGTCTGATAAGTATAGGATGGCTTTGAAGACCATGTCAGAAGTTCAGGTTTTATGCTCCAGTACTTTCAAGACTGTTTCATATGTTGCAGTCTTTAAATATAAAGAGGATTACAATTAGAAAAAAAAAGAAAAAAGAAAAAAGAAAAAAGAAAAAAGAAAAAAGAAAAAAGAAAAAAGAAAAAAGAAAAAAGAAAAAAGAAGGGTGAGTTTCTTCTGAAGAGTTTAAAGCTAGTTTGGAGCAGAATATGGAATGTTTGTATCTTGACATTGATACAATTTGTAGTATTTAGATTATTTTAAAAGCATTGCTGTCAGAATGCAGTGCAAGGCAAATGGGGCTTTCTATGCAAAACATTCCCTGTGATTATCTTGGTAAATGATATGCTTGATACATTGACAGTATTACTGCTAGTAGTCTAGGAGTTCAGACAACACATGCCATCAATAAACTTGTAGATTCTCTATAGATGGGCTCAGTGTCCTAATTTTTCAACAAAACTACTGTCATGATCCAAGGCAATTTTTCAGTTCTTCCTAACTGGAAAAAAAACCCCAAGCCTGTAGGAGGGGAAGGAATTAATGAGTGTGTTCTCATAGACTATAGCATAGTAGTGATTCTTTCAAACAACTGAAGCCTTCAGACAAGAATGGGAAGAAAAAACCAAATTTCATGTTCACTAACATTGTGATACAATTCTAAGTTGTTACATACTTCTGCCAAGACTATTCAAGGAAAATTTTGGGATTTCAAGGTTCGATTTCTAGTTAATCTGTTTCATACCTTATCCCAAAATGAGATAAATTATGAAACACTGAATAACATCTTCTATCTCTATTTTTGCCACCAATCATAAGAGAGAATACAGAGGAGCTTGACACTGTGCCAGCTTATCCATAGTCTTTGAACTTGACACTGGAAAAAACATGTAACCAGAGCCAAGAATCATTGACTCATAGAATTATAGGATGGCCTGTGTTGAATAGGACCTTAAAGATCATCTAGCTCCAAACTCTTTGCTGTGGGCAGGAACATCTTTCACCAGAAAATGTTGCTCAGAACTCCATCCAACCTGGATTTAAACACTTACAGGGATGCAGCATCTACAAACTCCCTGGACAATCTGTTCCAATGCATCACCACCCTTACAGTCAATTTTTTTTCCTAACATCTTATTTAAACCTATTCTTTTTCAGTTTGAAGCCATTCCCCTTTGTCCTGACACTACATGCTCTTGCAAAATGTTTCTCCATCTTTCTTGTAGGTTCCCTTCAGGTAGATAAGTAAATGAGAGCCAAGACCACCACTAAGCCATGTTCCTAAAACACCCTGTCTACAGGTCCTTGATTTATCTCCCAGGGTGATGTCTCAACCACTTTCCTGGGCAGCCTGCCTCAAGGTGTGACAACCTATGTAGTGAATATGACAGAGAATAGTTCNTTGACTCATAGAATTATAGGATGGCCTGTGTTGAATAGGACCTTAAAGATCATCTAGCTCCAAACTCTTTGCTGTGGGCAGGAACATCTTTCACCAGAAAATGTTGCTCAGAACTCCATCCAACCTGGATTTAAACACTTACAGGGATGCAGCATCTACAAACTCCCTGGACAATCTGTTCCAATGCATCACCACCCTTACAGTCAATTTTTTTTCCTAACATCTTATTTAAACCTATTCTTTTTCAGTTTGAAGCCATTCCCCTTTGTCCTGACACTACATGCTCTTGCAAAATGTTTCTCCATCTTTCTTGTAGGTTCCCTTCAGGTAGATAAGTAAATGAGAGCCAAGACCACCACTAAGCCATGTTCCTAAAACACCCTGTCTACAGGTCCTTGATTTATCTCCCAGGGTGATGTCTCAACCACTTTCCTGGGCAGCCTGCCTCAAGGTTTGACAACCTATTTAGTGAAGATGACAAAGAATGTTTCACGAAATATGCAAGAAATTTAAAAAAAATATATAACTTCTGCAAGATTTTGCTGGAATGAGAAATATCAGTGTAAGCTAATGTGACATGGGAGCAATGGACGTTAGAGTAGGTGAGGCCTGTGCTTCAATCTGGAAGCTAAATTTATGTTTAAGTTGAACTAGTGAATAAATTTGCTGTTTAAAATGCTGGAACTAAAAGTGATTTTAGATTTAGTTGTAGGTACAGTAATTCATTTGTTCACTGAGGTGAGCTTATTCTTGCAAAGAATGTAGATGACCAGAATGCCTGAAAATATGGAACATGGCACCAACAGGGAGGACCTCCTTCTAAAAATATGGAGGCTGAATATAGTGCAGAGTTGTAAATGTCAAACTTCCACAGCAATTCTACCTCTAGGAAAAGTCTGGAAGAGGTATGTGTTAGCTTAGTTATTTCAGCATCATAGGTGAAGTACAAAGAGACATCAACAAGGCTTCAAGTGCACAGAGGAGAAAGATGAAACCTTTTTTCTTCATGTTTTCAAGCTCATTAGTAGGACATAGGTCTCTGCTAAATGAAGAGGTACCCTTGAATTGTCACTTGAGATTCTGGTATGTGCCCTATAATATGTGCATTTGTGACCAATCACACTTGTGGGAGACAGCTGTCTTAGGAGCATGGACCAGGAAACTGTGAATACTATCTGGATAAGTTGTTCTGTCCATTTCCAGCCTCTATTTGATGTATTGTGGTATGTACCATTGATATATGAGAGTCCCTGTTCTGGTGCCAACAGAAGTTTTCTTTGGAAAGCACCAGCCTGATTCATGGACATTACGGCAAAAAGTGTTGAACAAAATATGTCATCAGATGCAATAAGACTGCAAAGCAGTAAGGTTTTATGTTGTTCTGAAATGAACAGTGACACTGAGGATGCTACAAGTGCTTGTTGTGTATGCCAAACAGTCAGACCAAACAAAGGCAAAGTGTCAATGCAGAAATTGGCAGACACTTTTTTCCTAGTAGGAGAAAGCTGTATACATGTTAGACAATTAGAAACTATTATAGACTATTACTGTGATTTCCCTCTAATGGTCTTGCTAAACAAAATATTATGGTCAAAAAGGCAAGTGAGTGACCAAAGGCCTGAGTTTAATGAGCACAAATTCAAGGACTCTGTTGTGGGAAGCACTTTCAGCCACACGGTTGCCATTCCCTGTAAGCCCTGGTCCCACAGAATGGAGAAATGCTGTAATTTAGAGCTGATAAATCTGCACAAGGGTGCTGATGAGGCATGAATTGTCCAAACATGGATGCCATTAAAGGCAACCTTGAGAACATTTGTGGTAACCAAATAAAAACAGACAGGAATGCTGTACAAACAAATTTTTCAGGAAAGACACTAGAGTTCCAATTATTGGACTGGTTGGTGTCATTGTTCCTTTTGTTGGGTACTTTCTTTTGTTCCTCCTACTCACACATCACCTTAATGCTGCTACATAGAGAACTTGAGATTTCTATGCTATTAATATACCCTAGCTAAGGTGTTCTGGAATTTCAGGACTATATTTGAACATAATGCACATCAAAGTTGTATTTGTTGCCCCATTTTTGCAAGGGAAATGAGATTCAAGAAGTATATTCATCCATCTATTGGTACAAAACAAAAATCTTTGTAGCTTATTTATTTGCTTGCATCTTGGCAAAAACAAACATATTTTATGTAAAAATAAACCACATAGCACAGGAAATTATCTGGAGATTATATTTATTTACAGAATTATTTGGTTTGAAACATTTTTTAAATGTGTTTGATAAACATAGTAAGTCAATCACATTCTGTAATTTTAACTTGCATCTTCATTTCACCCAAAGAGTACTCATGGCTGCCTCTCACTGCAAAAAGAAAAGACAATGGAAAGTCACACTTCAAATATAATCTTTGCACCTAGAACTCCTTATTGAAGAAGGCTACTGCTTTCCATTGCAACACCATATAAAGTAGTCAAGATTCACTTAAATTGCTTTTCTGGAGCAAAATAAACATTATGTTTTAAATGGTTATCCACCCATTTCTTTTGATTTTATGTTTCTGTGATCAAAAAATCTTATTTGCTACCACTGTCTCTGTGATCCTTGTTTCTTTTCCTTCTGTTCCCAATGTTTTGCCACTGTTGTGCAAATAATAGGTAATAAATGGAAAAACTGAGTCTATATCCTGCAAGCTAAAAGACTATTAAAAACCTTTCTTCTTCTAGATTGTAGGGATGTAAAGAATATTCTTAATATGTAAAACTAATTCAAACTCCCCTGGCTTCTGTTTTTGTAGCAAATTGATACTGGCTTGTTTAACAGTAGCGAACAGAAATCTTTTTTGTATGCATGTCGGTAGGTATTCTAAAGATATGCAAACTTAAACATTTCTTTGCTACCCAGGCTTGATTAAGGCATGCCTGTGTTTGCAGTTGCAGATTCCACACCCTTGCAGTGGTGTCTGTTTGTGATGCTTCTCTCTCACTGCCATGCACAACTGAATCGAGTGTTTTCAATAGGAATGTCTTACATTTGCCGGTGTTTACAGACCTGAGCGTGAGAAAGAACCCAAAACATGAAACTGCGAAACAGAAGAGAAGGCTGAAAAACTCAAGGTGACAATCTACCATCATCTCCTCGTG
>WBMY01003242.1:5736-32730 GCA_013397315.1 Donacobius atricapilla | reverse complement strand
ACCCCCGTTTTATTTGGGGTCTGCGCTGTGACCCTCGTTGTGTTTGGGGGTCTGTGCTGTGAGCCCCGTTTTATTTGGAGTCTGTGCTGTGACCCCCGTTTTGTTTGGGGGGGCTTTGCTGTGACCCCCATTGTGTGTGGCATCTGTGCTGTGAGCCCCGTTTTATTTGGGGTCTGTGCTGTGAGCCCCGTTTTATTTGGGGTCTGTGCTGTGAGCCCCATTGTGTGTGGGGTCTGTGCTGTGACCCCCGTTTTATTTGGGGTCTGTGCTGTGACCCCCACTGCGTGTCCCCAAGCGGCTGTGGCACGTCCTGGCTCGGGGGTGGGATGTGGCATGTTCGGGCTTGTTCGGGGGTCGCAGAGGGGACAGTGTGCCATTGCCCGGGGTGGGTTAGGGCTGTGGGGGTCCCCAGGGCCGTGCGCTCCGTGTGTCACGGGGGACAGAGGGCTGTGTGTGTCCCCGGGGATGGGGGGCTAAGGGCTGTGATGTGTCCCCTGGTGACACTGGGCTGGGGTCCCTGGTATGACACTGGGCTGGGGTCCCTGGCGTGTCCCCTGGTGACACTGGGCTGGGGTCCCTGGTGTGACACTGGGCTGGGGTCCTTGGTGTGACACTGGGCTGGGGTCCCTGCGTGTCCCCTGGGATGCAGGAACAGGCTCTGTGGTGCATCCCAGGGAGCACCAGGGATTTCAGTGCCCAGGCTGTGGTGTCCGTGGGGATATAGGGATATATGGGGATTTAGGGGTCTGGGGTTGTGCAGGGTCGTGTGCCCAGGGCAAGGGTCCCCAAGGGACAGTGCGTGGGGCAGGGGGAGGCAGTTCCTGGAGGCTGTTGTTGTAATGGCCATCCTTGTTCTTGGCCCATCTTTCTCTTGCTATGGCAGCACTTGGATGTTCCAGCACTCAGATTTGTAAGTCCTTCCTCATTTCCACGTTGACAGCACAGCACGGTGTGCTTGGTCTTTGCTTTGGGAGCGAGTATCCAGCTCACACCTTCCAAAAAGTGTGTGCACATGGATATACTGCAGAAACCAGCTTGTGTCATGGGCTGGGCTTTCAGAGCTCTCCAGAAAGAGTATTCCAAAGGCCCCATGTTCCACGGGGAGCTGCAGGATGTGGGTGCTGAAGGCAGGAGCAGCACAAGCTCCTTGTGTTTCCTCAGTGTGGGGCTTCTCCCATGTTTGAAAAGGCTCAAGACACCCAAGCTCTTTGGAAAAGCCCCGGTGTGACGCAGTTATCGGGGTTTTCCTGCTGAAATATTCCCCTTGGGCCTCCCTTACCAGAACCCTGTTCTACGCTTGCAGGGCCTCAGCGCTTGGCAGCAATGGCAAAGCCTCAGAGCAAGGATTCCGGGCTGAAGGAGAAGTTCAAGAACCTCCTGGGGCTGGGAACATCCCGAGGAAGTTCAAAGTCGTCGGAGGGCAAGCAGACCGAGTTTATCATCACCGCAGAGATACTCAAGGTGTGAGAACTGAGTGGAGTGAAGGTGGGGGTAGTGCCTGGGGTACCTCAGCTTGAGGGGATCAGGAGGGCTTGCTCCTTTCCTGGGTTTTTTGGCTTTCAGTTCCTCTCCATCATTCCCTCTCCTGATCTCTTAACTCATTCTCTAGTGAATTGGATGTAGAACTCACCTACTTTGCAGCTCCAGCATTGGAGTTATGCACTCTTTGAATCCTTTGGAGGTACTTGTTATGTTGGGTTACAGGGTATTTCCCTGTCCCCACTTTTTTTTTTTTATAGTCTTGATGAAGTTTCTGTGGTGGCAGTTTCCACAAGCTGGGAACTGTTTCTGTTTTATGAAAACCTTACGGTTCGGTGGAAATGAAAAATAAAATAGTTGATTCCAGTAATTGGTACCACAAGTCTGTAAGCAGAATAGTTGGCACACAAGGAGGAAAATACAGGAAAAAAAAAAGGAAGAAGGAGACTAGAATTCCTTCTTCCCTTGGAGAAATGGATAAGTGTTTCTGGTAAGATAAACTGTTAGCTTATTTCTCCATTTCTTTCCAGGAACTGAGCATAGAGTGTGGATTGAGTAACAGGATACGAGCAATCAGTCAAATTTGTGAAGTGGCAAAAACCAAAAAAATTGAAGAGGTGAGTTCCAAAGTGTTCGGTGAGTATTGGAAGGATGGACATTTAAGCAGCAGCTCTCAAATTGTTGTAAGAGACTTTTGGTGTTTAGGAAGCTTTTTAAAATGGGTGATTCCAGAGCCTGCTTTGAGCTAAAAAGTGTAAAATTGGTCTGCCCAACCTTCCAGCTCTGTTGGGCTTCCTGGACCTTCCTGGAAGGAGAATTCTGGGGATATTCAGGACAGCTCATGGGAGATGATGTTTAGAGAGATTTCCTCATCTCCTCCTGGCTTGTTAACAAGCAGCCCCCAGTTGGTCTTGAACTCATCTTGTAGCTGTGTGAAGGCTTCTGCACAAATATTCCCACTTGAAGTCAGTGTGGAATGAGGAATTCCAGTTCCTGGGCTGTCGGGCTGGATTTGGTGTCTGCTGGGCTTGATCTGAGTGTAGGACCAGGTGGGGTGAGCGTCCCTCAGAACAGAGAGCTGGGCATGAAACCCCTGCACCCTCATCATGAATCACCATTAATTCACGGTGAGCTGCTGCCAGGAGAACCCAGGAGGAGCTGAGCTTTCCTGCCTCATGCTTTTGCTCTGGTTTTTGTTTTTGCTTCTGCCTCCAGCACGCCGTGGAGGCCGTGTGGAAGGTGGTGGCTGACATGCTGCAGCCGGAGCGTCCCGCCGAGGCCCGGCACGCCGTGCTTCACCTGCTCAAGTCCATCGTCCAGGGACAGGTGACAACAACCCCACAGGGCAGGCAGCACCAACCTAAACTGGGCTTTGTGCAGGGGGGAGATGGGAAAAGCACCAGGGAGCTCTTTTCTGCAAATGTTCTTATTTGTAGTTTCGGTTGCGTCTCATAAATGAGATTAGGAAGCATTTTAATTTTAAGTCTTAGTTTGACCTTGTAGCAAAACTTTTCATACAAGTCATAGAAAGCTGTTCTGGTTTGGTGTAACACTCTTGAGAAAGAGGAAATACTTTGGGTTAAGTTCAGCATAATTCAGCAGATTTTACGTGGTCTTTGCCCAGACCTTCTAGTCCCAGTTTGCAGCTGGTTTTGATGTTTCAGGTATGCAAGGGGTTCTGTGTGAGACACTTCTAGGCTGGCCAAGTTCAGCACACAAGGAATTCTTCAGATTTCCCAACGTGTTGCACAAACATGGGGCTGAATCAGCCCAAAGTTGTCGTTTTCAGTGTTCTGAGAAGGCAGGGGTGGGTGCTTACGAAGACAGTAGGCATTGATTCAACAGAAACATAATTTCAAGCATGAAGATTACTGAGGTGGACCTTGATAATATCCAGGCCTTAACCCCTTCCCTTTTTTTTATTTCAAGGGTGAGCGATTAGGGATCCTCAGAGCCCATTTTTTTAAGGTTATTAGGGATTATCCCTCCAATGAAGATTTGCACGAACGGCTTGAAGTGTTCAAGGCTCTGACGGAGAATGGACGATACATCACCTACCTAGAGGAGGAGCTGGGTGAGTGTTGGCCCAACCCCTCTGCAATTTGGTGGGAATAAATCAAGGCAGAGACATCCAGTGACATCAGAAAAGGGTAGTGGTATCATTCCTGGGTAGATGGCGCATTGTGACAGGGCTTTTGTCCTTCTTTAGCTGACTTTGTGCTACAGTGGATGGATGTTGGGTTGACTTCTGAGTTCCTCCTGGTTTTGGTGAACCTAGTGAAATTCAATAGCTGCTATCTGGAAGACTACGTAGCTGACATGGTCCAGTAAGTTTTTTTTTTTTGACTCCTACCTGCTTATTCCTGGTAAATAACGGAGAAAGTTGCAGATCAATATGCAGACAACTGAGATATTTTTCGTCCCCATCTGCTTCTGTTTCATCCCAGGTAATTTCTGACAAATGTTTGATTTTCAGTTCTTGCAGTGTTCAGAGCTGCTTTAGTTTAACTGAATATGTTTTTCCCTTTCCCACTCCCATTCCATGGGGTGGGCTTGTTTGCATTGCTTAGTCTCTGTTGCATTCCCTGAGCTGCATTTAAGTCTCCCTTTAACTTTATAAAAGAGATTGCAGAGCTCAGTGTCCCTTGGGATGTCACCGCAGGAAGGGCAGTGAGGAGTTAAACAACATGGCAATTAACCTGACTCCTTGTAATTTGCTTAAAATCATGCGGAGCAAACAATTCTAATTAAATGTTCTTTCTTAACAGCAAGATCTGCCTCTTGTGCATTCAGACTTCATCATCTGTGGACATCGAGGTCAGTGATCTGAGTTTCTTTCAGTACTGCAGAACTCTTTGAAGCTCTTTGAAACTGTAACTTTTACAAACAAAATCAGATCATCAGACTCTGGGTTTATTCTCATCTTTCAAGAGAGCTGATGCAATATTATGTTATTTGTAAGCCAATAAATCTCATGCACCATTAATTTATTTCAAAGCAAACAGAGCATTAATCAATTTAATAAGTGACTCGACAATGCTTTTTATAAAGAAAAAAAACCCAACAAAAATACCTTCATCCCTTTTGACTTCCAGAAGATTTCCTTGGTGTGCCAGGTGAGGATTTGACCTGATGGATTCACAGGGGAGTGTACAACCATTTTGTCTTTCCCTTTCCCAAAGATTTCCTTGCAAGTCCTGGATGCAGTTGTTTGTTACAACTGCCTGCCCTCGGAGAACCTGCCCGTGTTCATCATCACCCTGTGCCGCACCATCAACGTGAAGGAGCTCTGTGAGCCCTGCTGGAAGGTCAGAGCCCCTGCTTGCTGTAATGAATTCCCTCCGGGGTGACCTGTCAGACATACCTGTGCACATCTGCCACCAGTTCCAGCTTGGCTTTAAGAGCAAATTAAAATTTGTTTAAGTTTTGAGGGATCAGCGTCTCATTAGTGCAAGTTGTGTCATGTCGGTGGGATTCTCCCCTGGTTTCAGCTGCTGTGACAGACTTCTGTCCTGGCTTGGGAAAGGCAGGACACATCCACTCCAGGGGCACGGAGTCCATGTTTGGGCTACTGAATGTTGTAAAAATGGGGGCTTGAGGTGTTCTCTCTGAATTTGCAGCTCATGCGGAACCTCTTGGGAACTCACTTGGGACACAGTGCCATCTACAACATGTGCAGGATCATGGAAGACAGGTAAAGGAGGAGGATCCAACAAATCCAAGGAATTCAGTAAGGTTCCAGTGAGACAGACAGGGAGTCACCGACCTCAGGAGAGCACGCTGAAGGTTCTGGTGCTCAGAAATAAATTCCCTTTCTAGTTATGCTGCTGAAGTGCTCATTTGGGGCATTTCTGAATTTAATTTCCCTCTGTTTAAAGTTGTGGTGAATGATTTTCTGCTTTTCATGTTTGTCCATTGCTGTGCAAGGCCCTGATGTGTAACAGCTGGGAATTCCTGTTGGGACAGTGCATTGACTTTGTGTGCTGAAGTAATTGTGGCATGGTCTGAATCTTCCCTTCCCCCTGTCCTTAGATCCTACATGGCAGATGCAGCCCTGCTGAGAGGAGCTGTGTTCTTTGTTGGGATGGCTCTGTGGGGGGCTCATCGCCTCAATTCCCTCAGGAACTCCCCAACTTCAGTGCTGCCTTCGTTCCTCAAGGTAAGCTGGGATGCTGGGGGAACTTTTTTAGTCACCTGGACAAATTTAGACCAAAAACGTGGCCCCCTACACCAAAGAGATCTTCGTAGGCCTGGAAGATGAGAGGGAGAAACTGGGTGTGGGGTGATGCAGGGAGAAACAGTAAAACAAGAGGATTTATGTCTGTAGCTGAGGCCTCCTCCTCGAATATCTTTGGCCAGAAAAGCAAAGTCTGAATCCTTTCTAGCAAGTACCTACATTGTGGGTACTTTAGCGTAAAAAATAAAATACAAAACAACAACTTTCACTCTTCCCAGTGGGTGGTACAAAAAGTGAGGGAGGGTGTCTTCAGGGACAGCCTCAGAGCTCTCAACATTTCCTCATCTGCGTGCCTCCAGCAGGAATTACTGGCTTTAATCCCCTTGTCTGCCTGTAGGATGGGGCTGTGGCTGCCATCTGAGCTACAGCTGCTGGCAGGAGAGCAGAACTGCTCTCGAGAAAGTGGCGCAGTGCTGTGTCCTTTGTGTGCAGAGACTTGAATGGATTTATCTCAGGCCTCCAGGCTGATCTCCTAATTAATGAGGCGTGTTGTGTTTGAGTATAGAGAGTTTCTGGGCTCTGCTCCCCAAGTGCTGGCTGACTGAAGTGCTTTGGGTTCCAGGCCATGACCTGTCCCAACGCGGTCGTGTCCTACGAGATCGTTCTCTCCATCACGCGCCTGATCAAGAAATACGGGAAGGAGCTGCAGGCTGTGACCTGGGATATCCTCCTGGACATCATGGAGCGACTGCTGCAGCAGCTGCAGGTGGGCCTTGAGCCTGCCTGGATGTGCTTTCGCTCCCAAGGCTTGGCCAGAAATGGTTTTGCAAATCTGTGCACTGAGGGGAAGTTGATGCTGGGAAAGGCTTAGCCCAGTTCTCACCGCTGGGGTTCTCTTGAGTTTTCTGTTTGTATTTAAAGTGAGAACTTTCTGGCACGGTGGAACTCTTTCAGGATTGGTTTTGTCTCTTTTCAGGTTCTGGAGAGCCAAGAACTGAAGTCCATTGTACATGATCTTCTGACCACAGTAGAAGAACTGTGTGACCAGAATGATTTTCATGGCTCTGAAGAGAGATTTTTCGAGCTGGTGGAAAGATGTGCTGATCAGAGACCAGTAAGGCTTTATTACTGCCCTCTTTTTGTGTCTCCTCTGTTACAGCTGAATTCTGAGAGTCCTAAAATAGGAAATGGTCAGAAAACCCCAGCAAGGACTTCCATGAGCCTTATTCCTGTGGAGGGGGTTGGGGGAATGGATTTAGAATGTTTGCTTATACACTAAAAACATTACTTGGTCTTTCTATGAAGGAATCTTCTGTGTTAAACCTGATAACATACAGAGCTCAGTCCATCCACCCTGCCAAAGATGGCTGGATCCACAACCTGCAGCTCTTAATGGAAAGGTTCTTCAGGTAGGAAATCATAACTTTGGGAACTTGCACTTTTAAGAAGCACTTTCAAGTGTTTCTTGCCACCTGGTCATGTTAGGTAATTTTGTGTTCTGAAGTTCTAAGTTAGTAAATGGCTGCTGAGAAGTGTAGTAGTCTCAGGACACAGCACATGAAAGGATTTATTTAACAGAAGACAAGCTTTCCACTGAGTCCTTAAAGCCGCTTTTTTCTTCTTCTCTTTCTTTCCATTCAATACTATTCCAATTAGCTTAGGCAGTTGTGTTCCACTCCACAGCACTTTGTAGTTCTGACACCAGACAAGATTTTCCTGTTGAGCATTAGGATTGCATATGGTTATCCAGTGTTCCAGTTATCTGGTTTTGAATTGGTGCTCCCTAAGGGATTCTGTGCTCTGAAACATCAACACAGAGCAATAACAAACTTCTGTCTCCTCTGTGAAATGCTGCCAAAGAGCAGCTCTTCTTCAGTGCCATGTGTTTGGTTTTAAATTTGCTCACCAGAGCACTTGTTCTTCTGACGTGTGCTTCCTAGTTTGGATTGGAAATGGGGAAGCTGCAATTACAGGCCTGCAGAAGGAGTAAAAGCTGACCTGGGATTTGAATTTCCAGTTGTTCTGGAATCTGATTTCAGGTGTAGAGACATTAACTGAGGGCTCAGCTGATCTCTCACAGTTACTGTTCCAACTCTGAAAAAAAAAATTCTCATCTTACTTTAGTTTTATTTTCCCCCCTTCCCTAAATATCAACAACTCTTATTTTTTTTTTCACTTTGGACTTGCTTTTCCTGTTTCAGGAATGAGAGCCGTAGTGCTGTTAGGATTAAAGTTCTGGATGTGCTGTCCTTTGTGCTGAGCATCAACAGACAGTTCTATGAGGTGGGTGTTTGCCTGGGGGTCCCAGCTGAGGTCTCAGGTGGCTGGGAAAGCCTTTGGTGAGGCACATTTTCCTGGGGGCTTCAGGTGAGCTCTAAATCTCACCCACACAAGCCTGTTTCTTTGGGATGCTTGTGCGGGGATTTGCCATTATTTGTCCTCAGCTGGATGCAGGAAGGTGCAACTTGCAGTGGGAGCTGCTGGGTTTTGAGGACAGACCTGGCTGTGTCTTGGCTTCCCTGTTTTAAGGCCATTAATTCCGTGTCCATTTTGGTTTGGAGGAATTGACAGTCGATGTGAAGGGTGCAAAGCTGATTTAAAAGCTTTGTAGAAGGATGGGGACTGGACGTATTGAGCAGTGACTGGTTTGGGTGCTTGCAGTTTAGCTGCTGTCCAAGATGGAAACCCTGTGAGAGAGGAGTTAGGGAAGAGCTCCAGGGATATCTTGAACTCCTCAGGGTATGCCTGAAGTGTCAGAGGGCAGGGAGGGGCAGAGATGCTCCCAGGATTCCTTCAAGATTTGTGAAAACATAAAGCTGTTGGTGTTTCCTCTCCCTCTTAAAAAAACAAGGCCTAGAAATCCCTTGTCTGTCTGAGCCTGGGCTGTCAAATCTGTAGGACAGACAAAAACCAAAGCACTGAAAAGTTCAATAAAAGTCACAAACATCTGGAGGGATGGCAGACAGAAATACCTGTTGGGTGGAAGAGGAGATGAAGGAACAAAACAGTGGAGGAACAAGCCTGGTACTAGAATAGCTGAGTTCCTTTGCTTGTAATTCCTTCTCTAACGTGCTGAATGACAGCTTAGGAAGGTCTGTCCTCTGGCAGGAAGAGCTGATAAACCTGGTGGTGATCTCCCAGCTGGCTCACATCCCAGAGGACAAAGACCATCAGGTCCGAAAATTGGCCACTCAGCTGCTGGTGGACCTGGCTGAAGGCTGCAACACCCATCACTTCAACAGCCTGCTGGACATCATAGAGAAGGTGAATGAAACCCCCAGGGCTGGCAGCTTTTCCAGCAGGGATGACTTCCTGAGGCCCCCCTCACCTTCCAGCACGGAAACAAAGAAAGGATGTGCTGCAGGTTTAAACCATGTGTTGCTTTTCTCTTTCAAAGGTGGCTGCACATTCTTTGTCATCTCCTTTGGAGCTGGAAGAGAGGGACTTGCTGTCATATTCAGCTTCTCTGGAGGATGTCAAGACAGCAGTTCTTGGGCTCCTGATAATTCTTCAGGTAGATGCTGCAGAGCATTAAACACAGATTGTTCATAATACTCTTCTGCTGGACTTGGCTTTTTAGATAACTCTTCTCCCACTATTAAATATTTTGACTTTTGTTTAACTATTTAATATTTTAACTCTTGTTTTGGTCAGTCCTCTGATTTTGAGCACTCTGGGACTGTTTGCTAACTGCTGTGTTTTCTTAACTCCCATTGTACAACCCAGATGAGTACGTTTTCCCGTGTGGAGAGAGGATGTGGCCATAAATTAGCAGAAAGGAGGAGTTCATAACCTTGAATAGATTGAATAAATCTGTTGTGTTTGGGCAACATGTCCTGGGGTGTAGCGAAGAACAGGCTGTTCTCTCTGGGGCAGCCAGAGCTGCTCCGGAATCTTTGCAGAAGTTCCTTCCAGAGCCACCTGTTGGTGTTACACTGAGGATGAAGTTGTTGCTGCATTTCTCCCGGGACGGGCAGCGCAGCCCCAGGTTTGTGACAGAGCCCTGGGGCTGGGCTGTGTTTCTGTGCCTGCAGACCAAGCTGTACAGTTTGCCCTCCAGCCACGCCACGCGCGTCTACGAGATGCTGATCCAGCACGTCCAGCGCCACTACATCTACTCCTACAGCCTCCCCGTGGCCAGCAGCATCAGGCTGCAGGTAGGAGCAGCCCCTGCGCTCCCAGGGCCACAGCTGCACGCTCCTCTGGGATTTCTGGGTGGCAGGTGGGGACTGGAGCTTGCAAGAAGTAAAATGAAACGTTTCTTGGCTCACACGGGTATGTAAATGCAGGGCGACACCAGCAGTGATGCCTTCCGCAGAACAAGCCATGGCATCTCTTAAAAATATCCTTTTGCACCTGGAAAAATACCATGTGGGGATGGGAGAGTGGCTCGGGGTTGGAGTGAGTCCAGTGTCTTCCCTGTTGCAGGTGTTTGATTTCCTGCTGATGCTCCGAGCTGACTCCCTGCACCGCCTCGGCCTTTCCAACAAGGATGGAGCAGTGAGGTTCAGCCCCTACTGCCTGTGTGATTTTGTGTAGGTTTCTCATCATGTTAAGAAAAAGAATCCCAGAGTGATTTGGGTTGGAAGGGGGCTTAAAGCCCATCCAGTGCCACCCCTGCCATGGGCAGGGACACCTTCCACCATCCCAGGCTGCTCCAAGCCTCACCCAACCTGGCCTTGGACACTTCTTGATTTATTTGTTATTTTTAAAAAGCTGTTTTCCATACTAAATTGTGTTCTCGCTGACCTGAATGTTCCATCAGTAGCAATCTGCAGTTTTTCTAAATCTTCCAGATCCTAGACCAGTCTGTAGTTAAAACCCCAAATTATCTGAACCAGTAACTCATTGGTGAGCTGTTCCTACAAATCACTTACCTGCAGAGCTCCCAATCTCAGACATGGAATTTAAGTCCCTGCTCACAAAACTTCCCAAAAAAAATGTGCAATTTTTTTTGCCTCAAACCAGTTCCACACTGGATTTTGATTCGATGATTTGTACAAATCTTGCTAGTTTTAATTTTATAGCTTGTCTAAAGTTGTGTAACACACCCTAAAAGATACCTTTCTAAATGAGAAAAATCCTTCACTTGACCAAATTGTCTCATTGCTGTGTGGCTGCTGGGCAGTCCTGTGCTTTTATCAGTTGAAAACGTAGATTATATTGTTCAGTCTTTAACCTGGCTGCCAAGTGTGGTAGTGCTGTAGGTCACATGAAGAAGCTGTAAAAATGACACGTATTTTTCTCCCTTTCTGTGTTGCAGAGAGGCAGAGAAAAGGGCTTCTGAGAAAAAGCCCCCTGGCACCCTGTCCCCACCTTCAGGCAGCCCCAGTGTGCCTTCCCAAGGTGCCACCATCCGGGTGGGACACCTGCCCTACTCCATGGTCTTTGGGGTCCTCCTGCAGTGTTTGAAGCAGGTATGTCCCTTCCTGGCATCTTTGTGTCCTCCTGGCATCTTTGTGTCCCTTCCTGGCATCTTTGTGTCCCCTCCTGGCATCTTTCTGTCCCCTCCTGGCACCAGCTGCCTGGGGAATTCCAGCTCAGAGTCCCTAAATAAAGCAATTCCTGCTCCTCCTGCTCAAAATCTGGGTGTGATTGTGCAGCCTCGCAGCCACCAGTGGGAGCAGCAGTCCAGCTCTTCAGAAAATAAGCACAGCTTTCATTGCACTGCTTCAGAGCAGGCAAGGGCAAAAGTTGTGCTTGTTAAACAAGCTCCAAGAAGCCATCCTGTTTCTGAAAGGGCATTTGGAATTAAAACCTCTCCCAGTGCAAGTTTTGGGAATTTGTGAAGGTTTCATTGCCAATAAACTGTAAATAGAATTTGTTCCTGAGTGTGTCGTTGGACACAGTTCTGTGCTGAGGGCTGCGCTTGCTGTGGGAGTTAATTGGTGCTGGTGCTTAGGAGAATTGAATTTTGGCTGTCTGATCTCAGTATAATTTCTCTTCAGTTTGTGGTGCCAGTATTGCACCTGGGGCTGGGTGACAGACAGGGAGAAACTTGTGACAGCTAAGTGCCACTTCTTTTTCTGTACCAACCACAAGACCTGCATCTGCCTAGGAAGTGACACATTGTCTGCAGTCTGATTGATCTTCCTTCCAAACTCAAGTGAAATCACGCAAAAATTTCCAGCCTTAACACTTTCTGTCTTTGCAGGAGACAGACTGGAAGGTGCTGAAGTTGGTTCTCAACAAATTACCCGAATCCCTGCGCTATAAAGTGCTATTTTTAACATCTCCTTGCAACATAGACCAGCTGGCCTCTGCACTGAGCTACATGGTAATGCCACTGAGGCGCGGTCCCCAGCTCCTTGGCTTGCTTGGGCATTGCTTGGAGGGGGTTTTTGAATGGTTTTTTCTTGTCTTCAGATGAGTATTTTAAAGATTAGCAGGCTGGTTGTCAATCCTCGCTCACCCTCTCACTTTGTGAGGGTTCTTCTGGGTACAGAATGGGTAATAATGGGTGTTGTTAATGGAACTATGTGAATATATGTATATACAGGTGAAGGGGAGCTGTGGGCAGTGCCTCGTGCTGCCTTTCAGGGGCTGTTCTAGTGAGAGGTGCCCTGATTGGCTGTGTGGTGTGTCAGCTCACAGACAAGAAGACCACGGACAGGCTCCACGGGACCCCCGAGGGCTTTTCCCGCACGGATTTGCACCTGGCTGTGGTCCCCGTGCTGACAGCACTGATATCTTACCACAATTACCTGGACAAAGCCAAGCAGGTATGGGGGGAATAGGAGGGTGTGGGGAGGGCAGAGCCTGTAGAGCAGAGTTTAGCCTGTGAGCTGCTTAGGAGACAGAAGTGCAAGGTGACACTGCCCTTTGCTGTTGGGAAATGCTGCATCTGCTGAATTTTCAGGGAAAAAATACTTCGCTGACCCCGTGTAGGATTAACTGTGGGTTCACTCCTCACCTGTCGCCCCTCACAAGTCACTGGGTGACTTCACCCTCTGCAGGAAGACCCTTATCAACGCAAAATTTCTGTTCAGTCAGAAACTTAAAGTCTCAACTACCTACTTGATTCGAGTTCCCTGATAAGAGCTTGGCCCATGGTACTTGCAGCATCATTTAAAGCTCAGTGTTAGCACTCAGCTGTGTCACACAGGCCTTGCAGCAGGGGTGTCACGGTAGGACATGAAAATAGATGGACTCCATAGAGTTGTCAGAAGAGAAAGAAGGCTTTATTTACAATCCCAACAGTTTCTTTTAGAACATGTTGTGTAAAAAGGTCTTTTATTGCTCCATGGCACTGACACTGCTCTCCATTGGGTCAGGAATAGGAAACAACCCCTGGGAACAGTTGTTATGGAAAAGGGAACACTGTTTACTTAACTTATTTTGGGAAACAGAGAAAGGAAAAAGGAAACTGTTGACAATTTTCCCTTGGGAAAGGATCTAGCAATGGTCAGCAAGCTGAAATTCAGGCTCAGAAATGTCGAGCCCACACAGGGGTACCTGGCAGGGCGTTCTGGGGTGCTGACAGGAGTCGGGAGGTGGTGCCTCGGGGCGTTCCTTGGCGTGCTGAGTGTCCCTCTGCTCTCCCAGCGTGAGATCGTGTACTGCCTGGAGCACGGGCTCATCTACCGCTGCGCCAACCAGTGCGTGGTGGCACTGTCAGTCTGCAGCGTGGAGATGCCCGACATCATCATCAAGGCACTGCCCGTCCTCATTGTCAAACTCACCCACATTTCTGCCACGGCCAACATGGCAATCCCTCTCCTGGAGTTTCTGTCAAGTAAGGCGTGATGTTCTCTTTGGGTTTTTTTTGTAGTTGGGGTTTTTGTGTGGAACGTTTGATGGTGTTGGTCATATGGAATGTGGTGTGATGCCCTTGCTCAGGTTATACATGTTCAGTCACCTCATTTGTTACAAGTTATGAAGCTCTTGCACTGAAGAGAGAAACACACTCCGTGTCACGCAGCCATATGTACATACGAGCTGCCTTCTGCTCCTTGCATGACGTGATTTTAACTTCCGTGCCACTGATCATTCAGAAAAAACCCAAAAACCTAGAAATGAAACTGAGTTAGGATGTGGAAGGGTTGTGTTGAGGCCTCACCTGTGCTGGTTTTGCTGTTGGACTGTTGCAGCTCTTGCCAGGCTGCCTCACCTGTACCGGAACTTCGCAGCAGAGCAGTACGCCAGCGTCTTCGCCATCTCCCTGCCCTACACAAACCCCTCCAAGTAAGGCCACAGCAATGTGCTTCTCTCTCATCTGTGAAACTGAGAGCTTGGAAAGCTTGTTTTTTTTGTAGTTTTTGGCTCAGGGTTATTCACAGGATGCTGTTCATTCTGGTGTCTTCAGGCTCTTCCTGAAGAAGGAAGGGATATTTCTGCCCTCTGAGGGTGAGCAGGCCCTGGCACAGGGTGCCCAGAGAGGCTGTGGCTGTCCCTGGATCCCTGGGAATGTCTAAGGCCAGGCTGGATGGGGCTTGGAGCAGCCTGGGACAGTGGAAGGTGGAACTGGATGATCTCTAAGATCCCTTCCCCCCAGAACCATTCTGTAATTCCATGGTGCAATTCTAGGACATCATCACCTTGGACAAAAACCCGTTGTTTTCGGACAGAATTTTTGAAGGGTTTTTATCCCTTTATGCTTAGGGTAGGTAAAGGACCAGTTCTGTGTGTCAGGCTGAGCTGTGCACGCTGAGCTGTGGTTTCTCTGCTGCCGCAGGTTTAACCAGTACATCGTTTGCCTGGCCCACCACGTGATTGCCATGTGGTTCATCCGCTGCCGCCTGCCCTTCCGCAAGGACTTCGTCCCCTACATCACCAAGGTAATGGCCCTGCTCAGTCCAGCAGCACTCGGGAGAACTGACAGCTCACAAACTGGTCTGAGATCTCTAAAGGTTCTGTTTGAAGCTAGCAGAACTCTGGTTTTCCTGTCAGCATCTCTGTGAGCTCTCGTGCCTTGGCCCCCGGTTGCAGGCTCTGAGCTGCACGTCGTTCACGTTGTCACCTCTGTCCCCCTGGCAGGGCCTGCGCTCCAACGTGCTCCTGTCCTTCGATGACACCCCAGAGAAGGACAGCTTCAGGGCTCGCAGCACCAGCCTGAATGAGAGGCCAAAGAGGTAAATTCTGCTCGTGCCCAGCAGGGTTTGCTGTTCCCCGCCCTTCCCTGCGTCTCCCTGAGGGAGGCTGGCTGTAGGGGTCCCAATCTGGCAGTGCAGTAAGCAAGCAAAGTAAACCTCTTTAGGTCAGAGGCAGCTGAGCTTGGTGAGAGGCTGGGATCCAGCCTGGTGGGGCAGCTGAGGCAGCGCAGCCTGTCCTGCAGGCCTGTGCGGGCACTGGGGCCTTTGTGGTGTTCACTTCTGAAAATCAGCAGTTGGGTCAGGTTGGGGTGTGTCAGTACCATGTTACCAGAGAGAACAGAGGAGGGTAACACCAGAGGTAACAGAATCCCATGTTCATATGGATTCTGTGAACTCCTTTTGATGACTGACCTGTAAACGAGTCATTTCCAGATGACTGCCAGAGAAATGGTTGTGATCAACGATCTGGATAAATTAGAGAGCCAGTACTGTTTTTCCATGGTGTTTCCAGTCAGGTCAGTGCACTGGCTGGCACACAGCTGCTTTCTGTCTGTGTGGATGTCCCGATCCTTCTTTTTCTTTTTGGAATTTTGAAGCCATCACGACAGTTTTAAGCAAAGCCTTCCGAAGTCAGGGTGTTTCTTGCCAGCAATCATTCAAAGTAACATTTGTCAGGGGAGGAAGATATTCCTTGGAAGGCATTCAGGGTTTCTCCAACGTCCTTTTACCTGCAGGAATTACCTAAATTGGTTCACTTGACTTGCTTCAGTGTTGTGAGCAGTGAGCACATGGTGGCATCTGAGCCCTGGGGAAAGTGCCTCTACTTCACCTGCAAGGCTGCAGTGGAGTCTTGCAATGCAGAAACACCATCCCTGCCCTGCTGCTGCAGCTGTAAACCTTGTGTTGTGTTTCATCTCTCCCATCTCCTCCTCTTTCATCCAGAAACTTGGAAGAGAAGCCTTTTGACACTCATCTCTGCAATTAGAATTCCAACTAATCTTTTTTTTTTTTCTTTTTCCCCCTTAAAAAATTTGTTAAATTCTACCAGGTTGGAATACTACTGTCTCTAAAGGCTTTTGCTGGATCACTTTCCACAGAAATCTCTGCTGAGGAGCGTGGCTGTCCTCAGGCAGTGCCCAAAGCACTGGAATGGCAGGATGCCACTGCCTCTGGGCCTGGCTGAGCTTGGATTCTGGCCAGGGCACAGAGGAAAGGTCTGGAGCAGTTTCCTTGCCTGAGAAGCTTCTGGGCTTGGTTTTCACTCCTGAAGCCCAGAGAACATGTCCCTGCCCTAGCTGAGTGCTGGGTGTTGCGAGGGGTAATGATCCCAGCAGTTCCCAGGGCTGCTGGATGTCCTGATGATGGTGTGGGTGATGATCCCCGAGCATGAGCCTGTGCTCTCTGCAGCAGGTGTGGCCAAAAGTGACCTGGGAGAGGTTGCTGGGAGAAGGGCAGAGAAATTCTGATTGCTCCAGAATTACAGTCTGAGATGTAAGAGCTCACCGGGAGGAGGATGGCAAATAAATGGTGTTTAGGAGCAGCCAGAAGGGTTAAATTGGTGCCTGCATTTTATCCCTGGGGGTGGGAGCTGCTGGACCAACTGTTGTGCCTAAATTAACCCCGAGCCTGGCCTGCATCTCAGTGACTAATTAAAGTGGCTCTTGGATGTTAATTGCTGCCATCTCCCACTTGCCAGTGTGAACAGTAATTTCCTTTCTGTGGCAGCTCAGAGCCCAGGGGCTTCCCTGGAGCCTGGCGTGAGGCAGCTGGGGTGGCACAGGAGCATCCCCAGGGGTGTTTGCTGGCTCTGCAGCGTGGCAGGGTCTGCAACAGGGGGCTCAGCGTCCCCAGGGCTCAGGGGCACCTCTGGGAGGCCCTGGGGGCGTTGTCACTGGGAAGAAAGCCCAGCTTTGGGCCAGGCTTAGTGGGGACAGAGGTGGGTGACATGGGGTCACTGTCTCTAATTCAAAACTGCTGCGACCTAGTCCAGGTAAAGCGTTTTGGGATCAGTGGAAGCCCTCAGGTGTTGAGTCACGGTGAGTTGGTGCAACACAAGAGGGAGTTGAACTGCACAAAACTCCTCAGCCCGGAGGAATTTGTGCCCAGGGAGCCCTCAGGTACCCTTGCCTTTGCTGAACAGCACAGTATTCCAACTCTCATTTCAACCAGTTTTTTTCTTTTTAACTTGTACTAATTTCATTTGTTTTGTAGCACATTTAAAATCTTGTTTTCAAAATGTGGTTTGTCTTTTTAATGCTTTCAGCTCTGCTTGTTTGTATGTTTTAATTTTTTTTTGTTTCCCTTTTTTTCTTTTTTTTTGGCATTTGTTTTATTTTCCATCACCCTCCGGGATCCCCCAATATTGACCCTGTGACTGTGACCTTTCAACCTACATCCCTACAATGGTTTCCTCCCTTCTGTGACCTCTTTTGGGGCTTGGTGCTTCTCCACATAAGTAGTTTAAGACTAGCCAAAAATGCAAAGCAAGGCTTGAATAACTCTCCTCCAGTGAAAGAGCTGAAAGAACCCTCTGCAGTTGATGCCTTCCGATCCCGCAGCATCAGTGTGTCTGAACATGTGGTCCGCAGGTAGAGGCACTTTGGATGGGGACAATCCAAGAGCAGCTGGGCCCTTGGAGGTTTTTGCTGCGAGGGTGGGTGGAAGCAGGGTGGATTTGCATGTGGGATGCTTGCATGACTTGGTTTATCCCATCAAAAACCGGCCTCAGCCACGGGCGAAGGTTTTGGGAAAGTATCCCGAGGCTTCCCATGCCCTGGGTGTCTGTGGTCACTTTGCCATGTTCTCTGGTGCTTTAGCAATGAAAGATTTCTATTTTCAAAGTAAAGGTGGTGAAGGGAAAAAAAAACCCCAACCAACCAAACAAAAAAAAACATGCACAAAAAAAAGGAAAAAGGTTGCATTCTGCACAAGTGAGAATCCTGGGTACAACTCACTAAAGCTTGAGCCTCCCAAGCAGGGATTTGCTTCAGGAGAGGCTTTGGAAGCTCTGGAAGGTTATGGAGAGCCCTCTCTCCAGTCTAGGAGGAATGGTTCTGGCCTCAGTTTAGGATTTGTTCTTCTGGAGGAGCTGATGAAGTGTCCTGGTCTCAAGAAGGATGCCATGAAAAACCTGAATTTGTCTTTCCAGAGAGCAGTGAGGGGTGTGCTTACCCCATATGGATTGTTGCTTTCACAACAAAGGAAAACAAGATTTGATTTCAGAGATTGATTTGATAGATTGACAGGTTTTGATGGCATTGATCTGCTCCAGTGAAAGATGTGAAATAATTGATGCCAGTTTTTAAAACGTATTTCTGGATCACTTCCCTTGAGTGTTAAACTGCTGGACCTGAAGATTTGTGCCTTAACCTGTAGGATTGTTGTCAGTGGAGCTTGATTTGGTTTTGTTTTATTTTTGGCTCTGTACGAATTGCAGTTATAGTTCTGACACTTCATGTTATGGGATAGACCCTTCCCTGGCAGGGTGGGCAGCCCTGGCACAGGTGCCCAGAGCAGCTGTGGCTGCCCCTGGATCCCTGGCAGTGCCCAAGGCCGGGCTGGACAGAGCTGGGAGCAGCCCCTGGATCCCTGGCAGTGCCCAAGGCCAGGCTGGACAGGGCTTGGAGCAGTCTGGGGCAGTGGAAGGTGTCCCTGTCATGGCAGGGGTGGCACTGGATGGGCTTTAGGGTCCCTTCCAACCCAAACCCTTCCAGGATTCTCTGATTTCCCCATTAATCATGAGGTGATTTTCTTCTCTTGCATTTCTATGTAAATGGTGGCAATGAAAAGTTCAGCTAACTGCCCGTAATGAAGCCAAAGAAGTTATCACATGATAAAAATTTTGGCTGTACCTCAGCATAGTTTGTATTACAATGACATAAGGAGTTGTCTTTATAAAATACTGCAATCCAGCCTAAAACAGAAATGGGTTTAAACTGCTTTGCTGATTTGGCTGATTTGAAGGCAGACCTTCTCTCTATTCTTGTGCCAGTTTCCTGTTCAGAGTGCAATTTTTTTTCCTATTTCAAGTTAAATTAGGTTTTACATAGCTATTGAATTTGGAGGGGAAAAAACCAATATACGGAAGAGATGCAACAGAGAAAAAAGCAAACCACAGGATTATAAAGTGAAGTCTGGCGTGCCCCAGTTTCTGGCTCATGGGCAACCTGCTGCCTGGGAAGCTGGTGCTGGTCACGGGATGCTTGCCCTCAGCATAGATCAGGAACTCAAAGCTGCCGCTCACTCCTTGCTCGGTGCACTTGCCCATGGGCCACCAACATCAGAGAGCTCTGGCCCCACAGGCTGGCACTGGAGCCTCTCCAGAGAAAACACACTTCCTGCAACGACAACCTGGGAAGCACGACACGAGGCTGATCCCAAAATCTGTTTCCCAAGGCCTGGGTTTGGTGGCTGGCACGTGCATGCACAGCAGGGGCTGCATCCCGCCGGCCGTGGGGACAGGGCCTGGGGCGATCCCCGCTGCCACCTGGGCACTTTCTCTTCCAGCCGCATCCAAACGTCCATCACCAGCTCCAGCCTGGGCTCTGCAGATGAAAACTCCATGGCTCAGGCTGATGACAACTTGAAAAACCTGCACCTGGAGCTGACAGAGACCTGCCTGGACATGATGGCTCGATACGTCTTCTCCAACTTCACCGCTGTGCCCAAGAGGTCAGTCAGGGAGCAGGGACATTCAGGTTGGCATTCAGGCTCATCTTTCACTCCATTCGTGGAAAAACATTGGGATTCTGGCAGGCTCAGGCTCTGAAGCCTTTCCTGGCTAAAAAGGAGGTGAGATAGGGAAGACTGGAGATGAGAAAACTGTAGAGAGGCTTTAGAGCCTCTTCCTGTGCCCAAAGGGGCTCCAGGAGAGCTGGAGAGGGACTGGGGACAGGGGATGGAGGGACAGGACACGGGGAATGGCTTCCTACTGCCAGAGGGCAGGGATAGATGGGATATTGGGAAGGATTTTTTTTTCCTGTGAGGGTGGTGAGACCCTGGAATGGATTTCCCAGACAGTGCTCCATCCCTGGAAGTGTTCCAGGCCACTTGAATGGGGCTTGGAGCAACCTGGGATGGTGGAAGTTGTCCCTGCCCATGGCAGGGGACGGCACTGGATGGACTTTAGGGTTCCTGCTAACCCAAACCATTCTGTGGTTCTGTCAAATCCACTGGAGAGAAGCAGCTTTTGCCTCAGCCTGGACATGTCTGGAGGAGATGCCCTGAAGGTCTGGGAGCAGGGCTTTGCTCCGTGTCCTTGCAGGATAATCCCAGTGTGCTGCAGCAGCTCGGGCTCATCCTGATGGATAACGGGGACGTTGGCAGCCAAGGGGAGTGGCACAAACGCTGTGTAAAGGTGGAAAGCAGGCAGCACCTCCTGCATGGTTAATGGCACCAGCTCTGTTCTCTGCCTCCTGAGGAATCTTCATCCCAAATGTGTTCCCAGGTCTCCCGTGGGGGAGTTTCTGCTGGCTGGAGGAAGGACCAAGACGTGGCTGGTTGGTAACAAGCTGGTGACCATCACTACAAGTGTTGGAACAGGGACAAGGTCCCTGCTTGGCCTGGACTCCGGAGAGTTCCAAAGCACCCCAGAATCAAGGTAGGTATTGCTCCCATTTCTAGAAATCTCCACCCGACAAAGTCACCTAAACCACTGCTACATCTTTGTAGTTTTTCCTCTTGGCAGAAGAAGAATATTTTATTTGTCCAGCATGGCTGCTTCCTCCCTCAACATCACCAATATCTCCTTTCCTACAGCTCAGACCCTGTTCTGCAAGTGAGACAGACCAAGGAAGCTCCAGCGAAGCTGGAATCCCAGGCTGGGCAGCAGGTTTGCAGGAGCTCCCGCAACAGAGTCCGATCCATGTCGGGTGAGTTCCCTTCCTGGGCTCTCCCTGCCACAGCTTGAAGGTCCAAGTGCCTCCTGTGTCTGAGCTGATTTGAGATCTGGAGCTGTCTGGTGTTTAATGAGGGGCAGGTGGCAGGAGCTGTTGGCTTCAGGTGTGGTGGGGCTCCTCCTGCTTCCTGCTCTTTGCAGGAGAGCCTTGGTGAGCCCATAAATTGTTTTATAAGGAGCACACGGAGCATCGAATTCTCTTTGTGGTTTAACCCCAGCTAAGCTCCACCCAGGTGCTCACTTTGTCCCCCATGAGGGGATGGAGGAGAGAACTGGAGGGGGAAAAGTAAGAAAATCCGTGGATTGAGAGAAGAGCAGTTTAATAATTAAAATAATAGTAACGATAATAATTGTGATGACAAGGGAAATAAGAACAGGACATGGTGTGTGCAGCCACTAGAGGAGCTTAAAAGCCTCATTCCTGAGGTATTTCTGGGGCTAACTATGCGTGGCTCTCCCTTGGGTTGTGTCTGTCCTGCCAGGTGGTCATGCCTTACGTGTTGGTGCCTTAGACAGCGCAGCCTCCCATTTTCCCAGTGGCTCAACTTCCCAAGGGACACAGGGCCCTCCTGCTCCTGCAGCCCGCCCAGAGAAGGGCAGTCCTGCTCCACAGACAGCGCTGCAGAAGGAAAAAGCCAACCTGGCTGCCTACGTGCCCCTGCTGACCCAGGGCTGGGCAGAGATCCTGGTGCGCAGGCCCACAGGTGGGTACCCGAGCCTGGGGTGGGATCCTGCTGAGAACCCAGAGCCTGGGGGAGGGAGGGAAATCCACAGTTAGTTGTGAATGGATCTGTGTGTGGCTTACTGCCTTTTGAAACTACAGAACTGTGGGATGGGTTGGGTTGGAAGGAGTCTTAAAGCCCACCCAGTGCCACCCCTGCCATGGGCAGGGACACCTCCCCCTGTGCCAGGGTGCTCCAAGCCCTGTCCAGCCTGGCCTTGGGCACTGCCAGGGATCCAGGGGCAGCCACAAGTCTGGGCAGCTCAGCTGTGTTTGCCCTTAGGGAAGGAATAGCAACTTGTTCAGGGTCAAAATGCTTGAACACCAATGTGTTCCACGAGATTAATGGGAATTACCCGTTTCAACTGAAAGCTGTTCCATGAGGAAATAACTGGCCTGGTGTTAATTAGGACACCTGAGTGTTCTGGATGCCTTTGGGAATCTGCTGTAGCAGTGAGTTACCAGGGGTGGGTTTTGAGGAGCTCAGGGTGAAGTGCAGAGCACTGGGAGTAGCAAATCAATCAAGGCATTCTGCAGAAGAACTGAGAACTTGCTCCATCGGGCTTTTTTTCTCTTCAAATTCCAAAACAATCTGAGCATTTTCCAGAGGAGCTGTAACCTCTGGGAGAGCTGGGAGTACTGACCACTTCCCCCATTGTCTGGTGCAGGCAACACGAGCTGGCTGATGAGCCTGGAGAACCCGCTGAGCCCCTTCTCCTCAGACATCAACAACATGCCCCTGCAGGAGCTCTCCAACGCCCTGATGGCTGCAGAACGCTTCAAGGAGCACCGGGAGACAGCTCTGTACAAATCCCTGTCCGTGCCCTCCTCCAGCCTGGCCACGGGCACGGCCAAGCCCTCGCTGCTGCAGCGCTCCAACACAGGTGGGAGCTGCTGGCAGAGCGGGCACAGCTCGGGCTCTGCTGGCTCCCTGCAGGGCTTCGAGAGCAGCTGGGAGTGTGAGGGGCAGCCAGCAATGAGAAAGGGAATCAGTTCTGGTCCCTAGAAGTGAGAAATCCCCTTCCTCCTCGCTTCTGCTGGGGGAAGAGGAGGGCCGGGGATTGGGAGCAGCTTAGTGTGTTTGGTGTGTTCCCCAAATGAAAATGAACAAAGTCATGGATCTGTTCCCTCTCCCACTCGTTTGGGGCTGATCTGGGCATCCCACTTGTGGATGGATCTTTCCATGCAGTGTTTCCATTTCCATTTGTCTTCAGTTTGGGAGTCTGTGTCGGGCGCTCGGAGCTGCAAGGTCCTGGGGCATGGCCTGTTCCCACCTTGCCAGCCAGGAGGAGTTGCTTGCCTCTGGCTTTTACAGTAGAATGGAAATCCCGTTGGATTTACCCACCTCTGAAAAGGACTGTTCAGCCTGCAGTTGAACCACCCGAGTTTCATTTGCTGGCTTGATTTTAACATAGTGGCCAAGGATTTTCACTCTTATTTAATGTGGCGCTAGTTCCTCTTAAAAAGCTGTTAATGTTGGGAGATTGGTGTTGACCAACAGCTGCAATTTTTAAAGCTTTCTATAGTCCCTGCTCTAGCTCTTATCAGTGATATCCAACAGAGCTGAGGCTCTGAGCATTGCAGGCACCATCAGAATTGAGCAGTGGTACCAGCAGACCAGGCTTTGCTGGGGAAAAATGGGATGGATGTTCTGGAAATCTGGTAAAAATGCCGGTTTTCAGCTTTGTTTCAAGCAGGACAGGGTATGTTTTAGTTTCGTGTAAACACAAAATTGGAGTCAAAATCAAATTATCACCTCTTACAAACAAACAAATTATTTTCCATTAACACTTTTGTGACTCTAAAAATGTGTGGTGTATGGAGCTAAGTGGAGAGCTGAACCCCCACCACCTGAATGCCACTCCTGTGCTAGTCTGAGAGTAATTTTGGCCACATCCTTGTTAACCAGACTTGCTGGAGCTGGCTGGGCAGTGACTGGAAGAACTTTTGCTGTCAAACTGTCACACGCCTGTTCTGCCTCTTTAGGGGTTAAACCTCTGTGAGTCTTTACCCAGATTTTTCAGGCTCTTCTGTGGATTTAAGAGTGACCTTGTGCAGGTCAGGAAAGGCTCAGCCTGGTTTCTTTTGTGTGTTGGGATATCAGGAAAGGATTTTCTGTTCCTAAGCCTCAAAAAATGCCTTCTGCAAAGGGAGCAGTTGGAGCCTGCACTGTTGGATGTGTTTATTCCTCCTTATTTGTGTTGAGACCTTGTGCTCTTAAAATATCCCTTTGGCATCTGGTGAGCTTATCCCAGCTTGTTCTTTCCTTTGTTTCATTTATTTATTTGTTTGTTTTAAACTAGGCTCTTGGTTACATTTTAAACTCTGTGCTTTTTAATTTTTTTATATTTTTTTCATATAGTCTCTCCTTCCTTTTGATGTAGCTGCTCACTTGATTTCCCTTTGCAGTGGCCTCTTTCTCTTCCATGTACCAGTCCAGTTGTCAAGGGAAGTTGCACAGGAGCATATCCTGGGCAGGTATATTTATATATCTTTAAGGAAAAAACCAACCAAACAGTATTGCCATAGAAGAACACCTCTGATTCATAGAAAATGTATCCCTCATCCCTCATTTCCCCCTTCCATGTCTCCTGTCTGTCCTCAGTCTCATCACTCTCAACAAATGGGATCTTGACTAGCATGAAGAAGTCCAAGCCAGATCCAACATTTGCAAGTGCAGACAATTCCTTAAAGCAGCTTCGCTTTTAGCTGGGGTGGCTTATGAGTCATGAGGCCAGTGTTAAATGACCTGTCAGAACGTGGCTGGATTAATTAATTCTTCATTTGCAGCTTCGTTTTCCAATTGGCTTTGTGTTCTGCTCAGTGGAAAAGCTCCCAGCTGTGAGGAGAGCAGTGTGTGCTGCAGGACAGGCTCCCCTTGGAGCTGCTCAGCCCACAGGGATCTGCCAGAATTGGGCACAGAAAGATAAAAACAGCTGATAATATGTATATATTTGATATATGGAAAAAGTTCAGCCAGCATGGAGGCTGGTTAAGAGATTGTTGAATAAAAAAGAAATACATTTCAGCAGAAAACCTGCTAAATTCTACCTTTTAGAGGCTCCGTAACAACGTAAAATCTTTCTCCACTTCAGTAAAATTGATTTCATAATTAAATGAAGTGGAGATCAAATTACAAACCTTATGAGCACAACACCTGCAATGCTTTGATAACCTGCAATGCTTTGTGATTTTAATTAGAGGGCTCAAATGTCTTTCTGCCTCTTTCCTTCACTGGAAAACTCCCCGCAGAGCAGTGGGGTGTTCTGAGCTGCTGCTGGTGGCTGTCAGAGGCCTCTCAAAGCAACACAAAGCTGCTGCAGTTCAATATTTTTCTGTACTTCCCTCTGCTCCTGTTATTCTCTTCCCACCTAAAGAATAATTAGTGCTTGGGTTGTTTCAAAGCACCAGCAATCTTGGCAGGGCTGTAGGAGGGGAGCTTGGAAGCACTGGGTATCTGCAGGTGTGTTCTGGCTTGGACAGCTAACCAGATCAGCACGTTGTTTTGGTTCCTTTTGGTTTGTTTTGTATTTTTAGAAGGTTTGTGTGTGCAATGCTAACTCTTAATTGCTTCTTTGAAATAACTTTGGTCCTGCGAGCTGAAATCAATCCAGGAAAAGCTGCTTTAGTGATTTTTTTTCTTTGTATTTTTTTTTAATTTTGCTGATTTTCTTTATATTTTCGTGTGTGCTAATTTTTGGTTTTATTACTATTATTGTTATTATTCTGGAAAACAAATCCAGGCCTTTCAGATTGGTCTTCCAATCCCTTGTGTGCATAATGGGAAGCCTCCTGTTCTCCAGCCTTTTCCTCAGGACAAAAAGCAAGGCCAGGAGGAGCCGTTGGTCAGACTCAACCCTGTGGTCAGTGCCTGGAGCAGATCCAAGGTTAAATCCTCCACGTAGGCAGGGAGCTTTTCTCTCAGTGTGGTTCCACTCCCCGTGTGTCTGAGCAGATGCCGCCAGTGTCACCCCTGCTCTCGTCCTTCCACGTGTCCAGGGCTGAATTGTGCTGCTTCTCCCGAGACATTCTAGGAAAGCTGCCAAACTGCAAGGAAATGGCTCCTAGGAAAATTTCTTATCTCCTTGTAGGCCTCAAGGCACGGGAGCGTTGCATTTCGGTACGAGGCAAGCTCCCTTGGTTGCACCCTTGCACAGGGCTGATGTTTCCAGCGAGCTTTTACCCCGTACTTCCCCACATCTCTGTAGTTCCTGTCTGTCCTGGTAAGCCACGTCCAAGGTCCCGTTTCCTCATCCCGTGCCCTGCTTGTCCATCAGCAACAATTGGGGAAAAAAAAACCCAAAACCCCAGCTGCCCTTCCTCGGCCCGAGGCGGGCTGTGAGGGCGAGGTGATTTATTCCCTGGAAAAAGGGGAGCCAGGAGCGAGTCTGACGTGCCGAGAGATGCCAGGGCACTCCTTCCTTCCTTCCGCATGGCCTTCCCTTGAGATCCCGTGGGGAAAAGGCTGGTGCTGGAGAGGAGAGGAGAGCAGGGGGCTGTCCCCGTGTCCCCTCTCCACAGCCCCCGTGCCCGTGTCTCCGTAGAATCCGCCGTGGTGCTGGAGGAGGGCAGCCCGGGGGAGATGGAGCTCAGGGAGGCCGAGTCCCCCGCCGAGTCCCCCGAGAGCGAGGACGTGGAGACCTCGTGTTCCGAGCACGTCCTGAGCGAGGAGAGGTTTGGAAAAGCCCAGGACTCCTACAGCAGGGTAAGGACAGGCGCGGGGCGAGCGGGGGGTGACAGCCAAGGGGGGATTGTCCAGGAATTCCCTCATGGCACCCTCGGAAATGGCGCACTGATGGGGGGCATTCAGGGCAAAACGTGTTTTATCAGGGACCTTTGTGCTCCTTCCTGCCCACCTTTCCTTGAGCGTTGCTGTTGTCAGCTTTTATTCTGGCTGTCAGGAAAAGGAAGGAATCTTTTCCCTGGGAGGGTGGGCAGCCCTGGCACAGGGTGCCCAGAGAAGCTGTGGCTGCCCCTGGATCCCTGGCAGTGCCCCAGGCTCACCATGAGATGAGCTTTAAGGTCTATCCCAACCCAAACCGTCACGGTAGGACACGAAATAGATTGACTCCACAGAGCTGTCAGCAGAGAAAGAAGCTTTATTTACGATCCCAACAGGTTCTTTTAGAACACGCTGTGTAAAAAGGTCTGTTATTGCTCCATGGCACTGACACTGCTCTCCATTGGTTCAGGAATAGGAAACAACCCCTGGGACAGTTGTTCTGGCAAAGGGAACACTGTTTGCTGAGCCTGTGCTGAGAAACGGAGAGAGATGTTTTGAAAAGAGAAAACTGCTGACAGCTTTCCCTTGGGAAAGGAGCCAGCAGTGGTTAGCAAGCTAAAATTCAGACTCAGAAATATCGAGCCCACACCCAAACCATTGCGGGCTTCTCTGATCGCATGAAAACCGTTCATCTTTCCTCTCTTTCTCCCCAGTCCTCCTCCNCGGGCCGGGATCCGCGGCCCCCGCAGCGGCCACCTCGCCCCGCTCGCCCTCCGGCCACCGGCCCCGGGGCTACACCATCTCCGACTCGGCCCCGTCCAGGAGGGGCAAGAGGATCGACAGGGACGCCTTCAAGGGCAGGGCAGCGGCGTCCAACGCGGAGAAAGTGCCTGGGATTAACCCCAGGTGGGTGCGGCGTCCCTGGGCTGCTCCCTCAGGGCTCCTTCGGGGCGTGTGCAAAGCGTC
>WBMY01003241.1:53532-93661 GCA_013397315.1 Donacobius atricapilla | reverse complement strand
CCCCTCAATTCACTGTTGTTTATGCTTCTTAGGCCTAAGGCGGTAATGGTTGTTATTGGTTCTCGAGCTGGAAAAGGATTGGTTTGTCTAACTAAACTGAGAAGAGAACTTACAGTTAATATGAGGCTCAGAGTCACACCCTAAGAAACAACAGAATCTGAAAATAATGTAAGCTGAAATTCAAGGCTTAATTTCCCCCCTTTGGAGGCTTGACAAGGCTTTTACTTTGTCAAGTCCCTATTTTAAATATCTATTAATAATAGGTATTTAATAACAGATAAGTATCTAACAATAGTAAATAACTAACAATAGATGAATAGCCAATAACAGTAAATATCTAACAGTAAATATCTAATAATAGATACTTATTTAACAATAGTAAATAACTAACAATAATAATAATAATAACCTGATTTAATATAAAAATAAATTTAGTGATTCTAGGAGATGCCAAACTGCAAATGACTCCAGAACAATATAGAGATTTTTAGAGTTTATTGGTTTTTGACTGATATTTACTGTTTTATGCTTTGAACACTTTTAATTCTGTGTGTGTATTGCTGTATACACATTGTTTTTGAATTTGCAAAGTGGATGGCTGGAGTAAGGCTGAGATGTACTCCCGGACAGACGTAATCTTATTCCAACTCTAGTGGTAACTTTATATAGCAGTATAAACAGAAATATGTTGTGATATCTTTCTTATAGTTCGTTGTAAGGACTTGAAATATTTAATAAATTAAGACTGTGGTAAATACTCCTCCCGCTTCCCAGATTATATTTACTGTATTTTTTTTCTCAGAAAGTAAGTCTATTTTACAGCAGGGAGCATTTATCATCTGTAAAGTTGTAAATCGGTCAATTAACTATATCTTTCATGCAATTAAGTCTCCAGTTTTACTTTCCTACTCTGTCCATCATCATATGCCTAATTTGACTTTCACTCGTTTTTAAATACATCACTTTGCACAGCAAAACAATTCCCTGTGGCTGCAATTTTACAGGTGGCTTTCATATTTTTCACACTTTAAGCATTAGTATAGGGGTTTCTGATGTGGTTTTTGTTTTGTTTTGGGTTTTCTTTGGCTATAAAATTTGCTTAATATCTTTTTCTGTAGAGAAGGGATTGCAGAAAACACATTTGTGAAAAGGAAACTGAGAAAATTTCTCAGACAAATTACTCCTGTAACAGCAGCTAATGTTTGCTTGTTTGTATGCCTGTGTAGTAAGCTCTCGCTTTAGTTTATATACTTGGCAATGTTGATGTTCCACTACTTTTTCATGAAATGCAGATCAATCTCTCCCATCTTTGTTGGGTACTAGTAGAAAAATAATTTTGATACCATTTAATTTCCACCATTAAAATTCATTTTGAACACCAACAGGAATTGAAATAATATTTTTTTCTGTTTACCTCCAAATAAGAAACCCATCAGTGATCATTAGCAATCACTTTTTTTCCAAATTTCTTAGGTTAATTAATATTCCAACGGTACTAAGGTCACCAGTGAAAAATTATGACTACTTTGTTAAATTCATATCCCTTGAAAATGCAACTTGTTTCAAAAAATAAAACACTTCATATTGATATTACACAGGTAAAATTCCTTATTATAATTATTTTCATGTACTATTAGTGCAGCAGGCATTTAAAACAAAATTCCCATGAATAAGAAGCAAAACAAAATTCTGATTTTATTTCAATTCAATTAAAACAATTTGAAGCTATATTTCAAGAATAATGTGGTAGAGTAAAGCACAAAAAGGGAAAGACTTTCTAATCTACATTTATAATATTTCATTCTATTATACTGTCTCTTTTGGCTTTTCATAGAAGGAAAGGTCTCATTATATAACAGTTATTTGGAGACCTGAACAAACTAAATTGAAAATTGATGCAGCAATTCCATTCTTTCGGGGGAAACTAAAATCTCTATTCCCTCTGATGATGTATTTTTGTTATCATATTTGTATTTATTGATTTGAGGTTTTTCAGTAATTCATATTCTGTGACAAAAATAAACTGTTATTATGATTTGATTTTTATTTCCAAGTTCATGGTGTTAATTTCTTTTTCCAATTCTCGTACTTGTTATGATTTTGTCATAGCTATCATCCTGAAGTCTGAAGTCAAATATTCAGTTAGCTTCTGGTCTATACCTATAAAGCCTTAATCTCAAATCCACTGGCACTGCTTACTAGTTCAACTTCTCTTGTTTTATTTGTGTTGCTAAATAACATTTTACTGCTTGTTTTCATTTCCTTTGCAAGGTCTAACTCAGCTTGACTGCTGGAAATTCTTAGTTTATCCCTTCCTTTTCTGGCCTCCCAAGATGTAGCTTTCTTTGTTGGTTAACTCTTTTTTTATAATTTTTTCCTAAAATTTCTCCCTATATCAAAATATGATGGGAATAGAAATAAATCCATGCACACCTTGATCCCTTCAGCTAAACTCTAATATTAATCACATAAACCATGATTTTGAGATAATTTGTGCCCTAGGTTAACAGAGATAACAGTTTCTCCTTTCAATATATTTAGCTGACTTAACCAACAAAGTTCTTACCTTTTAGTGATGTCCCACTAAGTTTGCCCCCCACACATTGTGAAACTTCTTGTTGAATTATTTGTATTTATCCTTCAACTGAAACTGAATCAGTTTGTGATTCCATGGGCTAAAGATACAGCTAATTACTTCCCCCATTCTCATTTGAAACAGAACCCACTCTCTTTTCACTAAAAACCTTTGGTACAGGAAGACATGAAAACTCAGCTTGGATTTTTTCTAACTGGGCCAAATTTTGTCTGTTAATAAATGGAATCTGAATACCTTCTTTTCCATCAGTCATATTTAAAAGGTAGAATTATTAAGAAAGTCTGATGTTTCCTACAATAAAATTCTGGTTTTCATAGCTTATAATTTTTTTGTTCATACTAGAACATGGCCTTGAATTTTCCACACCAGGTGTCTGCCTCAGGCAAATCTTCCTCTTTATTGTAGCACTAGGAACAAATCCAGACGAAGGAGTTGGTCATATTCCTATGGAGTGAAGTCTAGCCCATCTTGATTACAAAAATTTCCCAAGAGCAAAGGGATTGGGTCATTGGTGTTCCTTTGTAGAAAATAGGAGGTCAAAATCTTGAGAAATTTGTAAAAGGACATGAAATTACCAAGTCTCCTTTTCTGTGGCCACTAAATGCAGATTATATTAACAACAACAAAAAAAAGGAGGAACCTTTCATGGTGAATTTCCCAGCATATTCAAGTTAAGAGCTAAATTAAGGTGTAGAAATGTGCTGCTGTAGACTTCAAGTTTTCTAGCTTCTTGGTAGTCAACCTGAATGTCAACAGGTGCTGCATGTCAGATATTGTGATTATGCTGATACCCTAGTATCACCAGTCCATAGTACAACTAGTACATAGTAACATTCTTGTGCTTTATGTATATAGTTGTAAAAAGTAATCTATTCTATTGCTGATTTTTTGAGAGATTGCTTCTTGGTAATATGTAGTCAGCTGCTTCAACAATTTTATGTTTGGAATGGGACACAGGAAGAAGAGGCTACAAGTCAGCTTTGGAGTAAAACCAAACATTACACGAGTGCTGGTTAAATGAAAATCTCCAGTCAAGTCTGCTATTTGAGGCTGTGATTCTTTGAGTAAAGTAATCTCTTGGTATATACTTCATGATTTGTGTAAAAGGGGACTGAAATGAATTTGTACCAAATGTTTCTAATTTCCTGGGTTTTTTTCTATTTGATTTGCTCCATGAAGAACAGCATTAACCAAAGATTTTATTTTGTGTTTTTACTACTCCTGTTAATTTTAATTTTTTAAATTCAGTTCCGTTTTCTTTAAAAGCTGGAGAAGTAAATCCTTTTAGCTATTACTAATTGGATCCGGGTTTAGACTGCGAGCTTTAGGCATGAATGAACAGTGCTTTACATATGTCTACTACATGCAGGGTTACTGACCTGAAGGCACTCTTAAATTTACGCAGGTCACTGAAGTCACTAATTTGTAGGGTGCAGTCTTGCTTGTGAAGACTGGTAAAATAAATAGTTTCTGCCAGTTACAAAAGTAGGATTTGACTCACTATTCCCTGCAGCATTCCTTGTAATCTCACACAAATGGTGAAAATGCAAATCTCATATACACTTGCATAAAAATGTTCCTTACCATTCAGAAGTACGCAATTTTTTTCTGGAGGCCTGTGTGTGTACTGTGTATGGCATTGGATCAGCATCATTTTGTATGGCACCTCTGCATACCACTGTGAGGATACAGTGTGCATCCTGGGAAAGAGGAGGAGAAGGAGTACTTTTAGACAGGTTGTGCATTTCAAAGGGTTTCAGTTGAAATTCATCTGTTCATCCAGAGTTCATCCAGTTTTAAATGAAGCTTTTTTTTTGGAGTGAGTTCCAAGACCCAAAGAGCAAAGTACACAAAAGCCTAAACTGGAGGGTTTCTGTCTGACTTAAGTGGTGATTGATTTTAGTGTAGAGGAATTACAGACATGGTAGAAGTGACTCATGCAGTTGATATTGACCAACTATCGAAAAATTTTCTGAAATGTTACATTTGCCTATTTGAAATGTTTTTCCTTTGCCCGATTAGTGACCAGTGGCATATGGGTGGCAGCAGCAGCTCAATCCATGTTTGGAAAATTATAACGGTAGTGTTTAATTTTACACTGATTTTCTAGAAATCTATAGACCACCCTGAACTGACAAATACGTGAAATATATTAAACCACACACAAATGCTTTAAAAACATGTTTTAAAAATAATATTAGGTGTTACACCATTGGAAGGTGTTTCAGCATTGACTTTATATGTACTGGCTTTGATTGATCTTTGTTGCGCTTTTTATATAGGTTTTTCACATTTTAATTTCCTGGGTTTTTGTCATTCATTAAAATTTTTGTTTTGTTTTGCTAAATTTAAGTTTTTAAGTTTTCCCTAAAAAATTGCATAGTTATAAGCCAACTAGAGCGCTGTTCCATACATGTAATGGGAAATACTTGATGAACTCAAGACAAAGGATACACTTTAATCAGGCTCCAGACATTGTTTGCTGTCTGTACAACAGAGCAGTTAAATTGCAGTTGTGTCAGGAATGCAATGTCACTTCTACATCTATGTCACTTCATATATTTTTAAACAGAGCATTCCCTAGTGTGTAGGTATGCAATCTTAATCTATATATTAACAAATTATTGTCTGAAAAGTAGACAAGGTTTTCTAAATGGTTATTAATATCTTCCAGTTGCACAGGTCAATAGCTGACCAACAGGCTACATTGTTTGTCTGAAAAATCACAAATAAGTACTAAAAAGGTAAGAAACCTAGACTCACTTAGGTATCATCTGATACAGTTAAAGAAATCAAGAAATATGGAGGTGAAGTGTCATCAAGGAGTCTTTCTGTGTCAGAGCAAAGAAATCAACTTTTAAAAAAAATTGTTCTTGGTATGTCCATCTTTTAAATGGCTCCTGTGATGTTGGTTTCAACACCTTCAAACATAATTTTGTCCATTACATAACCACTATAATAGAATTTTTTATACTTGAAGTTTGAATTTTCCTTGCTTGGAAGGAAAGCAATTATTTCTTGTCCCAGATTCACTATATGTGAATAAGACTCATTCTGCCCTCAGTTCTCTCTTTTATGGACCATTTTTTAATTTCAATTATTATTCATAAATCTTGGAATATTTTTTTGCCTTCTTTTTGTCTTTGTCTGGAGTTCTCTTCTGCATCCCATTGTGATAAATCCATCTTATACTGACTTCATAATACTAGATATGGACTCCCTTTCAGTATGCCCTAACAGTGACAGTCAAGCCTCACAGGTGGCCGTATGTATCATTAATGTTGATAGAAGTAAGATTTCCCTCTTTCTGATAGAACATCTCATCTTTCTGAAATCGCTCTGCCCAAAAAATTTTTTATCCTTTCCTTGTGCATTTGATTTCCCCTTTGCATGTTTGGTGTATTTTTATATTCAGATCTTTGTGGTGTTTCCATTTTTTCAAGATCAGCTTGAATTCACAATTTTGCCTTTTGAAGTGAAATCCTTCACAAGTTGTTGTCATTCATGAACTTTCTACATACACCTATATTATTAGTTAAAATACTGACTAATATCAGGTCAGTCTTGTGAAGGGCATTATGTAATATATTCTATCCATTCTCCAACAAACTATTATCAAGCTTTCTGGGCAAGATTTTACAGCAGCTTTACTCAGACCGTATTTTCCCGGCTGGTTTATGTGTGTCATATGAGTCTGACATTTATTACTTTCTCAGATCTTGTTATCCTGTCAAAGAAATTGAATTACGTTGACATGAGTTATTCTTGACAAATTCATGTTGCTGCATTTTGTCTTTAGGTGAATACAAATTGATTGTTTAATAATTTGCTTCAGTTATCTTTCTATCAAAGAAAAGCTGACTCTTCTGTAGTTCCCGGTGTCCCTTTTAACTTCCCATGCTTGTTCTCTGACTTTCTAGAACTTGTTCACCTTCCACAGACCTCTCTCATTTGTCCTGCACCCATTAAAAAGAGTTTGACTAAATCTATATGGACTTTGGGGTGATGCTTGTCAAGCCATAAGAACTTGAATATATTAAACTTATTTAACTGATAGTTACATTCTCAGGCTGGTGTTCCTATATCCTCATTCACAATTATTAAGTTAAGCATCTGGACACAGTTAGCTTTTGTGTGAAGACTGAACAAGAGAAAGTTCCAAAAATTTCATGATTCGTTTAAAAGTCCATTAGTTTCTCAGTTTACTAATTATATTTGCTTCTATTTTTCGCTTTTAACTAATGTTTTATAGAACTTTCTTCCATGTATTTTATAATTGTAATATATATTCCATGTTACATTTTCTTTTTTCCCATACATTTTGCTATTCATTCGTCTTTAATTTTAGTTACGTTTTTAATAATATTTTTAGTAAGATTTTCCTTGGTTTTGATTCTTAGATGATACATATTTCAATATCTCATTATTAAAAACTACTAATGCAAGCTTATAAGACAGTCCTTATATTCTCTTATGTAGTACAAATGTTTTTCATTGCACTTTTCAGATTGTCTCTTTCACAGATATACCAGCTGGCCTACCACCCTCCACTCTACTTTGCTACAGATCAAGCCTGTCTGATGCAGGATGAGAGCATCAACCCAGTGGAAGAGGACAAAAGCTCTTAAAGGAATATGGCAGCAGTAGATGTGGAGTTTTCCCTTGTCTTGAAGAAACTAAAAAAAAATCTAATTGCACTTGGAAAGGAGAAGAACTGGGCTGTGTGTTTTGCAGTAAACTGTTTCTGGATAAAATAAAAATGACCTAAAAAATACTGCTAATTATAAATCCTGTTTCCCCTGGTTCAGCTGATGGCCCTAAGCATTAAGATTTTCCTGCATGCTTTTCATCTGACTCTTTAACTGTTCAGTTCCTAACTAGTAAGTGTCCCTAAAATCAACCTTACCTTTTTAGAAAATATTTTAAAGCACAATTTTATCTCCAGTGAGGAAGTTATGGTACCATCCATACAATAAACATTAAAGGAAGCAGCTTTGGAGTTAGATATTTAATTGCCAATTACTTAAAGGTATAAATTAAGGTTTCACTTACACACAACATTCTCCTTACATTGCTTAGGCATGTTTGGTTTATCCTGACCCTGATGAATTTGGTGTACAAATTGATTCCATAATTGTGCATTATTCCAATCCTTCCTAGTGAGAAAGTGTTATTAAGGCTCTGTAAAGTCTGGAAAAACTATAGAAATCTATAAAAAAATGAGCAAACTATCCATGTGCACGTATGAGTACCTTTCCCAAAAGCTAAGGACTATTCTTCAAAGGTAATCAAACAATAAAGGTCTTCTTTTAAGTATACAAATTATGTTTTATTAATTCTTGTGTCCTTTACAAGATCATTGGTTATGTTTGAGGTACAGCAGATATAAATTTTTAGAAGTATCAGAATGTTTTAGTCTTTTCTCCTAGCTTCCAATTTTGAGCACTAAATAGCTAAGTCCATTCGTTACCTGAGGGAGACTAATGTGCCAGCATTGCTCTAGACCCTATAATTTGCTTTTTAGCAAAAATATTAATACAATCAGATTGTCTCAATTTGTTACTTAATATTTGCATTCTGTCACCAGACTGACATGAGCAGTGGGACTATTTTAGTTAAAACATTTTGTTTTGTTTTGTTCCACAAAGGAGCAGCATTTGTCTTTGTTCAAAGCAAAATAATAAACAGTTAAAAAATAAAAAATGGAACAAAACCACTCAAAATATTAATATGAGTGGTTTCATTGGCTCTGAAAGCACCAATTCATTTCCCCTTGCTTCCTTTCACAGGAAACAACCCAGCTAAATCTGAAAAAACACACTTTTACACATTGCCTTGCAAATAGCTGCTAGTCCCAGTTTTTCTCAGCTGCTCTGCTAATACTTACTGGGCTATTAGTCCACCTTTCCACAGGCTAATTGCCAGCACAGCCCACCTGGCTGTTTTGCAGGAGAGCCACAAGTATTTGGTTAACTGAAAGAACCCAACTACAATGAGGCAGACACAAAAAGCAAAACAGGGAATGGCAGGACATAAAAATTTTCTTTGCTCCTTGAGTAACAATGATTTGACAAATCATATTGTCTCACTTTATTACTTTTAAAGACTATGAATAATATATATAATACATATATATATACTTGACTAGGTACATCAATAAAAAGCCAAATAGACTCTCTGTTTCAAAGTCTGCATTTTTTTTCTTTTTTTTTTTTCCTTTTGGTTAAAAGTTTCTGTGTCCCTTTCACATGGAGCACCTTGCAATACTAACTTCTAGCATTGTGGAGGCCCTTGGTTGTTCATTTTTAGAAAAGGAATCTGGCACCAATATCCTGGCTAATATCTCAGCCTGGTAACCTTGTGATTCCTGTTTTGAGTGTCCATAACATGATCTTTTATCAGAGTAATTTTATCAATAACTTGTGTTAATAAGTAGTGCCCTGTACTTGCGCAGCAAAAGCATAGAAAATGCAAATATTTCTGAATAGCATATTTGGTTCAGAGACCTGTGTGATAGTACTGTATGGGGTGCCAGGCAGGCAGTGTACTGGGAATCACAGACTGACCAAAGTTCCACGAAGAGATGCTTTCTTCCTGTGAGGGTAGGAGATAATCGGTCTGTCTCTTCACAAGTAGAGAAGGGTTGGTGGAAACTGTGGTGGTCAGAGGCTGTCTTGGGCATATCTACTACAAATGACAGAGTTTTCAATTCTTCCTGTAGTAAAGAAAATGTCAACAAAACCTCTATCTTATCTGGAAGACAGACATTGACCTATTTAGGACATTGGTTCAGAGAGTCCCCACAAAAGTGTCCTTAATAACAAAGAGGTCCAGGAAGGTTGGACACAATTGAAGGAAGAAATCTAAAGGCACAGGAGCAAGACATCCTTTATGTATCAAAAGATGAGCTGTTGGGGAAGCTTTTTCCACCTGAATTGCAGCAAAAGCTCCCTGCTCAGCCAGGAAGCTTTTGCCTGAACTCAGGTGAAAAAAGAACTTATGACATCTGGAAAAAGGGGCAGGCAAGAATATAAGGATGTTGTTAGACCATGTAGGGAAAAAAATAGAAAAGCAAAATCTCAGCTGCAACTGAACCTGGCCACTGCCATGAAAAAACAATAAAAAGCATTTCTATAAAGACATTAACAAGAAAAGGATTGCCCAGGAAAATCTCCACCCTTTTTTGGATGTGGGAGAGAACACTGTAACTAAGGATGAGGAAAAGGCTGAGGTACTTAATAACATCTTTGCCTCAGTCTTTAACAGAAAGGCTGATTATCCTCAGGGCAATCAGCCCCCTGAGCTGGTAGACTAGGATGGGGACCAGATGTACCACCTGCAATCCAGGAGGAAGTAGCTAGTGACCTGCTGAGTCACTGAGACACACATGAGTCTATTGGGCCAGATGGGATTCATCCAAGGATATGGAGGGCACTGGCATAGGAGCTTGCCAAGCCACTTTCCACCATTTATTGTCGGCCCTGGTTAATTAGGGAGGTTCCACAGGACTGGAGCTAAGCCAATGTGACATCCATCAAGAGGAAGGGTCAGAAGGAGGATCCAGGGAACTGTCAGCCTCTCAGGCTGACCTTGATGCTGGGTGTCACGATCCGCTAATGCACGCGGTGATCGTGATGGTTCGTTTAGGGATCTCAGAGAGCAAAAGACACAGCAGGGGACAAACAACAGTTTACTTAACAATAAATGCGCCTTTATTGAGTGCCACAGCAAATGCGATAGAGGAAGAAGAAAGGAGATAAAGGATAGCGAGATGGAGAGACAGAACGGAGAGGCAAAGATCCTCGTGGTCCTTTGCCAATAGATCCGTCTTCTTCCGTGGGGTGATCACGAAATGGGGTTACTCAAGGGATCCTTTTTATGGTCCTTTCCAAAGCGACAGGCAGTTGGCCAAAAGGTGGGGAGATCGGTAACAAGCCAGTTGGGCAACAAGCACGGGCAGCCCACCGCTGAGGGAACAGGCACAGGACAAGCCAGTTTCAGCAGCAAGCCACTGTGACCTGTCCATTGTTCTCTGCACAGGTTCCCATGGGAATGCAGTTGGTGCAGCCAACACACCTGATGGCAACACTTGGCAGACAACCCACCTCAGCCAGGCCAGAACTCCTGTGTTGGGGTTTTAGGGTTCCAGTCTCTGTCCTTGGGGTTACAGTCCCTGTCCTTGACAATGGTCATGAGGCAAATGACAGGTCTTTGAACCGTCTCCTACACTGGGAAAGGTCATGGAGCAGGTCATCTTGAGTGCCATCATGCAACATGGATAGGAAAACCAGGGGATCAGGCCCAGCCAGGATAGGTTTAGGAAAGGTAGGTCCTGTTTGACCAGCATGATCTCCATTCAGTACCAGGAGACCTGCCCAGTGCATAAGGAAAAGGCTGTGGATGTTTTTCTGCCTGGACTTCAGTAAAGCCTTTGTTACTGTCTCCCACAGCACTCCTGGAGAACCTGGCGGCCCATGGCTTGCGCAGGTGCACCCTTTGCTGGGTTAAAGCTGGCTGGATGGTCAGGCCCAGAGACTGCTGGTGAATGGTCCCATACCCAGATGGTGGCTGGTCACCACGGGGGATCCCCAAGGCTCAATATTGGCCAGTTCTGTTTAATATCTATCCAAAATGTGGATGAGAGGATCAAAAGCATCTTCAGTCATCATCCTGGNGTCCTTGACAATGGTCATGAGGCAAATGACAGGTCTTTGAACCGTCTCCTACACTGGGAAAGGTCATGGAGCAGGTCATCTTGAGTGCCATCATGCAATATGGATAGGAAAACCAGGGGATCAGGCCCAGCCAGGATAGGTTTAGGAAAGGTAGGTCCTGTTTGACCAGCATGATCTCCATTCAGTACCAGGAGACCTGCCCAGTGCATAAGGAAAAGGCTGTGGATGTTTTTCTGCCTGGACTTCAGTAAAGCCTTTGTTACTGTCTCCCACAGCACTCCTGGAGAACCTGGCGGCCCATGGCTTGCGCAGGTGCACCCTTTGCTGGGTTAAAGCTGGCTGGATGGTCAGGCCCAGAGACTGCTGGTGAATGGTCCCATACCCAGTTGGTGGCTGGTCACCACGGGGGATCCCCAAGGCTCAATATTGGCCAGTTCTGTTTAATATCTATCCATAATGTGGATGAGAGGATCAAAAGCATCTTCAGTCATCATCCTGGCAGTTTGAAGACAACACCAAGTTGGGTGGCAGTGTTCATCTGCTGAAGGGTAGGAAGGCTCTGCACAGGAATCTTGAACATAGACACAATCATAGTATTGTGTATTTAGTTTTTCAGCTCTTTGTAAAATAATTGCTTATTTTGGGTTGACTCAGTTGTTGACTTATCTGCTGTTAAAGCACAAAAATACATCCCAAATGAGACAGTGGGACCCACATTTCCTCCTTGCAAGAGTTACCCAGTCAGAGGCCAGTCCTGCAGACTGCTGTTCCTCTGAGTTGACTGTGCAGTGCCAGTAGATAGTGAGTTTTCCATCCAGTAACCATTGTCTCCAGCTTCTGGATGCATCCGGGTTTCCCAGCAGGGTGCCTAAAATCATAATTTCCTTCCCACTCTTCCTCCCCATCTCCTCCCATTTCTTGGTCTTAACAAAGCCAAATGCTTCAGTGTGAAGCAGGTGTGTTACACATGGGCTGTTGAACATCTGGCTAATCCTCTGTGGGGACCAGAGAAGTGTGAAAATCCTAGTATGGGCAACATTCCAGGAAAGAATATGAATTGCTAGCTCTGTAAGCAAATTATTTCTGCACTCAATTGAAATCCAGACTTACAGCTCTCTCATTCTCCATCGGCCTCAAAAACTCAGTCGGGTTTTGAATTGCCTAAGTTTAAAGGCAGAGTATGCATAATATGATTTATTTTATATTAATGCTAGAAAAATATTTATTTATACACATTTTCACACCTTGAAACAATTATGATCCCAAGATTAGTGGGGTTATAAAGAAAGTGAGTAAAAGGGAATATGTCATTTTTGCTCTCAAATACTGCTATGCATTCCTGACTTTGTTTGAAATTGTGGTGTGTATGCATTTAAATGGGTAGTCTACTCCTAATGTGTGACTTTGATCACACATATACACGAAACACCAGTAACGGTTGCTTTCCTTCCTCATACTTTGCACAGCTTTCATCAAAATTTATTTTTAGAGACTTCTATGTGAATCATATCTTCACATTTTCATCCTACTAGTCCCTTGAGGATTTGTTCCAGATCAGATATAAAACCAGAGGAATGTGTTTTCTGAATCAAATAGTGTTTCAGCTCACACTGGTGAAAGGTTCATCTGGAGAACTTATCTCAAATGTCGGAATGATAGAAATTGAATGGAGTAAATGCTACAGCATTTAAAATAGGTTTATTTTAAATAAACAAACTCTCATGACCAAGTGGTGAGATTTTGATATTTTCAAGCTATAGCTTCTGCTTTAATTTGATCTTTAATCTAGAATCTCTCGCCTTAAAATAATGTCCATTTAAACTATTTTTCTAAAATATACAGATCATGTTGAAAGTGTGGCCAGAAATGTAAATAGAAGGCTGTGTTTCAAACAGAACTTTGATTTCACTCCATGCCATTTCTGAAGTTCTTAATGAATAAAGTGCATTAAATGCAATGAGCTGCATAAAAGTCAACTTCTGGGGTGAAAATCTTTCTGGGATTCTGTCTCAGAGTTGAGAATCTCTAGTTAACATTCTTTTTGCTCAGACAGAAAGTAAGACCTAGTAAATTATGTTAAATCCTCAGAGAGAGATATGTGGTAATAAAAGAGTATTTTTTCTTCCTGGAAAATGCAGAGTTCTTGAGAAATCTACTACATTTATAAATCAATACATATTTCTTCAAAATTATGAGAAAATATTTCTTCAGAATAATGACAGCACTAAGAAATTAATCACATTAACTATGTATAGATATGTTCTTTAGTATTTACTTGGTTTTGCTTTGCCAGAGGCAGAGTAAGAAAAATGTGTTTTAAGTAGAACTTTTAAATGTAGTATAATCCTAGAATTCTTAATTTTTAAATAGGTTTTTAGTGGATTTGCAGAGATAGAAGGCTTTTGGTAAATTATTAACCTTTCTTTTTAGGAACTTTTGGTAGTTGGAACAGACAGTAGAAAACTTTCCAACTTGTAACAAATCCAGTGAGGACATGCCAAACTGAGTTAGCTGATTTATGATCTAGGGGCAAGGGCTAGCAACAGTAGCAAAGATTAAATCATAGAGTCAAGGAATTATTTCTCCAACAAAGTTTGTTGAGGGTTTTATATCTATGTTTAAGTCTTGGCACAGGAAAATTTTTGGATCTTAAAACCAGTGGCCCAAATTCATCCTTGAATTAGTAAACTTGATGTGATGAATATATTAGCAACAAAGCATCTGTCATTGGAGCCAGGATACATATTCTGGAGTATGTACTGAAGTCTTCACTAGATGTTCAGTTTTTCACCAGTCTTTTCTCCATTGTTGGAGTGGGAACTTTGACAATTGCCCTACTCACCTCATTTCTGTTGTCCAGCAGCATCTTGCAGCCCTTTGCCTCCTTCCTAGCCACCAGAATTCCACAAAATCTCTGCTTCTGATGGACACAGATGATCTTTTACTCGACTTTGTTGTCTTCCCTCCTGCCCTACTGACCCTCTAGCCTTTTCTTGGCACCACCACTACTCAAGAGTGCCTTTCTTAATTTCTAGGGATGAGTGAGTACCTGGTAACTGTGGCAGCACAAACAGTTGTGGGCTTGCTGTCTGGGGAGATCACTTAGAGATCCACCTTTAACAGCTGAATTCTTTGTAGTTAAACCATTTTGTAAAGGTGAATTTGGGGGCAAATATGGCACAGCTGCAGTACTCCAAAACTCTTTTCATGTGGTGTAGTGAGATAGTGTCAGAGCAACACCAAAAGCACACTACATTATTTGTTATCACAATAACCTGCAGTGATACAGAGAATGTAAAATGTTTACTTTAGAAAAAAATATATAGACTTTTCAGTAGGAACAAGTAGGAGAGTGCTCAAGAATAACTGTTTCAATTGCTTGGATTTCTTTTGATCCATTTTTAGGATCTTGGAGACCCCTGAAGATGTCTTTCATTGCCTAGAGAGTAATGTAAAGCATTATTACCAGAAACAGTATGTTTTATCAGTTTTAGAGCTGTAAATACAAGAGTGAAAAAAAAGCCCAAGCTACTATTCAGAAATGGAACACCAGAAGTCTGGAGAACTATGCTCTTAACCCTAAAAGGTATTTTATAGCTTTTAAAGTGGAAAAAGAAAATGATACTGTGCAAATCTTAAGTCCGGTATCCATATGATGTATTACAGTTAGACTAATTTTTCTTTCAGACTCTCATTTCTTTCACAGAGAAGAATCTGGCTTTTTTTTTCTTTACAGCTATGTTTAACAATGCAACAATCAGTTTGTACTAAGTTGTTGCATGGTGGAATCTTCAGTGAAAATCTTTAGAATTTTATTTACATATAAATATGTACATATGTATATAAAAAATCAAAGAAAACCTTTGAAGAAAAAAAATAAAAATAACCATTTTTAAATCATTCAAATGGTCCATTTCAGAAAGTTATTTCTGCTGAGCTCAAGTTAATTTCCTTAATGATAAAATAATGCTTTCTACATGTTTTCATCGGGCAGAACAAATACAAGGAAACATAATTCATATGAAAACAAAATATATTATTTGTAAAATGATGCTAATTCTAACCTATTTTTTAAAGATTGTACCTTTGCACAAAAACTGTTCTGTCTTACTATACTATTATCACAATTTTTACATTTCAATGTTCAGGGCAGTTTGCAGTATTGTGCCCTAAACCAAATAATTGTGCTCTGCATAAGTACCGTTCAAACCAAAGCAAACTAACTTAATTTTACCAGCATGAAACCTCTGGAAACAAGGTTCTTTTATATTAATAAGCTGTTATTCACATTCGAAAAATGAGAAAATTGCCGCCTGAATAGATCTGTACACTTGCTTACTGCCTTTTTGTTTGAAGTCTTGTTCTAAGGCCTGTGGCTTTGGTCATTTTCTCTTAAAAAAACAAGAAGTAATAGATTTTGAAAGCAGATATGTACAACTCTGAACTCGTAGTAATTCTATTTCATCTCAAGGCATATATTTGAGTCAGAAAAATCAATTTTGCAACATTTAAACCTGAAAGCATATTGTTTTGTCAATTGAGTGCAAGGAATGGAAGCCTGATAACTTAGTGCAAAAAAACCACATGAGAGTATTCTAAAAAAAAAAACCCCAAACATCCAAAAAAATCAAAACTAGAGTGCATAAGCTTTTCAATATATTTTGAATATTTCTTCTAATGCAGTTTTCATACAATCAAAAATTGGTTTTGGCCCCCACTCTTCAGTATCTTTAAATGGCATCTGCTAAGATCTCACAACTTTTGATCTCAGATGAAAAGCAGCATAAGAAAGATAACAGAAGACATTAAGGTATGTTTAGGATACATGAAATTCACATGCATTATACATCAACTAGATTAAAAAAAATATTACAGAGGTCATTGAGTCAGATGCTTGAAATTTAAGAGATGACAGATTCATAGCCACACAAACAGTCCAAATTTCTACCCCTTTGGCAATACGCTGAGAATAAAGAAAATATTTCTATGCATTATATATATTTATCTCACAGATTTGGAAGCTCTGAGATGCCCACAGGACAAAGTCAGAAATGTTGGTGATATTGCTGCTGCTATATCAATGTCTTGGCAACATCCTTACCCTTGCATGACCTGTATTGAGGTTTTGTGGCAACATTTTGGTAGCCAAGGGGGTGGGGAGTCTACAGGGGTGGCTTCTCTGAGAAGCTGCCAGAAGTTTCCCCCAGGTTCCAGAGAGCCAACGCCAGCTGGGTCCAAGATAGGCCTGCTAGGTAAAGGGAGGGGAGGCATGGAGGCTCTGGGAGTTTATGCTGTGGCTGCTGACTATCCAATCAATGTAGGTTTAAAGTCTTCTTTGGCAGAAACCATGAATTTAAATTTCCTTCTGCTGGAGGGTAAACATGGGATTAATTTGGAGTAGAGCTAACCCTCACCCTAACCCTAATTTGATTAAAGAAGATAGTTCAGAAATTTCTCAAATTGTTCAAAAAAGAAATAAATTACATGTGGTTGATGGAGAGGGTTTAGTTGTCTGAGAATGCAGACATATACCAGAAAAATAAGATGTGTTTTTAATTATATTATGGAGAAATGACAACACTGAGACAGCTGATAAGGACAGGCAGAAGAACAAAATCATGGAAAAAGGATCACAGAGAGAAATTAAGCATGAGAATGGGTTGAATACCTGGATGAGTGGTTTAACAGCCAGGATACCTGTCCTTGTCAGTTTTTTTTCCACTTAAATCTCTGTCAAAATGTAAATAAACAAGGTTCCCTATTTTCTTGCTCTATGAGATGTCATAGTTGAAAACTTGCTGTACTCAATGCCACTGCCTGTGTCATTTACAAAGATATTGAAGAGCACTGGTCCCACGACAGAGCCCTGAGGGACACCACTTGTACCAGCCTCCAGCTGCACATAGAGCCATTGATCACAACTCTCTGGCCGTGTCCCTCCAGCCAATTCCTTATCTACCAAACTGTGCATCCTTCAAATATATATCTCATCAATATTTAGATAAAGATGCTGTGAGGGACCATGTTGAAGACCTCACAGAAATCTAGGTAGATGACATCAGTCAATCATCTCTTCAGGTCATGGCTCCACTTACCCCCTAATATATTGTAGCTGCTTAAAATGGAAGATTTAGCTTCCTTTTTCAGCCCTGTTGAAAAGTAAAGAGAGTTAAATATAAAGGCATCTATCTCTGAAGAGCTTAACATCATCTGGTATCACATATTTTAGAACCTAAGTATTAAAGAAGCATTCCTGATCTATGTGCACCCTGGAAAACTGCATAAACATATACCTTAATGGTTTGTTTCCTGACTCTCAGATATAAGCGTAACTGCTTGACCTTCCAGAAAAAGGCGCAAGAGATTTCAAAGTACCTTAACAATGTAAATTGGGAAAAGCTGTACTGTAACAATGTGTTCTAATCTAACGGCTCACTTTTGGTCTCTACAGGTTGTCTGTGGCACCAGTTCAACATAACATTTAAGTGTATGCAAATGACATGATTCACTGCTTGGAGGCACCTGTGGAAGCCTTTCCAAAGGACCTTTTGATTAGGGCAGTCTAAAAGGCCCTGCCATTTTGCCAATCAAGCCTTGAAGATACTGCTTTAAAAATATTCTCCTGAAATTTCAGTAATATTCAGTATAATTAGAATTTTGTTTGCATGTATTTAATTCCCCCCCCCTCCTTTCTGTGCATTTTTTCATTGGTTATTTGTTGTCAGGCTATTACATATTCACAGCATGCATCAGCCTGACCACAGAAAGGTTCTTTCACCACAAAGATTGGCTGTTCTTCTACTTAAATATTGTTGAAGCTATTTATACTCTTGTTACATATTTATGTAAGAGTCCATTTGTAGCTTAATGGCAAGATCTTCCTTCTGCAAAAGCCTTAATCCACCTCAATTTACTGGGAACAGTAAATTCAGGTGGATTAAGTGGTAATTGCTTATTATTAATTAAGTAAATTAATGGTAATTAAGTAGTAATTACTTATCTAACAATAAGTACTTGTTTCATATTTTTTTACTATTCAGGAAATTTTTATACTCTTCTACAAACAAAGCACGAACCTTCCTTATTAAACTCTAAATCTTACTTAACATCTTTTTCTACTTACTAAGGCCTAACTCTATGCAGCACAAAAACAGTCTTATTGTTCTATGTCTGCATTCTTATATCTTTTTAGCTTTAAACCTACATCTGCACTACTATAAAAGCTTTCTACTTTTTCCATTTCCCACAGGAACCTGCAGCATTGCCTCAGCTGTTGTGTGATTCCCTGCAGACTGTTTTGATAATCACATGTTTCTTCTCTTGCTAAGATAGACAAATGAAATCAGAATGAGAATTGCACCCAATGCCTAGCAAAGCACAGTGAACTCGAGATGTATGTGAGACAGAAAGGGAATGTGTGTCCAAGCTGGTACCCATGGCAGAGCTTCTTGTCATGCTGTTATGACGAATTTTCTGGGAGACCATGAACTAAAGAGCTTTTGCACCATGAGGGGGAAAACTATTAAGCACTTGCATTATTGGACATTGTGGTGGGCTGCACTAGTGAGCTCTTTTCCTCCAGATATGCAGATATGAATAGTTTTCCTCAGTAGTTTACAATGAACACATTCTTCTACTTTAAATATTCTTCAGACCTGTTTTGCATATGGCTATCTTTCCCACATCTTTCTAAGTCATGAGAAATACTAATTTAAATTTTTTTTTTTTTTTTTTTTAAGCAGAGCACAGCTATATCAGCTGTGGAGACTGGTTTGATTGCAAATCCAGAAACCACAATAAAGGCTGTTTTCCTTACATCAGATGTGGTGATTAATATGTGGTAGTTTTGGGCTCCAGATTTTTACAGCTCTGTTAATTGATCATGAGCCAGAGCCTGGGGCTGTATAATTAAGTTAGCTGGGAAATTAATGCAGGAAATGGCTTCTAAATTTGATTGGTTTAAAAATCTATGAATATATTTATTTAATCCTTTTGAATTAAACTCGGTGCCAAAAAAATTATGTTAACTATGTCTGCAATTTCATAACTTCAGGGCAGTATTCTTTTTCTGCCTTTGAAATCAGTGATGTTTGCACAAAATAGTCATCTTAGACATTCCAGTAAAAGGTCTCTCTTTCCCTTTTTTTTTTTCCAAAAAGCTGAATTTCCTGTGTCTTTGGTGTGACACCTATAGACCCAGAGATTAGACAAACTGAGATCCATGGAATAAATATCCTTGCTTACAGCTTAACTGTGTGTTGTTGTGCCTCTGCAAAAGCCCTCTGAGGTAAATTTAACTTAATATGGGTGCAACTTATACCAGCACATTGTAGAACAGGAACAGTGATTCTGTTCTGTTCATCTGAAACTTATGTATTGTGCCTAAAGTTTGAGGAAGCAGGTATTTTCTTTCTCCCTTGTACTCTGAGATTAAATAAAGTCTCCAAAAAGATTAGAAATGCTATAACAAGAACATCTGTGGAAAGGGGGTAAGAAATGACTAAATTCTCTCTAGTTCTGAGTTCATGCTTTACCTTCCCATAACTCAGGAAAATAAACAGTCAGCAATTACACTGAAGTCAGCATAATTAAAGTCACTGCAGTCAGTCAGGGTAATACTGGACACAAGCAATCAAGTTTAGGCTTAGTGAATAGGTGAAGATACCAAGTGTTTTGAGAAAAGTTGTTTTGTTTTGGTTTAAATCTGTAATTAATGTGCATGACTTTAAGTCACACACTATATCCATCTTATTCTGTCTTGGGTTATATTTATCATGCAATACCACATAAAATGACTGTTACTCAGCAAGTTGTATGTCTTCGTAGAATTATTTCAGATCTGCTTTTTCTCACAGAGGGGAGGGAAAGTGGGAAGTTACATTACAAAGCCAAAGGAGAGGAAACATCATGATGAACAAATAAAAATGGAATAAGAAATAGTTTTCTCAGGACTTTGTTGCACTTAAATTGTATTCAGATTTGTCAAAGAGAAAGTACTAATATCAAGGGACCTTTAATGATTCTGTGTGTGGGGCATTACATATTTTCTAAGGGAAAAAGGGAAGGCAAAATAAAAAGCGCAATACCAAAGGTGCATCAGGGTTCAGTAATAAATAAATGCAGACTGAACATAAATGGGGTGAAAGGTTATGGTTATACAATTAAAGTTGTCAGCCTAGGAGGGTGTCCTTACATTAATAGCACTGCCAAGAGGCAAAATTCTATTCCAGCTTTAAAAAACAAGCTGATGTGAATGGAAGGAAAGTATTTTAGTACTGTATTTACTTTATTTGGGAGCTACAGAAATACTAGACCAGAACTGTGCGTCTCAGCTTCTTCTCAGTTCTTGTTACCACTTGATGAAACAAAGTGAGGTGTCAATCTACACATATCTGCATATCATCCTAAAGCAGCAGCAGATGATCAAATTAGCAAACGTAAATTCTGTTGCTCTGGGAATGTAATAATGTTAACACTGAACATGTAGTAAAAGATTCCACATTCTTAAATTCTTTTTAAATTCATCATAAGAGTGCAGCATGGTAAAAGAAACGTTTTTATCAGGACAAAGTGTTCTGAAAAGAGATCTCTTGTAACATTTTTGTACGGCCTTGCTTCTATCTCCATGAGTTATCAATCCAAACCTTTTAAATTATAGAGGTTCAAACAAACTAACAAAAACCAACTAGTATTTATTTGAAGGAAGAATTCCAAATTTTCTACTCCTATAAATTATACCTACTTCAATAAATCTGACTTCTTCCAGATATACTTTTCCTTTAGTCAAAGGATTTAATGAAATAATTTTTAGAAAACAGAAAAATCTAAACATTTCAGACACAACAAGTAGAGTTATAAAGATGAATAATACTTAGGAAGGAGTTAGGAAGTATGTAGAACAAAACATTAGTAGGGTTTATTTTACTCCTAGTCATCTATTTTAGTCCCTTGCAAGTTCTTCTTTTGACTGATATACTCATTACTTCCTTACTGGGAGGAAGCTGAGGTTTCTTTCTTTTCCATCACAAACATTGTTAATAATGTCCTAAAAGGGGGCATGTAATAAGGGCTTGATTTTCTTCCATTGCTTTTGACTGAAAAAATTGTAACTGGACAGTTTCTTTTCCTTCCTCTATGATGTGTTGTCATCTACGCCTTTATGAAAAGCACAACCACTGTGATTATGTTTAATTCGCATTTACCGTTGGCTCTGTTGCTAGTTCTGTGTAATGCACGGTTTGTAGGACTCTGTGTCACCTTTTATGGAGGTATGTGATTTTTAGAAAATTAGCACCATAAACACACGAGATATGAAGTATCCCATCTGGTCAGCAATAACTTCAACCCAGCTTTGTATGAAAATGTCAATGTTAGCACCATAAAATTCTATTTTTCATTATGTGGTTCTGCCAGTAATGTCAACGCTGGGGGCTTTGGATCAGCTTTTATTGTGTTCCATACAATTGCACATTATGTTGTCTATAGAAACATTTCAGGACTGCCTTTTTTCACAGTGGGAGATAAAATTGTATGTGAAATTAGGATGGGCAAATAAAGGTGAAATATAAACTCCAATGCTGATACTTATTAGGAGCATCATCCTTTTAGATTTTCCTGAACATGCCTTGTTTGCCTGTCTGAAACTCGTTTCTGGGCAGAGATTTAAACATATAGATATTTCTGAGGGGAATACAGGCTATATCTAAACACGCCTTCTGTGCCTGAGCTCATGGGAGTTCAGTGCATGCTCAGGAAATGTCATGCAAATCCAACACTCTACACAGGACTGGGCAATATATTTCTGTGAAAAAAATTGCTGGGCAAAATCTGTTTTTTAATTTTTTTTTTTTTAAGGTAGAAGGTAAAAACACTGAGCAAGACTGGTGTGCAGTAGTTTACCGGCATTATTTTTGTCAAAAATATGAAGCAAACATTGGAACTTAAATCCTATACCCATATAGGGCTTTAGTAAGTGTTTAATCTTATTCACTGAGTTTAATAATCAAAAACCACAATGATGGGACATATACCTACATAAATCTATAAATTTTCTAAGGTTATGAATTTCTGCGAATCCCAGGTCTCAGCACAGAGCAATAAAATGCAGGGGTTTTGCCCTTTTGTCAAGTCATACCCTCAGCTGGACAGATGTGTAGTTCTAAGCCTCTGAGGTGACACTTCCAGACTCTTGGAGGCATTACTTCAGACACAATGTGAGTGGCTGTAATATTGCTCCATTTCACATGAAGAAATCTCTGTAGACAGGTGAAAGGCAACAGAACAGTTTCCAGCTCTTCATCTGTACCTGGCACACAGTGCAGAATCCAGAATTGTGGCTTGTCAATAGTTTTGAAGAGGATGCAGAATGGTGACAGGGAAATTAAAGTTTCTCACTTATTAAAAGCAGAAGGGGAATTTGTCTAGGAAAAGTGATGGGTGCTCCCTGTATTCCATAGAAATGTCTGAGTTTTAAGCCACTCAGTGGTTTGTGCACTGCCAGTCACGTTATTGAGGGGAGTACCATGAAGGAAGTATAATGTTATAGGGGTGGTAAAGTAGGGGGAAAAAACACGATGTATGCATTGAGTAAAGACAGCTAAAAAAGTTGTAACAATTATTTTGAGTAACTGATTGCAAGCACTTAATTGCGGTGCTGAATAAAAAACCCCAAAACATTACCTTAGGCGAGGTGAAAAATTGCCTTTCTGTTTATCCTAAAGCATTCATTGTAACAGCTCTGACAAGTCCTCTTCTACAACTTCTGTACCCTGAGGAGTTAACAGAAGTATTAATAACATGAATATCAAAGACGTACCCTAGTGCCTCTGGTCCTGGTTGCTTTTCCTTTCAGGAGTTTTAGTGACAGCACCACTTTAAAGCACAGAGCCTTGGTGATAAAGCTCCCATTCAGTTTGATGCATGAGAATTGTACTTTCTGCATTACTGCAGACAATGGAATCATTAACTCACTATCAATCACGCGGCTCTCAGCACAGCCTGCTCTCTAACAAGAAGCCATGGGGCATAAGTTATAAATAGCAGACATAAGTCAACCCCTTTGACCAGTTGTAATTGTGAAAGAAGGATTGCAAACTGAGTTTGGTCGTCTGCCCAGGCTTTCCAAAGCACACCAGTGTGCGCATGGGAAACTCAGCCAGAAATGTCCTCTTTCATTAGACAGCTCTAAGGGATGGAACTGGAACTCAGTACCTTTTTCTCCTTTTACAAGTAATCATTTTAGAAATCTTGAGTATCTCTCAGTTCAAGGTAGCCTTTTGTGTTGTAACAAGACAGGTTGAGTTATTTTGAGTTTTTGAAGTATTTTGAAGCCCGAGTTTCTCTGTTGTTCCATTGTCTATGCCGGCAGAGTGGCACAGAGAGGGAGCGTGTATGGGTAGGGAATAGTATATCAAGAACTAAGGTGACGGCAGAAAATAAATTTACACTGTTGTGGATACCAAGACTATTACATTTCAATAGGCCCTCAGACATAGGTGTTTTAATTATTAGGGGTTTTTTATATCTACATTTGTAGTTTGGTTCCATGAGAGATGTTAAATGGGTGGATTCATACAGTACTCTTATCTACTGATTCGCTTCCATCAAAACCAAATGAAAGCTATTTAATTGCCTTTCTTAGAGGGAATGAGATCACAAACAAGACACAATCTTTTTTATAGTTCTCTTTGTTACCTGGCATGAGGGGCTAGTATAAGCTTTTAAAAGTAGGCAATTCTGACATAAAAGTGGGGTGGTCAAGGTCTGTGATACTTCAATGACTTCCACTGACAGCTTTATCAAAATTAAATTGCCCACTCTTCTATTCTGTAGTAGAAATCCTGAGAGAAGGTAGCAGTGAAATAGCTCACTGTTTTGAGCTGAAAAGTACTCCATCCCTTCTGCAAAGGGGTTTGCTGTAGCAAAGGAGTGTAATTTATACCTTCCTGTGACAGCATTTGTGACTTTGACCTGGAAAGTAAAAAAGAACCCAAGCATACTTATTGAAGACAGGTATAAATAGATTTAAATGAAGAGGCTTATCTTAAGCTTAACTATAAGTTGTCTTTACAGCGCTAACAAACTAGACCACACAGCTTTGTTATGATTTTTACCTGAAGTATAGACCTGTGTGGTCTAGATGGATGATATCAATTGCATTTGAAAGCCCAATAAAATGGAATGCAGATGATTTATCTAGCTAATACCAACCTCTCCATAAAAGCCACAGTCATTAGTAAACCTTGGCACATATGTATCATTCTTACTCCTGTGAATGCATTGTAAATGCCTTTTTAAAATGCATGTATCTTCCTTACTTTCAGGATCTTTTTCCCAGTGGCTGAGAGCAGTGGATTATGATAATTTTTCTGCAATTTACTGTGAGACATTGTAACTGAAGCATGCTCTGCAGACAGTGATGCATTAATCAGTGTTGCATACTCCTACACACACTTACACACGCACACACTTCTTCATGTTGCTTCTGTCAGTGGCTGAAGAACTTACTGCTTGAGAAAGGATTATATTAAAATAAAAGAAAACTACTGTTTACATCTCTAGTGCCTTGAGAAAACTCCCTTCAAGCATCTAAAATCACCCCAGAATTCCAGGTAGTTATGCAGTGCCACTACTGTTGTAAGACCTGCTACTGTATGTGAATAATTTAACACGTAAGATGTCACTGCATATGACGCCTTTAAAATTGCTGTTCCCTAGAACCTGTGTTTTATAAACCTATGTGAAGAATAGGCAATACACAATTATCACTGAGCATGATTTCTGCATGCTACAGAAAATTATTTGAAACTGGTTTGAAAGGAAATTTGAAGAATGAGTGTAATGAGGGAAGTCATAGAGACATTAATACGCCCACATGTAGTGAGAAATGTTCTCTTAAAGCTCCCTGGCTGGCAACACACACATGGATATATGCATAACTTATTTTGAATAATAGACTCAAGGAAAACTTTTCCAGCATTTTTCAAAGAAATATAAAATTCGAATGAAGTAAAAAATTGCTAGAGAGGAAATATTTGATTCTTATATTTTAATAATATTTATTTCTCTGAAGTGCCAGTTTGTGATGCGTTCTAAATGTGTAATTTTGATGTTAAAAGGTGGAATTTCTTAATCTGACCCTTCATTCCACACCTGTGATTGATTTATCTCGGCCCAAACTTGAGTGATAAGGACAAGGGAAAGAAGTTGTTGTAATTTCTGTAAGATTTAGAAATTTAATTCTCTCTTGAGGCACATCAGAAAATCATTTTGGGAAGCAAGACACATGAATTTCAGGAATGAAACTTAAAAACTTCATTTATTGAAGAGGGAATTTATTGTGTATGAGAATCTCATTCGCAGCTGACATTGCTCATAGTTTTTGGTGCATTGGGCTGAAACTCCATGTGTGTAAAGAAGAGTAAAATAACGGCTTCAGAAAATTAAATTTTGGAAGGAAATTTGTTACAATTCATCCTTGCATATAATATTGGGAATGTGAGCCTGAGTGTAGGTCACAGGTCCAGGGTTTAAAAATACTATTGCACAAAGATGCAAAGTCTCATAATTTCTATATATGAATATTTAGGACCTGTATCTCTTGAAGCTGCTAAAAGCAGGTCTCTGGGTAGTGAATTCACTCCTGTTGTGCATTGATTCTCTCATGGCAAACTGAGAATTACTGCAGAACCATAACTCATGGGTGCTTGCTCAGATGATGTGATTCAAGGCACCAGCAGGAATCCGAGTAGTCCCCATTCCTCGGCTGCATGCATTTCACCTGCCTTGCATAGCACAGCTACAGCTTGCTTTTTTAGAAAGCCAGCAAGCATTATTTTGCTTATATGGCAGATGGATTGTTGATCCAGCAGAGCAAGGGTCAAATTTTGTGCAGTGTTTTTTTGTGGTTAGAAAAGGAATATGACTAAATACTTTTCTATTTTTCAGGTTTTGGACAGCCCCAGAGAGGTCACTGTGACTTTTCTAACTGATGACTTCCTCTCTTTTTGCTTACAGCAGTTTCCTCCATCTCCTGATATTTTCTACTCCTCTGATTTCCTCTTCTGAGGTCAAACTGCTTCTTTTAAGGCTTCTCCATTGCCAAAGGGAGCTGTTGAAAATGGGAGAACTGTACTCTTTGTCTCTAGTCTACTACTCCATAGTACAGATTAGAGTTTCTCTTGCTAAATGTAATTCTCATCTTGAGATTTATGCCCAGGCTGAGCTCAAGATGAGGTAAGTAGTGTTTGTGGTTTGTATAACCACAAGCATCTGGAGAAGACCCATTAGAAAACAAAGAACTCCTTATATCTGAGCATGTCCAGTATCTGCACAGGCAACCACAACAGCTTGCATCAGTGTGTCACAAGTAGACTTTAGGGACTCTGACAGAAACCATATGATATGCAGGCACACTGGATGTGTTGTGCCCATGACTACTTTCTGAAACTGGTGTAGACAGCTTCCTTCTTCTTGTGGATCCATTATGGCAATGACTTTTTTTGACCTCATGGCCACAGACTAAGTTTTGCAAGGACAGTGGTGGTTGTACAAGTAGTAAATTATATAAGAGGGGATGAAATATAAGTCCTCTCCTCAGACACTTGCCTAACCCTCAGGAGAGCTTTTTTTCCCTTTTGAATTCCCATAACATTTTAAGGAAGTATGCTTAGTATATAGCTTAGTATATTAGCATACTTTATGCCTAGTATTTGACAATGTCACATTGTTTAACTCTGGAGCAGTACTGTTTTATTATGTAGTTCTTACAGCTCTCGCTCTAGCACTGTCTATACTAGGCTCTGCAACACCAAGCAGAGATACAGAGCCTTTGGCTCCAAATGATATTACATGTTATATTCCCTCCCTTTATCTTTTTCAAAAGGTTCTAACACAAATCAAGACTGAAATCAAGTGTTATTTAAAAAAACCCAAACAAATAACCCAGCAACAATAAAATGGCACCCAACACATTGTTTTCTTCTAAATATTGCACTAGTGTGATGAGTGTATGAATAAGCCCCAAGTGCCTAAATTTCCTGGCTACCACAGCATCAATTTCTCTTATGAAAATGGATTATTTCTTTAGCTTGACCACTAGATTTTACTAGACTTGTAGCAGTGATCAACAAGACTCAGTTGGGAGAGATGCTGAGGTAATGTTCTTTTCTTCCAGTTAGTAAGAGAAATCAAGCATCTTAAAATGCCTTTCTGTACTGTTGTGATGTGAGAACAGTAATGAGTATCACCCACTGCTATTACCCTAGGTGGGAAATCTAAGGGGAGACAAAAGGAGTTTTAAGACAGAAATGTTTACATGTGTTGGTAAATTTAAGACTTGTTTTTGCAAGAGGGAAAGTTAAAGAAACTCTGCTTTCTGAACCTGAGTCCCCCAGATTCTGCTGCATGAAAGGCAGCTATGCTGAAGTAGCTTTGACACAACATAAGCTTATCCTTTGTCAAGAGTGTCACATTATGTAGGCCCTGATGGTTTTTAAAATCTGGAGTTTTCATATGCTTAGCACAGAAAGAGAACAAAAGTAGCCCAACGATTGATTTATGCAACAATTAGGGAGTTTTTTAACACAAGGTAGATGCATCAAATATTACTTTTTAAGGAAGATTTAAACTGATAATCATATTTTATTAGTATGCCTAAAGTCCTTCTGTAGGCTATGTACAAGGGAGTCTTTTGGTTTCAAACTAAAACTAGAACTAAAGTAACAATTGTATTTTCTGTACATTAACTTAATAGTTGCTATTTTTGAAAAAGAATATTCTATAGTTAAGCTCCTGGAGAACAAAAAAAGGTCATGATTTAGTTGATTTTAAGGAACATGGGACATATAGATGATTTGTCTGTGGCTGTATAAAGACATAACAATATATAGTAATATATAATAAAAATTTCTACAAGAAGTTAAAATTATTACTGTACCAATCATAAAAGGAAAGGAAATACTAGGCATTTTAAAGTGTTTAAATATTCTATAAAACAATGAAATACATTAAGCAAAATTATTGTATGATTTGAGATTAAGTACAAATAATTTTTTTCTTTCCCATACAGAAATTTTCTTATAACTCAATACATATATTGTCTGTGTGCATTTGAAAAATATACATTTCACACAAATATATCATATATGTGCATATATAGGCATATATATATAAATAACTTCTGGAGGGCAAAAATATTCCACTTCTAGCATTATTTAAATGAAAAATCTATTTATTTTGTAGAAAACATTAATTACAAGAATGTAAAATTCAAAATACTGGTATCATAGATACTGATAAGAGGCTGTAATCTTGTCCTTTATTATTGGGAACCTTGACACCTGAAAAAATCCTAATAAAAATACTGCACTTACTAAAGTACAAATTCAAAGAAATTAAAAAAGGAACAGAATCCGTCTGCTTTAGAAGTATCAAATGCATTTACTAACAACTGATCTAAAGCTTATTGAAGTCAATGACAGTTGTCATTTAATTAACTTTGATGAGTTATTAATCAAATCTCTGATTTACACTGGATCTGTGGACTCCTTTGTCTTTCTAGGAAGATTCATATATATATATATTAACATCTGCTAAGTCCCCCTGTAAATTTTCACCTCTACTAGAATGTCTGTAATTGACCTGTTTTTCAGGGAAGCTGTTGAAAAGTAAAATTAGAATTAAAGTTTTGCTTGGGGATTCTACGCACATATTTGGGAGGCCATGAATGTAACAACAGGTAAAAAAAATCTAATTAATCAACATATAATTAAATTTTATAGAAATGATTGGGCTGCTGAGTAACAGTAAAACATTGTGAAAACTAAAACAAAATAATATCAGTCTACTAAATCTAATATCCTTTCAAAGCTAGAGTGTCATTTTCAGAGCCAGCTAGAAATGTTCTCCTGATGAGACTGAAAAAAAATGGTCTGTGGACATATATATATTTCAGTGACACTTTCTTTTAAGAAATAGAAATAAAATGAGACATGGAATATTATGAATGTATATTGAAATCCACTTTAGGACATATCTTCTGTGTAGAAAACTATACCTGATGATTCATATTGGATCAGAATGAAAGCAAAGTTTGAAAAAACTGTATGTCCCATGAAATGGAATTCTGCTTGTAGTCTAAATCTATGAATTTCCATGTAAGTTGGAACTTCATCTCCAAGCAAATGCTAAGATAGGAAGCACTTTCAGAAAAACTAACTTCTCTCTGGACATCTTAAAATAGAAAAATGTCTTTTGCTTGGTAGTATGCTGTGGTTGGATGTGAAGTGGTCAAACATTTACCAGGTGGCATATCTGAATGGCTTTCCTGGCTCAATCTTTCAGAGTATGTAATACTTTTTAATGGTGCCTTTACACTGGAAAGCCACATTATCCTTTTCCTGTGGAGGAATACCTTATTTAAATAGCAGTGGATACTACAGAAACCCTAGAGGTTAGTGCTTCAACTATAATTACTGTCTGATCATTAGTAATTCTTCCATGAGGTATTGCAGAGCATATCCTTTGAGACTAAAAAAAACCCCACACCAAAAGTAAAAACAACAAAAAACCCAACAACCCTGCCCAGCAAATGCAATAGACCAGATCTTCCCATTTTGGGATATTTGATTGTCACCATATTGGCCCCAAAGGCCTGGCTTATCAAGACTACTTCCCATTTAATTAACAGAGCAACATATATAAAATAGCAACATATGTGATATGTCTAGAAATTTTTTCAGAGTTCCCATTTTTAACTTTGCTTCCCCAGATTTGTTGTTATCAAACTGTTTCCATTACTAAACGCTCACTAAAACATTTTCTTTTTACACTAATATTATGACAGTTTATACTATATGTATGAAATAAAAAGTTTTTCTGCATTGGTCTTCATGGCCATGCACGTGTTCTATTTGCAGCAACTGTTTTTCAAATGATTAGAGAATGTTAAAATTCATTAGATTAATTATTTAAACCAGTATTACTAATAAGAGAATGAGGTCAGTAAAAAAAATGAAGAAATTTAAGCTTCTATGATTTTGAGACTTTTTTAATTCTAATTTCTTTGTGAAGTTACAAGTGGTGAGTTCACTCAATTTCTTGTGCAAAGATCATTGCAATCAATAGACATTTTTCAAATGTCTTAGATATATGTTGATTCAGTGTTATTCTGTAGCCCTGTGGTGCATCCAAATCATTTATATGAAAGCCAAATGAAGTCATGAGATAAAAAATGCTGACTTTGTATTGTCTTTGCATGCTTCACGTGTGTGGTGCTGCAATATAGTATAACTGAGATGATATGCAGATATTACTCTTGAGAAAAAATTGAAGTTGATTACATCAGCAATACTATACATTTACATTTACCTTTGCATTTGCATTGGTTTTATGTGGCAAGGTTTTGGGGGGCAATCTGCAGGGATGACTCTGAGACGACACCAGAAACTGCCCCCATGTGGGACAGAGTCAGTGCCAGCTGCCTTAAGGAGGGACTTTGTGTTGGGTACGTCTGGCCAAAGCTGAGCCAGGCAGAAACAGTGGGAGCACCTCTGGGATAATATACTTAAGATAAGGTAAAATCCACTACACAGCAGCATCTGGGAAAGCTGAGAATATGTAAAAGAAACAGCCCTGCAGACACCAGGGTCAGTGCAGAAGGAGGGGCAGGAGGTGCTCCAGGCCCTGGAGCAGAGATTCCCCTGCAGCAGCTGGTGCAGCCCATGGTGAGGCAGCAGCTGTGCCCCTGCAGCCACAGAGGTCTGTGCTGGAGCAGAGATTCACCTAGGCCCATGAAGGATCCACGCTGGGGCAGGTGGATGCCTGAAGGAGGCTGTGACTCCCTGGGAAGCCCACTTTGCAGCAGGCTCCTGGTGGGACCTGGTCCCTGTGAAAGGAGGAGCAGGTTTGCTGGTGAGACCTGCAACCCTGCAGAGAACCCACAGTGAAGCAACATGCGCCTGGAGGACCCCATGGGAAACATGAAGAGCTACAGCTTGTGGGAAGGGCTGACACTGGAGAAGTTCATGTAGGACTATCTCCTGTGGGAGGGCCCTCACGTTGAAGCAGGGGAAGAGTGCGAGGAGTCATCTTGAGGAGAAAGAAGCAGAAGAGAAAAATTCTGACAAACTGATAAAGACCCTCATTCCCTGTCCCCCTGTGCCATTTGGGGCCAAGGAGGTAAAAGAGTTGTCAGTGAATTTGAACCCAGGAGGAAGGGAGGAGTAGAGAGAAGATGTTTTTTTAGTTTTGTTCTTATTTCTTACTATTGTACTCTTTTATTCATTGATAGTAAATTTAATTTCACCAAGTGGAGCCTGCTTGGCCCATGATCATAATTGGCAAGTAATCTCCCTGTCCTTACCTTGACCTATGAACATTTTGTCATGTTTTCTCCCGTCTGTGTTATTGGTAGAGGGAAAAGTGATAGAGAAGTTTGGTGGGCACCTGACAGCCAGACAAGGTCATTTGACCACAGTATTATAACAATATTATATCATCTTAACACCGAACATTTAATGACTTGGCTGCTTATCACTGGGTGAACAAGTTGTGTGTAGACACTATATACTGTTATATACATTTTCTTACCTTTTTTTTTTTCTTAAATAAACTCAACTGAAGAATGTAAGAGATTCAGAGGTTCCAGTCTGCATTTGTGAAAATACTCTCTGAAGTTGAAATTCCATTTTGAAAGCCAGCATGACTGCATGGATAGTAGGCACCGTAATTATGTGGCTTTCCTTCTGGGAAGGAACTCCTTCTGAACACCAGGGACTGCATGTGCTGCCTAATGGAAGAGGAAATTCAGGAATGATCAACAGCTGGATAATCTTGTCTTTTGAGTAGAAAAGTGAACCAGAAAAAGCTGTTGGAGAAAGGCTGAGCCAGGACAAAAGTGATCAAAGACAGTCTGCTTGTGTTTATGGCTGGGATGACTAAAAATAGAAGAATCATAAAGTAGTAGAAATGGGATGGGTGTTTTGGTTGATTGGATTTGTTTTGTTTTGCTCAAAGAAGTCTTCTATGTAATTTTTGCAGTTTTTCACTAACCTTCACCTACTAAAGTAGGTCACTGAAGTGACCATGAAGGAATATTTTTTAAAAATAAGATTGATTTAATGTAACAAATTTTTAAAAAATCTTTTTTTTTTTCAATTCCATATTAGATTGCTGTTTTGTCCGCATGGTATTTCAAAGCTACGTGGAAAACCCATTTTTTAAACGCCATCTGTTTAAGTGTTGCACCTTATGGGAAGTTGTCCATGTTGCCTGTCACTTCATGTCTAGTCACGGTTATAAGGGACTAGGTTTTAGTCTATTAGTCAATTTAAAAAGTCAGAATATTTCTTTCTGTTTTAGTGGAACAGGGACACTGTTTCAGTTCATATTGCAAATTCCACCTTTTCTCCCTAAAACTAGTTTACAAAAAAGCAGGGTAACTTTTCAAATGGAATAGAGGAGGAATTTAATTGGAAAAGTCTGGGGTAGTTTTCTGGTTTAGGGTTAGATTTCTGGCGAGTATAAGTCAGGACAGTTTTATTTAAGTTTCAAGCCATCTAATTGTAATAGATCATAAATCACTAGTGTAGTTTGCTCTTCTGACTCTCTAATTAAAAAGCATTTCTGTGGTCAGAAGAAGGGACATGTGAACACACATGGAATAAATGGCATAAATGCCACATTAAAGACTATCACTAGTCCTAAAAAATCTTTTTGGGAATGAAGAAAGAGTACATACTTTTTTTATGTTATACAAGCCATTTCATATTTCAATGTGAGCATGGCAAGAGCTTAAATTGTTTTTCTTCCAAGAAAGACAATTTTAGGATACTATGAAGTCATGCAATGCGTCCTCTCTGATGTGTCTGTCAGTTGTACTGTTGTATACACATCTGACTTATGAAACCTGTTATGCCAAATAATAATATAGAAAAAGTACATTTTACTGTCTTGGAATCTGCAGAACTTCTGTTAGTTTAGGTATATTAGTTTAGCATAAATAGTAAGAAAAACTAATTGTTGATCCGTTTTGGAACTGACAGCTAAGCTGACCAATCAGGTAAAAAGTGTACACTCTTTGGGATACTGCTTAAAAACAAGAATCTTGGGAGACCTGCTCCTTTTTTTTACGGACTCAGCTATAAGGTAACATCGCAGCCGGGCCGGGAGGGGCCCAGGCCCAGGGCCCGGCTGGCCCCGGGAGTCGGGCTGGGCCAGGGTGGCCGTGCCAAGGCCGGCGCTGCGGGAGCTGAGCCGAGCCAGGCTGGGCTGGGTCTCTGAGCCTTGGCAGCTCCCGGCGGCCAGGGAANAAGAAGTCTTTTATTGTAAAGCTGTACATCTTTAAAAAGTAAAATCCTGTGTTTTATGTCCACAGCTCTTATGTAACCATGTGAAAGGCTGCATTTGAAAAGCTCACAGATGCAGTGTCGGGCGGGCTGTGTTAGTAAAGCTGGAAACCACAAACAGACTGTGTCTCTTGTAGAAAGTTACCAGAAGAATCAGGAGGGACTTGTCTCTCTCAAAAGACTAAATAAAAGACTATCTTATTAAGTACTACTGACTTAAAAGTTCTAATGTTTCATCTCTTTGCATTGTTTTCGTAGAAAAGTAAATTGTTGCTAAGGAGGAGGGGGGTTGTTTTTGAATGAGTTTCATAGTTTTTATTTGTTTACCTTTAGTATATGTTAATAAATCTAACTGTTTCTATTCTTAAATTGAACCTGTTTTACTTTTTCTTTTAATCCTATTCCACTAAAATAAAAATTCAGCAAATGTAATAACCACTACATTTTTAGTGTTTCTGCCCGGTTATTAAATTTTAACCCATTACATTAGGTTATTTACTAACACCATTATGCACCCTTTCTTTGGGATAATGTATTTGTCACTTTCAAGTTTAAGAGGTTTAAGTCTTTTCTGTAACGTGCCAAAATGGAAAAGATGTAATGCACTGAGTGTTACATTACAAATGTTCTTAAGCTTGAATGGAGCTAGCCTGAACTCCTACAAAGTGAAGGACAGCTTCTGCAGCTATTGACCCTCATAGAGTGGCTTCCTCCAAGTCCAGGCAGCTTTCTTACCCTGTGAGCTCAGACATCCAAGAGGCACAGTAAGGGTCAAATATAGCTTGGAAGGATGAAAAGAGGAAAGTGTATGTCTGTGTTTAAAATGCTTATTGTCTCAGAAATGCAGTTAAAGTGAAAAATAATGTAAAATAATTATTTTAATTTATAGCTAAAAAACTGAGTTCTTCGGGAAAGACTAATGAGAAGTGGCTGCAAATGCTTAGTTAGCAGAGCTAACTGCTGTTATATGCCTACGTAACTTAATTCCTTGAGGAGGCAGTTAGCTTTGTAGTCTGCCACTAGTAGGTGCAGCCAGTTTTTTATTCTCTCTTTCTGAAAGCACAAAGAAAGTGCTGGATCTTCTTTTTCCTTGACTAGTGGTTGCATAGGAGAAGAGAGAAATTTATAGGAAGTTCAAAAGTGGATATTACTTCCATTGATTGATTTTAAATAACTTCATTTGTGCAAGTAAAATGAACTGGTACTTCCTGGCAGGAATAAATGTAATGGAATCAGTGTTTTCATATAAACAAGAATGCAGACACATGAGCATGTGCACATATATGTGTATCATTGTAAATGGAGATAACTACAATTCTTTTTGTATTTTATTGGAATTTTTTTGTGATAATGAGAAATATGAGAATATCCAAAGCAACCTCAGCAACACTGATTTTACTTCACTGACACTTCAAAGCAATGCATAGTCTTTTCTTAAATAATACCATATTACACTATCTCCCCTTTACAGAATGGCCTTATTTCAGAACTTTTATTACCTTTTTATCCTTCCTTCCTCATCAGGGAAACTCACAGGCTTTTGAACAGTTTCAACGACTCCAGTAGATTTTATAAATCCTCAATTGAACATACATGGTTTCTTGAGATGGAACCAACCCAAAACTTAAAAAAACGCCCGTGGGTTTCCACTTCAGTGCTGGAAACCTTGATACAAATTCATCAATGAGTTTATTTAACCTCCTATATAACATAAATCAAGGCAGAAAGCTTCAGTATTTGGATGTTAAATATTGGTTAGTGGCATGTACATACTAAAGATAAGGCTCAGTCTAATTTAAAAAATAAAAATCACCGAAACAATTAGGATTTTGGTGGTCATTTTTGTTGGAATTAAGTGCAGTGAGGGTCCAGCCAGGACTTTCTCATTTTCTCAAATACCTCTAGCCTGTAGAGTGTCTTAGACAGATATGATGGAGATTCAGAGGGAGCAGATGGAGTACGTGGGACTGAAATACTGCCTATTCTCTGATTATCAAAATCTCAGATTTAGCACAACTCCCTGTGGCTGATGCTTCCTCAAAATGTAAGGGGTAAAACATGAACAACTTCTATTTGTAGTACCACAATATCCTGCTAACTGCATGTTTTCCTTTTACAATCCTAAATTACTTTATATTAATTGAGAATTGTCATGACACAGTAGCATAGTTGACGCTGTGGGCCTAAAAAGGGGAAATTACAAACATTTCTATTAACTTTTAAAATAATAGCACTTCAAAGAGCTGACTTAAAATATGTACATATTTATATGTATAGAACTGATGGCAGAAGGTCATAAGCTGTCATTGTATTACCAAACCTTGTATTCGGTCCAAACAACCTCATATTCAAATGTGGTGACAAGTTCTAAATCTCCAGCTGTGAGATTAATATAGAAAAAGGACTAAGTCATGGAAATAACTGCAAAATGCACAGTGAAAATGTGTTTTTTTAATTCAGCTAAATATATTTTTGTTGTCTAATTAATTTTTTTATCTATAGTCCATTGAATCAAATTTTCCAACTAAACTCTTTTTTGGTGGAAATGTGAGTTTTTCTAATTTTGTTTTTTTAATTTTTTAAAAATTTATTTTACTAGCTGTCTTTGCTAGTCTTTCCTAGCTTGTTGCTAGTCTTTAAGAATGACCTCATTGTGGCTGACATTGTTGATATTAATAAGAAAAACTGTTTTGGTCATGATCAGGTCCATATTTTGTCTCCAGTGGTGGCTATGAACAAAAGAGATGGTGTACACATACTTGATAGGGTTCTCCAGATCTACTGCTGGTTGTAGGAAGAACTGTTGCCTTTGGATCAGCCTTGTTCCTTGGGGTCTCATTAGGTGGCACCTTGTTCTTAAGTAGTCTGTGACTGGTCAACCCCAGCCCACCCACATCAGTCACAGTATTAAAACCCTCTTTTCTGGCCTCCTTACAAATGTTTGTTCTCCAGATGGAAGAACCCTAAGTTACACAAGAATTCCTTGTGGAGAAACCATTCCCTATGCTTGGTTATCAAATTCAGCTGGTCACACAGAGGGACAGCTAAACAGTCATAAATGATACTAAGCTACAGAAATACAGATGACAGATGCAAGGTGAAAAAAGTCTTCAAGATGAAAAAAGAAAAGTGATTCTCGATGCCAAGAAACCCACAGGTTTTTGAAGGCAAGGAATTAGAAAGACATAAATTGACAAGGGAACAGAAGAGAGGTGAGAGGGCAGACGACCAGTTCACAGGGTTAGGCATAAAAGGAATCTGTGCTTGAAACACAGTGAAAAAATAGCTGGAGAAAATGGGCAATCAGAAGAGAAATCTTTCAAGAAAATTTGTTTTGAATATTCAAATGTTCCTGATTTGACCACACCTGTGATTCCTACACTCTGGGACCATTGCTTATTCATTACTGCAGCTCTTTTCTTAACATGACTTTGCTCTTAAGACCACCATCATACGCACTATGGTATATCAAACCATGAAGTAAAGGACACTGTACACTCTAAACTGAATGAGATTTTCAAATTAAAAAGAAAAAAATCAATTTTTATATTAGCAGAATATAAAATACATATCAGAACACAAATTCAGTCAGACTCTGCAATCCTTTGCTTTTTTTTCTTGCTGTGGTTATTCAGACATAAGTTTGGGGTTATCTTTCTTCTGGGGAAGCTGGCAGGTTAATGCATCTTTTTTTCAACTTCTTTTTTTGAAGAAGCCTTGCAGCTTTTCTTCCAGACATTAATATTCTAGTCTAGCTTGATCACTAAAATCTCATTTCATTCCCTATGAGGCCAGCTTGCTATGTTTGTAGTATAAGACAAGCGATATTGTAGGAGTTGCCCATATTTCTATTTAGTGAAAGGGTTTTCCAAAATGAAAAAAATCTGGGTAGCACAAGGAGACTGTGATAAGTATTAAAGAAGTCATGCTTTGGACCTGACAGTTTCAAAAGTCTGTAGAGTGTAGAGCACAACAAATGATGCCACTATCTTAAAGCTAAATTGAGGGCCTAGAAATGTGTTATTATGAAGATTATGAAGATTTTGGTTTCAATATCCCAGAAGCAAACAGTATACAGACTGTTCAATACTGAACTGTCACATAGAATAGAAGTGAGAAAAAAAAGTGAATTCATTTAGAGAAGATTTATTTGGTTTGTGTAATAGGGAGTGTAAAACAGAAAGACTCCAGTTGCTTTGCTATCACCTGCCTCCAGGGTACAATCAAACACTGCCAGTGAATCAATAGCCTGGGAAGATCTTTTTCTTTATATACCTGGATTTTAACATGAGGCTGTAAGTTCCCCAGGTGGCAGGGTCATTTGGTCATTAGTGACTTTTTTACAATAAACAATTGTGGTCCTGTCACATGACAACAGTAACTTCCAGAGGATGATGAAGAAAAGCAAAGAAATCTAAAATACAGAACTCTTAAGAAGGCCTCCAAGCAAGTCCTATAAATACTGAGAAACACTAGTCAAGAGTATGGCAATTGGAGCAAACAGTGCAGTAAAAGCCTATTATGTTTTTCAGTTGCAGCCTAGCTGGTTTACTTTATAAAGAACTTCCTTAAATTGCTTTTAATTTAAAACAGAGCCTGGTATCAATATTCACATCACCCTGTGTGCTTCAGGCAGAGATTAAACTTTTACATTCTTGCTTTGTTCTCCTTTTTTTCCTCTTAATGCAAAGCCTCCAGATGATCTGAAGGATGGATTCCAACGGGTACTGTGTTGTTAATTTATGAGATNAGAAGCATGTATAAGAAGCTTGAGGTGATCTTCTTTGATGATTCTGTTATTTGGGAAGGGTAGGAAGGAAAGGTGTTTAACCTTATATCCAACAGGTACCTTTCAGAAAAAAATCCCTTTAAGAAATATGGGGGAAACCTGACTATGAAATCTCTTACACTTTTGTGNCAAAATGAAAAAAATCTGGGTAGCACAAGGAGACTGTGATAAGTATTAAAGAAGTCATGCTTTGGACCTGACAGTTTCAAAAGTCTGTAGAGTGTAGAGCACAACAAATGATGCCACTATCTTAAAGCTAAATTGAGGGCCTAGAAATGTGTTATTATGAAGATTATGAAGATTTTGGTTTCAATATCCCAGAAGCAAACAGTATACAGACTGTTCAATACTGAACTGTCACATAGAATAGAAGTGAGAAAAAAAAGTGAATTCATTTAGAGAAGATTTATTTGGTTTGTGTAATAGGGAGTGTAAAACAGAAAGACTCCAGTTGCTTTGCTATCACCTGCCTCCAGGGTACAATCAAACACTGCCAGTGAATCAATAGCCTGGGAAGATCTTTTTCTTTATATACCTGGATTTTAACATGAGGCTGTAAGTTCCCCAGGTGGCAGGGTCATTTGGTCATTAGTGACTTTTTTACAATAAACAATTGTGGTCCTGTCACATGACAACAGTAACTTCCAGAGGATGATGAAGAAAAGCAAAGAAATCTAAAATACAGAACTCTTAAGAAGGCCTCCAAGCAAGTCCTATAAATACTGAGAAACACTAGTCAAGAGTATGGCAATTGGAGCAAACAGTGCAGTAAAAGCCTATTATGTTTTTCAGTTGCAGCCTAGCTGGTTTACTTTATAAAGAACTTCCTTAAATTGCTTTTAATTTAAAACAGAGCCTGGTATCAATATTCACATCACCCTGTGTGCTTCAGGCAGAGATTAAACTTTTACATTCTTGCTTTGTTCTCCTTTTTTTCCTCTTAATGCAAAGCCTCCAGATGATCTGAAGGATGGATTCCAACGGGTACTGTGTTGTTAATTTATGAGATTTGTGCCTTTTAGAGATTATTTTGTTGAAATTAGTGTAAGCACTGGTGATGCAAGATAAGAAGAAAGAGCTTTACACTGCTTATGCATTTCTTCTGAAGTTTGAAAATCCTATTTAGAGACCAACTTTAACATGATTTAAGACTTCCAGCAGTGTTCCTGGAAGCATAAATAAGTGAAGCTTGAAGTTGTGAAAGTGGGTGTATTTCAGCTTCCTACTTCTTTTTGTGAGTGTGGAATGCAAAAGTGGAACTCAGATTTGACTGAATTTAAAGCTCTGGTGCTTGAAATTTGCTGACTGAGTGTCAACAGCATGACCACGCTTTCAAAGGAAGTACTGAGAGGGAGGGAAGAAGAATCCTTGAAATTGTGTTGCTGTGGGGTTGAGTTTATCTCTTCAATAACCATTAAATAACCAATAAATAATTATCCTGAGTTTTGCTTAAAATAAATATTTGTCTTGGTTTTCTTATTTTCTCAGTGAAACAGTAAAGCATCAGCTAAACATTTTCTAAATCCTTTTATGTTTGTCTAACACAAATTATGAATTCTGAATAGCTTACTTTACCTGGTACAAATCCCTGGGTATCTCTGAACAGAACTTTATGGGCCAGTTACATTATAGAAGCAGTTAGCAAATGGTAAGTAGCACCAAAATTCTGCATCTCCATTTATTACTAAATATATAAAAATAAAAATATAAGTATAAGAAATAT